>VWPW01021598.1:0-88093 GCA_013389825.1 Crypturellus undulatus | reverse complement strand
CGGGCGCGCACGGCGCTATTGTGGGCGCGCTGCGCTGCGCTCCGCACCGCACCGCTCCGCGCCGCGGCGGCACCATGAGCACCGGGCTGCGGTACAAGAGCAAGCTGGGGAACCCAGGTGAGCCGGCGGGACGCGCGGCCGCCCCGCGCCGCCCCGCGCATCCCTCACGCTCTGTCCTCTCTTGTTTCCTCCCCGCCGCCGGCCGCCGCCGCGGGCACCGCGCGCCCTCCCGCCGCCGCCCTCCGCGCAGAGGAGAAGCAGGTAGGTGCTGCCCGCAGCCGCGCCCGTCTCGCGCCGCCGCCGGGTGCGCGCCGGCATCGGGAGCGGGCGGGCGCTGGGGAGCATCTGGGCTGTGCAAAGCAGCCACCTCCCCGGGGACGCGCCTCGAGCTCCGCGGAACGCGCGTGATGTAACCAGATGACATCAGCAGCGTTTCTTTCTTCTCTGAATGGGATCTGGGGGGATTCGGGGTGTTTTGCGGGAGGAGATGATCCTCCTGCGTGAGGCTGGAGCACCTTGGGGACTGCATGTCCTCGGCCTCGCGATGCAGGCAGCGCCTGCTGCAGACGGGCTGGCTGGAGCTATGGTGCCTCGCAGGGTGGAGGCGATGGTACCGCGCAGGGAGAAGCAGGGATGGGACCGGGCAGGGAGACACATCCCCATCCTGGCGTGTGCCTGCCCTTGGGCCCAGCCTTCCCCTTCGCGGGGCTCTCGCTCCCTGCGCGCCAGGCGCCTGAGCTGCCGCTCAGCGCTGTGCTCAGCCTCGCTGCACCACGGAGACGCACGCGCGTCTTGCAGCAGCCTGGGCGTTCACCAGCCGCCACGAGGAGCAGCAATTTCTGAACAACGCAGATCCGAGCCCTGTGAAAAGGCACCTGTGCGTTTGTGCGCTGCTGATTGCAGCGATGAGAGGAACAAAGTAAATCTAAGGGCAGTAGGATGGTGGGGTTGTCGGATGCGTTTTTCCTAAGCTACTAGAATTTTGCTAGTAACTTGTAGCTATTTGGCAGTATACTGGTGTTATTTCAGTTCTCACTTTATTTTTAGAGGGAAGCACTCCAGAATGCAGTCTGAAATCTGAGTCAGTTCAGCCTGTGAGCTCGGGAAGAGATTTGTGATCTAAAAAGCCCCTTGCTCTTCTTTAATTTTGTATTTTTAAACAAAGAGGAAGCAGGTTCTGTAGAAGCTTCTTTTTTCTTTCCTTTTTCTTTTTTTCCCTTCCCTTGAGAGGAATAAGTGAGACACATGAGTTTATTAATAGTGAGATTAGAGCAGTTTATTGCAGATGCCACCAGAACTTGCAGCAACCCCTGTTGTGCTGTAGTTTAGGGACAGGGGTGACTGGAGTCCCTGCACGGAGAGAGTATCTGCAGCTGAGCACAGTGTTCAGCCATGGCAAAGAAGGGCTCTCCTATACCCAGGTATAAATACCCTACCCAGGGTATTTACCCAGCGAAGTATCCAGGTATCTTATGCTGAGTGGTCTTGCATGACAGAGCACAGTAAACTGTGAATTTGTGCCAGCCGTGCTAATAGTGAATAGTGGAGGGGAACCAAGCTGTGAATACAAAGCAATCTGCTCAAATGACAGTGAATGTATAAAAACACAGAGATCAGGACATTTCAGTGTCCTCTGAGAGCAGGAATTTGATTCTTGTGCAGCCTTGTCCCCATATGCTCGCATCTGTCAGGTACCAATTTGAAAGACTTTTTAAAGCTGCAAGTTTTGCCTTTGCATTTTTTTTTTTAATTTATCATAAAAGCCAATTTGTGAAGGCAGTCTAGTAGATCGCATATAACTGAGGTAGCCTTCAGTAAATTTTTTTTTTTTGCTCTTTGAGTCCAAAAAATGTACCAACGTGATATCAAAGAATGTGTGTCACCTTCCCCCATCATGCAGTCACGGAGTGATGCGTCGTGGGGGGATTCTGGTTTGGAGGTAGGACTATAATGGTTACCATAGTTGATCAGAGAATAACATCAGATTGTCCATCTCTCTGATTTCCCAGAGTGTCACAGAATGGTTGAGGTTGGAAGGGACCTCTAGGGATCTTCCAGCCCAACCCTCCTGCTCCAACAGGGACACCTGGAACACAGGGTGGCATCCAGGCAGGTTTGGAAGATCTCCGGAAAAGGAGCCTCCACAACCTCTCTGGGCAGCCTGTTCCTATGCTCATTTCCAAGGAATGACTAGTGCACTGGGGGCTGAATTCACGCACCACTGAAGTCAGTGAGAGATTTGATACGGGCTCCACGTTAAGTTCACCCAAGAGAAGGAATGGTTGTTTAGGATCCTGTGTCGGGAGAGGCAATTTCTGCTCTGAGGTTCCACGGCAGGTTGTCTGGTGAGACCAAGCTTCTTGGCATCATGATACCTCAGTTCAGCGCCTCCCAAGTAGAGATTTTTTCTCTTCTAGAAATTCCTGTACCAGGGACTGCTGTCTAAGAGGGGTTCTCGTTATGAAGCTGCCTAGGCAGCAAATGAAGCACTGGCTGATATGTCACATGCAGCGGAGTAGGTGCTATATAAGAGAAACCTGGAAATTTATCCAAAGAGTACATTGACTTGTGAATCAAACGCAGCGAGTGCTGATGGGGGCACTGCCAAAACCCAAGGTGTTGCAGTGGGAGGGGTGCAGGTGAACCCTCCCAAACACCTCGTTAAACTGGAGTCTCCTGGCACGGCCCCGTGCCTCCCAACTCATGCTGTTGGCTTCTGTTTGTTTGGGGTGTTCCTTACCCCGTCTCTGGAGCTGGCTCCTGCTCCCTCAGGTCCGAGTCTCCAGTGTTCTTTGAAGTCATTGTTTCTCTTGACACTGGGAGGATGAGAACCTCTCCTTCCCAAATTGATCTCTCCACCCCATCAACTTGCAAAGTTGCTTGGGTGTGGGAGCAGAGACTGCCTGGTGGATCCAGTTCTTTCAGTGAAATTACAGGGCTGTGCCTTTGCATTCAGCTTGGTCCTTTTCTCTGCTCCATCATGTTTTGAAGTGGTCTGCTTGTCAGTAAGAGCATATGTGTAGGGTACCGTGTTTAGAGAGGATGCTGTGTGAAGGGTAGTTTGGCCGGAGGAGTGGTTTCAGTGTGAGTGTGAGCATTGAGAACCCCTGGATTCATTGGATTTGTATCTCGACTTTTAACAATCTCATATCTTCAAACTGCGTATTCAAACTTCTTTGCTTTGTTCTTAGAAAAAAAAGAAAGAAGCAGAGATTTTCACCATTCCTGAAACACTGCAAGTGCAAAGATGTCCCTCACTAATGTGGCAACTGTACCCACGTAGAGCATCATTTACAGATTAATCTTCAAAACCCAGTCTCGCCTATCAGAGGACTTTGGACTTTGGAAATCCCTTCATTCCCTGTTACCGGGTGCCGACCCTTCTTCTCCTCCTTTCCTCTGTTGGGCCTATGGAGAAGCAAGTCCAGATGGGCTGACAAGAAATTCATAGACCCCTAAAAGAGTTACGTGTTGTGTAGCCTGAGAAAAAGGGGGTATTTCTTGCTGTGGTCGTGCACGCACTGTGGTCCACTTGGGTTCAGGCAGCTACTCATGACAATGGGCAGATTTAAGAGGAGGAAGGAGCAGTGATTCCCATGTCCTGAGCTGGCAGAGTGTGACAATAACGTGACCTTCAGTTTCTGTGTAGACACATGTGGGGTGAAAATTGATCAGCTGGGCTTGGTGAAGCACATGGCTGAAAAGCAGAGTGAGGGAGAAGTCTCCTTGCACAGCAGCCTGAACCTGGGCAGATCTTGGTCCTTACAGAGTCCTCTCCCAGGCTGTGGGAGCAGCTTGGAGGGTTCATCTGTGTGTTAGGTGTTTGTAGTGTTGCCTTCATTCATCTAAGCAGGTGCTTTACTTAAAATAACAGTTCTTGTGATTTGGGAGAAGTTCTGCTTGCTTTTGCCTATGCTTGTGCAGAAGAGATGGGAATCCAGAAGTCAAACAAGGACTCACTGCCTTTGTATTTTAATTGTCTCAAGACTTCACCTGTGATTTTATAGTCGTGATTCTCTGAGTCATTGGGAGTGGCAATATGGGTCTGTGTTCGTGTGCACAGCCTGTCCTGTTCTGTATCAGTTCAAGCTTTGGGATGATTGTGATGAGGTTTCCTTCACAAGCAGGAAACAAAGCGGCATTTGCAATTGGTGAGTAGGATGTTTCACCACAGCTGGATGATCTTTCCCCGGGTCATGGATTGCCCTGAGAATGAGGCTGCTTATCTGCGTCTCCTCAAGTCACTGTCTCTTCCAAGCTGTGGTCTCCAGCCCTGGTCTTGCCTTCTGGCCACCAAAGCCTGCCTGCCAGAGGAGTAGCGAGTTAGCACAGAATCGGGAGGAGAAGCCTGGAAAGGGTCTGCGGGCAGCACAGCTCTGTTTGTTTTCCTGTTTTCCCAGAGTATCTTGGCCAGAAGTAGCAAAGGAGGGGATACCTTTGCTTCTGTATAAAAAGCGTTATGGAGCTTGTTGAATTTTCATTTTTTTCCTCCTTTTTGTCCTACTTGGAGGGCCCCAGACCAACGTGTCTTTTGGAAACAGGCAAGGGCTCTGCAGTGTCGGGAGCTGGGTGCGCTGCAGCACGTCAAGAGGCTGAGCCCTGCGTGTCCTTCTGCTGCACGTGTGTCCAAACAGCCCTGCTGCAGCAGGGGCCCCTGCATCAGGCACTGGTGCGTCTGGGCTGGGCAGGGGAACCCTTCTGGGCACTTGGGCTTCTTTTTCTTTTCTTTTTTTTTTTTTTTTTCTTTTTTCCCCTTCCTTCTTTTTTGGCTTAGCTTCTGGGAAAAGGGCTGTAAAAGGAGGTCAGCACATGGGCTGCTTGGTGAAACAGAACTGCTGGAGAGCTGGGCACAGACCTGCCTCCTGCTGCTGCTGTTTTATCTCTTCAATTATTTATGCTCCAAATGGATAAAATGGTCTTCAGCACGGGGCAGGGGTGCAGGTCGCAATCTGCAGTTTATGTAAAGGAGAAGCAGGTGTTTCCTTCAAAGTGGTGGATTTTTTTTTTTTTTTGGCCCTTGAACTTCCATGAACTGCTCAGCTACTTGTGAGTCTCCTCCCAACATATTCTGCTCCTGGGTAAGTTGTGCAGGACTGTTTCAGGCATTTGTTAGCCAAATGTGTAAGTGCTGCAGAAGTTGTGGCCTGATCCCTGGTGATGTCAACAGTGAGAGCAAGCTTGGTTCAGCCCCAGGAGGTGCATGTGACACTTGCTCAACTGCTGGCTTGCAGCCTGCTGGGGCATTACAAAAGGTGGTTCACAGCTGCAGAGGTGACAGCGTTACTGTCATCCAAACAAAGGAGAAAATAAGTCCCTGGATGCTTTTAGTCTCCGAGGTGAAGGAGTGACTCTATTTTTTTCTTCCTCTAAAAAGTGGGTACTTGAGCTGCAAAAACTAGTTTAAAGAGAAACAACTGCTGGAATTCAGTATTTTCTCGATCTCATATTGCCTGAATTCTAAGTTACTATCAGTTAAATTCTCAATAAAATGGACATTTGGGAAATCCAGGAGAGATTCTGCATTGCTCCGGCTGTTAGCTTGCTCTGTTAGCCAGGCCAGGTTGGCACCTTGCTGCGTGCCTTTAGAGCTTTGACAAATTAGCTTCAAATGTTCAGTCCAAAGGGTTTCTCAGCAGTTCTGGGACACCCTGCTTGCTATAGCAATGGCTTCTGTAACCATTCTGCAGCAGCTGCCAAGAAAAACCCGCATCTGCTGAGTCCGAGTCTGGAGAGTTCTCCCATCTATAATGCTTCTAGCACTTCTTGCTGGGAAATCTTAGCTAAAGCAAGAGTTTTTTCTCTCTTCTTGTCTATTCCTCCTGGTTCAACTGACTTTCGTATTGCTCTTTTCTGCATAGCGGAGTATGAGCTGGAGGGCACCCTCTTTGCTTTCCCACAGAGCTTTCTTGCCTAACCAGGATGAGGATTTTACCCCCTTTCTGCCGAAGGCTGGGATTTCCCTAGGACAGTGAAACCACAAAGAATAACATCCTAATGCTCCTAGAGCAAACATGTGGCATCTCTAATACAATATGTGACTTTAGATTTTTGTGACGCATATGTAAGTTGTTTTATCACATACTGGAATAATTCCCACGTGGGCTGGTTTTTGTCTGTGTGTATGTGTATGTATGTGTCTGCAGTGTGGTTAGCCTCGAAGCATAGGCAAAAATGTTTGTCTGCTGTTACACATTCCTTTTCTCCCTATGAGTCATCCCTGAAGCTGTGAAGAGGTTTGCAGTCATCGTGTTCCCACAAGGATGCTCAGGAGCTGGAATTGTGTGTGGTGCCTCAGAAAAGCTGGGATGAGGTCGCAGAGTGTGTGCTCCTCGTCAGTGTGAGAGCTGCCGCTCATGCACAGCTCACTCCTCCAGAAACATTGTTTAAAATGAAGAGTGAAAGGTGGTGCAGAGCAGGGTTGTGTGTGTAGGGCCAGTGTTATGGCTGGCCTGCGGAAAAGGAAAGAAATCTTCTATAGCTCCCACTGCAAGCAGCAGTCCTGCATGTTTCAAGGGCTGGCGAGTTAGTATCCTTAACTCCCTCACTCATGTGAGCTTGTTTCCAGCTCGTATCTATTGTGGCTGCCAATACGCAGCTCCAGACTCCGTCGCTGCCCTTGCTGGCCGTGCCCAGGTGCTGCCTGCGAGGTGGTTACCCCTGAGCACCCTCACGGCAGCCCCACATGGAGAAGAGCGGCAGGAGGGCCGGGGCGATGGGCGCTGTGAGCAGAGCAGGCCAAGCGGCCTCTGCGGGGAGCTGCAGCGGAAGCGAAACTTTGCACAAGCATCTGGCAGGGCATGATGCCAGGAGAGGCAGGAGAGTTGCTTAGTTACCCTGGATTTAGTACAACTGTCCCCTCCTGAAGCCCTGGAAAAGGGAAGTTGAGGCTGAAGTGCAGCTCTGGAGGAGGAGTGTGGCTGCCAGGCAGGGTGGTGGGGATGTCCTGATGGCAGAAGCCTCTGGCTGCAGCTGGGCAGCTGGGGTTGCAGCAGCCCGAGGCTGTGCCGGCAGGGAGACCTGGAGCGGGCGCGGGAGGGCTCAGGCTGTGGCTCCCGCGCTTGGAGTCTGCCCTTGCTCACGGCAGGGAGTGAGCTGAGGTAGTCCTAAGTCAATGAGAGGTGGGAAGCCCTTCTAGAAGTGAACTCCGCTTTTCACCCCCCTCTTCGTTAGGGGCTGCCTTTCTGCCCCTGCCAAGACCGAAACGTTCACCCTGAGGATAGGGGCAGGGAGAGAAGTCACATGGTGCTGACCCCTCTGTGCCTGCTCGGTGCTGGGCTGTGACATCCTTCCCCGGCCAGCCCTGTGCTGCTGTGCTCGGCACCTTGCTCTTCCCGGGAGCGCCCTGTTTGCTCTGCAGCTGTTATCAAGCGTGCGCAGGGTGTGCATGGAGCTGGGATGGCCTCTCTGCGCCCGACTCCACCCTACCATCCTCGCGGAATGACTCCTGGCAGCGGGAACAGCAGCCCGAGCAGATAAACAGCAGGATGATGAACGCCAGCTCCTGGGGCCCGGCCGGCGGCGCACGCCCGGCCCACTGACCTCTGGATGTTTTCACTGCAGAACCAAGGGAAAAAAAGATCCATGAAGTCAGCTTGTGGGAAAAGAGGCTCTAAGGACTTAACATCTTCCTGCTGCTTGCTGTGAGGCAAAGCCCGTGGCAGGACAGATGCGCTTCGTGACTGCTGCTTTTTTCCTTGTAGACCCTTGGTGCCTGGGGCTGTGTGAACGCACAAAAGAGGGCAGGCTAGGTCTTTTACTGCTTCAGTTTATATTACAATTAGTTTTTAAGATCTCATTCCCAGCGAGGCACTTTGCTTTCAGCCTTTTGCGTGGTCTCCTGACTATTTCTTCGGGGTGGGAATTAGTCCAGTTCTGCTTCTGCGCCGAGCTTATTCCTGCAGTGATACATTCACACATGAAGTCCTTTGGCTTCTGCAGTCTTATGTCCCCTTTTATTTTAAAATGAATTTTGTGACATAAGTTACATATTCTGGTAAGATCTGAATTGCTGTGTTAGGTATCTGCTGCCTGCCCATCCTGCTGCCGTCATCCCCTTGGTTGTGTTTTTTTTATGTTTTAAAGGCTCTCCTGAATTTGTGTTGGGCATTCAGGGATATGATGTACTGGAAATGAAGGTGAACAGTATTGGGGATGCCATCTAGGCAGCAATAAACCCCTCCTGCCCAGGGCTTGCTGTCAAAATGTCAGCGAGATTTATGGCTCTTTAGGGGCCTGGAGATTTTCTGAGCTACTGCTCGGGGAGCTGGTACCAGCTGGGCTCAGGCAGTGATGGAAGAAGAATCCCAGCCATGGAGAGCTGGCGCTTGCCCTCTTCTATGGGCCCTGGGGTGACTTCAGGCAGAGGGGCTTAAATCCCCTGGGAAATCTCTGGTGTGTATCAAAGCCTTGGGAGCGCATGGTGCCGAGAGCCAGCAAGGGAGCCGCTGTGTGAGTGGCTTCCCCGTCTCCCAGGAGCTACACATGCAGTCCCGGACAGATCCCGTGTCTCCCAGGCGCTCCACTTACAGTCCCGGCTGGGTGTGCGGTGTGTGGAGCAGCTCAGGCCTTGCTCCCAGGATGAATACTTCTGCTGTTCCTCTGCTTACTTTAGAGAACTCTCCTTCCCTTGAAAGGAGCCCTTGGCAGAGCGTGTATTTATGAGGGAAGCGGCTATAGGGGAGGACAGTTACTTAACAGGAGCTGGTGCTTTTTTTTCTGTGCAGTTAATCCAGGCACATGCTTGGGACGGGCTCCAGCTCTGCTGAGCAGCCAAGCGCTTTGGATCTGCTCGTGGCTGCCAGCGCCCTGGGGCAGCCACTTAAGCTCAGACCAGGCCTTTGGAAGTGAGAAAGGCTGAAGTGGGTTTTCTATGTGCACTGCAGTGCTGTGACACCCACCTGTTTGGGACCCCCCCAGTCATCACTGCTGCGAGCAGGAGATGTTTCACTTGGTTGAGCTATGTCTGGCCACACTTTGCCCGTACCAGGTTCACAGGATTGGACTTCACAGCTCTTCAGGCAAACCAAAATGGGCTTTTCCTGACACTGAGGTGCCTGTTCTGCTGGGGCAGCTGCTCCTCAAGCACAAGGCTGCTCGGTGCTGGTGTTATCCTCCGCTGGTGTTATCCTCCCCTCATTAATGCCTGTGAAAGCGCTGCTGTCTGCAGCAGCCAGGCAAGCCCAAGGCAGCTGCTCGGCGGCTCCGGGCAGTGCCAGGCGTTGAGCCGCCCCGTTTGAATGCCCCATGTGATCTGAGCAGCCCCCTGCTCCTCCCGTGATCGCGCCGTCATGGGCAGGTGTTGCTCAATAACACAATTATTCTTGCAGTAAACAAGTGATGGCACTTTTGGGGTGGTGCTTTGTGTAGCGGCAGCGTGGCATGGGGCAGGGTTGCTGCTGTGGGCTGCTGTGGGGCTGGCTGGTCTGAAAGCTCGCGACCCACCTTCTCGTGAGTGTCTGCCGGGCCCGAAGCGAGGGTGTTGCGCTGCGTGCCCGGTCCCTGCACGGCCCGAGGAGGCTGAGGCTGCTGGGAGCCCCGGGGCAGCCACGCCGGGGCTGAGCTGCCTCTCTGGGGTGGTCATGGTGGCACTGGGATCATGGGGCTGGGGTCTGGCCAGCGTGATGTGATGGGCAGAGCCTGGCTGGAGGGAACGGCGCGATTCTGACAGGCCTGTGAGGGGCCACGAGGGGAGATCCCAAGCTAAACCGTGACTGGAAAATAAATTCTGGAATATAAATCCCCACAACCCCAGCCGAGAAACCCAAGACAATCCCTTTCCATTCTGCATGTTTGGTCTTGGGATTTCCATGGAGGTATTTAGTTGTGGATTCAAAAATAAAACCTACATATTTAAATTTTTGTGCTGTTCCGTGGTCCCTGATCCAATGCTGCCCCGTTCGCAGCGGAGGCCGCGGGGGCTGCGTTAGCTGACGGGGCTGTAGCTGTCGCTGGAGCTGCCCTGTGCGTGCGAGCGGCACTGCTGCTCACGTAACCGGCTCACCAAGCCTGGCCTCGTCCTGCCCGGCTCCTCCGTGCCCATGTGGCTGTTTTTGCTTCTTTTGGGTTGCCTCCTAGGAAAGCAAATTTAGCAAATGCAATTTTTCCACTACGTTGCTTCTGAGTTCTTTCTAATGTTGGGTACTGCTGTGCTTTGTGTGTCCAACAACCATAGCATTTACAGTCAAATGACTTTCTGTCTTGTCTAATATCTTCTTTAATCCAGTTTCACTTCTCTGACTTCCAGAAATCCATTATAATCATTTCAAATGTGACATTTCCATGAACTCTATCTTTCTGTTGCCTGCTCCATTAACATCCCCTTTCCCACCTCCCAAGTAGTTCCCAAAGCTTGTTACATTCTGGTAGAGCCCCAAAAGAGAAGGATGGTATCAGTGGTGCTACTAAAAGAAATCTGTGAGAATGAGGAATTTACAATTAGCTGTTTCGTCAGAGCAGGGCTATATTAATGAGTCACTGTTAACATTTTGCTACAGGGTACATAGAGATTACATTGATGACTCCAATTGGATAAGCTCTAAATTATAGTGGAAATGAGGACTGGAACAGCAATAAGACCAGTGTCACAGTAATGCTGTCTGGAAAGAAGAGATATTCGCTCTGAGAACTGCGACTTTTCTGGACAAGGAGAGGGGACAAATCCTTCTCTTGGTCTGGGAGAAAACACCATCCCTAAGATTTTGTCAGGATGATCCTAGTATTCCAGATCTGTCCTGGTCAAACCAGGTTGTCTAGTCTGGTCTGGCTGTGTTGCTGCATGCTCAGTTATCACCAGTGAATTATGCCAGAACGGCTGGTTGGGCTGTAAGCCCTGTGCCATTATGGGAGGATGGCAGAGCAGCTCTGACATTCCTGCTCCTAGTGGGGAGCAGAGCGGGGCCTTGCAGCACGAGGGCAGCGCTGCGAGGGCTCTGGGTGCCGGCAGCAGCTCCGAAGCTCTTCTGGTCATGCTGGGCACGGTGCCAGCCCTGCTGGCCATGCTGGCCTCCGAGCGTGTCGACAGGTTCTGGGTGGACTGAGGAGCTGATGCCTTCAATGGGCCGGTGCTGCTGTCATAGAGATGAAAGACCATAGATGAAACATCAGCTTTTCCACAAAGGCTGTTGTGGAATAGAGTCATTTTAAAGGCAAATCTTTTAGGCAGTATGTGCAGTAATACAAATTTAAGGCCAGCTTTTTTTGTTGTTGTTGTTGTTTTAAGCAGAGATGAAAGTGCTTAGATCCTTTGAAATTGAGAGGAGCTGAGCACCCCGTATATTTACAGATCTCGCCCTGGGCAGGGAGCCTGCCCCATTCTCTGCCACGACTGTTCCCGCTGGCTTGCAGCTCTGTGCAGCACAAGCTCCCGCACCTCGTGCCAGGCTCAGCACTGCCTTTCATATGCTGCAGTCCACAGATTATGTCCAGGAAGGGACTGGCAGAGGAAAATAGCTAGGAAAATGCTGCTAGAGGTAGATCCTAAGCAGCTCTGAATGACCCTTTCATCCTTGCCTTGGAAATCAGCAAGAGACATAGAAATGGAAACTGTGAAACTGGCTTTGAAGGGATCATGTCCACCGTATGTCTGGAGGAGGGAAGCGTGTTTTGTGGTGCTCTGCTATGCTGCTTGCAGAAAGCTGCTTTTCTTTTCTGTTTGTTTTTCGTGGAATGCCTGTGTAAACGTTTCCCAGGGCGGTGTCTGTGCTGGAGGTGGGCTGCTGGCGCAGAGCGGGTCCCAGCGCTGCCTCCAGCCCCTCTGGGCGCCTCGGTGGCCATAGGAGAGGGAGCTCAGGGGCCTGAGCGGGAGGGCTGTGCGAAGGCCGTGGGCCGTGTTGTTGTGGGGGACTCGGTGTAGATGCCAAGAGCTCCGGGTGTCTTCCCTTCTCAACACCCCAGCATGCCTGGAGGGATGGGCCCAGCTCCATGAACCGTGGTCACACCTTGGTCTCTTTGTTGGAACTGAAACTTTTACAGTGATCTTTGTTAGAGACCTTGCTTGGAGGAGATGCTTTGTTGTGAATGAGTTTTCTTTCATCTCCTCCCATCTTATTTCTTTTGCAAACTATCCTCTTTATCCTCCTCCAAACTCTTCCTTAAACCATTCCTGTGCACATTTGGCATCACGCTAGTTGTGCGTCCCTGTTTTGTTGTTTCTGCTCATTTTGTTGTGTACTCCTGCTCCCAAGTCCTTTGGGGCTGGGCTGTCCCTTGTGCTCTGGCTGGTTCAGCACCTCGCAGGCGGGATGTGCTCCAGGGAACATGAAGCTGCTGCAATCCGCTCCCCAGGCGGCAGTGCCTGACCCAAGGCTGATGCCCTCGCATCCTGCACGCCTGTATCTGCCTCTCCTGGACTCGCCGCGGGACTGGAATCTCACGCAGGTTTTGCTATTGCAGATCTCTTGCCTGTCACAATGTTGATAGCTGTGGCCTTTCTTGCCTGGCTGAACCTTTTCTATATGTGCGCGTGCCATCAAGGCTAGCAAGGCAAAGCGACGGAGAAGAGCAGCAGAGCAGCTCTCTGCTCCCATGAGGACATCTGCGTTGTCTGGGCTCCCTACAGTTTGGGAACAGGCACTTCCACCTTTAAAATCTAACTCGAAGGCTCCTGCGTGAACAACGAAATAGGACCTGCCCCAAGGGGAACAGTCTGTTTAGTTAAATCTTAGTATTACTGGAATAGGAAAATACAACCTTTGTCACCTCCAGCTCTGCCAGGGCACGGGTGGCGTTAATGTCTGTGGGATTCCTTTGCATGGAGCCAGCCTGCCTTGCCTGGGAAGCAGGATTTTTCTGGAATTAAGTTAATGTCTTTCTGTGAGTTCATAGCGTCTCGTCCACACCCTCAGATCCTGCTGTCCATAACGTTCAGCAGACCCTCAGTGGACCTTTCCAGCCTGTAGTTTGGGGAAATACAGGGTGTGTTTTATCTAAATCTTTTCTGCGAGTTCCTCAAACATGGTACAGTCTGATTCTTGTTAAGCTGCACTGAGCAAAGCTTTTGCCTTCAGCCTGAGTGACTTTGCAGCTGAGCAAGTGACAAAAAAAAACCCAACCAAACAAACAAACAAAAAAACAGGGAGGAAATCAAAAAGCAAATGTGAAGGCTCTGTGGAGCATTAGGGAATGCCTGCCCTCACGTGCGGGATTACACCCGTACAGCAGTTTGGAGGGTGAAATGGGTGCTCGTTCCTGCACCCAGAGCAGCTGAGCACTGGGAACTTGGGAAGCTCGTAGGAAGCAGAGGGCCAGGTGAGAGCAGCCTGCTGCTTCATGTACTGCAATGTGTTAACCCCACCGAGTGTTTATCCCTAGTCCATGCTGAAAAGGACCCTCCCGTCCGAATGGGCTCTCTGTGACTAGAGGCAGGATATGAGAGAGAGGCTTCTTTCTCTGGTACCCCTGCTTCTAGAAGGGCAGGAGCCCCCACCGCTGGTTGCCATTGCAGTGGGTGACTGGGAATTCTGGAAGAGACAAGCAAAGCCTCAATGCTTCTTTTTTTAACTGAGAGCAAAATCTGGAATGATAGGAAAAATCCATGGCTATGCAGGAGGGAGCTGTGTGTCAGTGATGTGTCTTGGCCGTTACTGCTCGAGACACTTTTGGACACTGTGGTCAATTTAGAGCTTCCAGGAATGAGATACTGATTCATCCGTGGTCAGTGTATTTTTAAAATGATGCCACTAAGCTGTCAGTCTGGCTTCTCCTGGCCAAGTGTGGCCTTTGCAAGGCTCTTTTCCTCAGGACTCCCTTGTGCTAGTGACCTGAATTTCTATCCTCTGTGCTCAGGCCAGTTCCTGTGGCGCTGGGTTAGGTAAGTACCTCCCGATGTGCATGTGAGGAGCAGAACCTGCTGTCATCTTGGCCAGAGGTGGAGGCCCCGCTCACACGGGTGCCATCCTTCATGGCAGTCCCGACAGCACAGACACCACTGCTGACTGTCCCGGGGCCTGTGGTACTTTCACAACCTGCGATACATCCTCAGCTGTTGGGGGCTCTTTTAAAGCCTGTGCTGTGACAACAGAGGAGTTGATCATCCCCTGCGTTCGCAGCAGAGACCTGTTCTGAGGGCAGGATTAGCTGCACAGTCTGCGTGCGGGTGCTGCAGAATGGGGCTGTGCTATAGAAGCAGCCAGGTTGTGCTCAGAGCTCCATGCAGGGGGTTAGTGGCTGGTGCAAGTTGCTTCGAACACTGTGTGCGTGGGGAAGAGGAGAGCTGGGCTGCTGCCCTGCGGGGGTTCGAGGGCCAGCAGCGCGGCTGAGCTGGTGTGACAGCAGCAGGCTGTGACTGCTGCCCCTGCTCGGCTCTGCTGGCCTCGGGGGCTGCAGCCAGGCACGGCCCGTGCCGCTTGTGCCACATTGTGCAGCGCCTGACAGGCTCATCCTGCAGGGAAGGCGGGAGCAGGAGTCAAAGAGGAGGCAGAGATTAATGGAGTGTTGAGCTCCTAATGGGGACTGTGCCCTGTCGGTTTGGGTTTCCCTCCCCACCCATCCCACGCGTCTTAACGTGCGGCCCAGTCTTGCGAGCAGCTTGGGAACGGAAGTGATTTCAGACGGGGGGTGACCTCATCCGTCTGCAGCTCCGAGCTGGAGCAGGGTCTGGCACTCCGGTCCCGGCTTTGCTGCCGTTGCAGCGGCACAGGCAGGAGCTGTGACGGGGCAGAGCCCGGCGCTCCCTGCTCAGCAGGGCCATCCCGGGAGGATCTCGCCCCGGCCCCTCTCTCAGTCAGCCAGCCCCTGGCCCTGGCTCTCCCAGCAGGGTGTTGATGAGATTCCGCTCCAGCCCTGCCACTTCCTGGTATCTTGCCCTCACTGCTGCTTTTTGGGGCTTTTTGGCGACATCTGGGTTATTTCTGCTGCTCTCCCAAGGGAGAGCACACAGGGGTGCAGTGTGGAGCCCTTAGTGCTGGCAGAGGGAATGGCCCTGCTGTGAAACGTCCCTGTCAGCCTGAGAAGGGGCTGACGCCTGTGGTGCTCCCAGCCCCAGTGCAGGGAGTGTGGGGCAGTCGCGTAGCCCCCCTGAGTGCAAGTGAGCAAGTGGGAGGTGGGCTGTGCTGCTGGGTTTTATATCTGTCTTCATCTTTCTCAATGCTGTGGGCAGGGAGGTGAGGGGCAAGGAAGACAAAGTGGCGGTCAGAAGAAAAGCCTAGAGGCTCTTCTGGAAGTGTTAGCAGGTGCGGCCGCTTCCACGGATGGCAAGGGAGGCACATCCTCCAGGGTGCTGAGCTCTACCCAGCTGGAGGAATTGGTCAGTGCTCTCTGGGGCTGGTGCCCAAGGCCAGGAAGGTGCTGAGGTGTCTGTATGGAGGGATGGAAGAGTTCCTGCTGGGATCTTAATATCTCAGGACCCTGTGGATCCCTAGAGAGGCGGGTCAGAGCCCTCTGAGGGGCTGTCTAGGAGAGGAGATGTGAGTGGGAGCACTGAGGACCTGGCGGTGTCAGCTTCAGGCCCAGGGCAGTGCCAAGGAGCTCAGGACAGTGCAGACAGTCACTGCTTGCAGAAAGTCACAGAGAACCTTCCTGACATGGCAAAGGGCCCTTCCTCCTGTTCCCTTGATGTCTGCTCCTCTGAAATGGCCAAGGTTTTCCCTTTCACAGTTGGACTGTGGAATCCTTGGATTTGCTGGTGTTTAGCAATCCCAGCCCCACCCTGGCTGCTGGAGCTGGTCAGCCAAGTGACGGCAGCTCTGCGCTTCAACAAACAGCGTGTGCTTCAGCAGAAACCGCCTCCAAGGTCCATCCTGCAGCAACTTGGGTGAGTCCAGGCGCTTCCCTGAGCCAGTGTTCTGGCTGGAGCTCAAGCTGAAGAGATGCTGGGCCAGGACAGGCTATTGCTGGGAATGTTCAAGAAGCCTTTTCTAGTGCTCCTGGGACTCTGTGGCTATGGGAGAAACTCTCTCTAGCTGGGCAGGCAACTGTGAGAGGGGGGATGACTTCACTGGGGGAATCTGCGCTTCTCTTCGCCTCATCCCAGGTTGTATCAAGACTTGTGTGTGGAGATGAACCTTCCCTATGCAGCAGTGATAGGCAGGAATTTAACTGGTCTTGGGATCCAGGAAGGTCTCACCCTCCTAGCAATCCCGGCTTTACAGGGGACGCATCCCACCACAGGAGTGTGTCAGTGCCAGGGGGAGAGGTTGCAGCCCCGTTCTGCTCCCTCGGACCTGGCACCTGTATGGGATAGGGTGATTAGGGAGCACACGGGCAAGCAGGAGCTGTGCAGTGAATGTCCTCGCTCAGCATCTCTGAGACCTGCCAGTGCCATGGGGTTCTGCCCTGTGCCAAAAAGGGCTCGGGGCAGCAGCCCCGGGGAGGCTGCCATGGCTCTCGGTGCTGGAGGACATGGGGGCAGCGCTCGCTGCTTGCCAGGGCTCAGGCAGCCCCCTGCCAGCTGTGGTCTCCTGTGCTGGAGCTCCAGCAGCATCGCAGAAAGGAGCCTTTGAGCCCAGGGCCCTGCCTGCTGCCTCTGTCAGCAGGGCACAATAAAGATGATGTGTCCGGGCAGCAGCCTGGGTAGGTCTCGTGTCGGGAACAAATCAGCCTTTGTACCCACTGGTGCCTTCGGTTTGTGAGCGATAGCTGGGTGCTATTGCTGGGCCCTGTGCCCAGCCCTGTGCTCTGTCCCTGCGTTTGGGGCTGCTGGCAGCCTGGTGCACACGCTCCAGCCCCAGAGGCTCTGTGGCATGCCCCAAGCATCACTGTGCCTGGAGGGATGAGCAGGGCCAGGAATCTCCTGGCCTCTCGAGTCCTGTCCTGGCTGCTGTGGCATTTGGCAGCCTGGCTGCTCTGTGCCGCGTGTGGCCCTGAAGCACTGCATGTGTATTTCTTATAACACACAATGTCCAGGAGCAGCTCCAGGATGAGCAGGATCGGAATGGAAAGGGCACTGTATCCGAGGCTTTGAAAAGAAGCATCTCCTGGAAAGAGTTCAGCAGAACGGGGCTGAGGGCGGTTGCTTGGTGATACACGACTGCAAAGCAGCCTTCCTGGAGAAGTGAGGGACATTCCTGTGCTTGGGATGCAGCACAGGAGGGTGTGCTCTGGAGAGCAGCCCTTTCTGGCTCTCGAGGATGGAGCAAGGTCTGTCCCCGGAGCTCCTCTGCCCGCTGGCTGCTCTCCCATCAGAGGCTGCAGCCCCAGTGCAGAGCTCAGCAGGGGCAGCCCTGCCTGCAGGAGGGGCCTGCCAGCAGGTTCAGAGCTGCCCTTGCCCCGGCAGTGTGGTTGGTGGTGGGATTTGCCAGCCTGGCTGTGGGCAGAGAAGCTGCCACTGTTGCTGATGCAGTTAGATGAGATCAGGATGGGGAAGATCCCCTCCCTGAAGTCCTGCAGCGTGTGCCAGGTTCCTGTTCTGCAGCCCGTGTGTCCTGCTGCACTGTCATGGTTTGCTGTCCCTGCAACATTTTGTTTGAGGTATCTCCCGACACTCACTGCTTCCTTACCGAAGAGCCCTGTCCTCCAGAAAGGCTCTGCTGAGCAGAACTGCTCTTTCAGCTGCCTCCAAGCAAGGCTGTGGGGACTTTGCTGGGGAGGAAGGAGAGCTCAGCGCGTGTTCCGCTGCGCTCTGCCATGACTGCCAGCCCGCGCAGGCACTCCTGGTCCACGTGTGTCTCTGCTCCACAGCTTTGCTCAAAGAGCTGGTTTGTAATGAAGGAGCTCTCCCTAGAGAGGCTGTCTGGATCCGTGCTTCCGAAGATCCAGATGTTTCCTTGCTCAGGGACTGTGGCACTGGGAATTTCCTGAGGCCTCTCTGCATCCTGGCAGGACCACAGCCAGTAGAGCCTTGCCATTTTGCACTAGTTCTAAATGTTCATCCTAATGCAGAGTCTTTCTGAGTTACCAGTGAGCCTCCCCGCACTCAGTGTGCTGATAACGACTGGATGCAGCAACGGCATGGATGGAGGAAGTCTGGAGGCAAAGAGGGATCAGAGATAAAGGGAGATCATCTGTAGGCCTGGCTGTCAGAGAGGTCTTGTCTGTGAAGGGATCTCCAGCTTTTCCGAAGGAAGGGATCACTGAGATGAATTGTAGGGCCTTGGAGGGCAGGTCTAGAGAAGCATAAGCTCTTTCCTGGCCTTGAAAAAACATTCTGTTCACTCAAAGAGGAAGCAGCAACTACAGGGAATGCGTAGTTGCTGAAGCCAATTCACCAAAAATTGAGCAATTTTTTTCTTCAAAGCATGAAATCTCCTGTTAAGCAAGAGAGATGGTTTCCCTCCTGAAACGAGTGCAACAGGAGGAGTGAGGAGGCAGAGCCCTCCTGCAGTTCTGCCGCTGGATAGAGAGGATAATTTCCTTCTCTCGTTCCACACAGCGTCGCCCATTTTTCTCTCTTCTTTCTTGCTGCTACAGTTTTCAGAAACAGCCTTAGACACCCGGAGCCACCCACTGCCGTTTTAATCTGCCCTGTGTGCTCTGTGCTTTCTTGGTGGCTGGGCCGGGTGTAGACAGAGCTTGCTTGCCCCTTCCTGGGGTGGCTGATACAGGGTTGACCCAAGTAATGTGCCTAAAAACAAATACGTGAGAAAGGAGTCCCAATAAGGATTGCTCTGCTCAGCGAGCACAAACTCTGAAAGACCCTGATGTCAAAAGGGAGAGGGTCTGGTAGCTGTTAATTTGGGGATCCTGGCTCACGAGCAGCAGATTCCTTTTGGCTTTGCAGAAGCCCTTTGCAGCATCCCTCCCGAATGAGGCGGGAAAGGTTTAGAGAACTCCCTGCTGCGGTGCCCTGCACATCAGTGAGTAATTGAGTGCACTTGTGCTGTCTGCAGGGAGCACGTGCTCCATGCCCATGGGGAGCTGTCCTGTGGGTGGATATATGAAGGAGCTTGAAAGCAGAGCCAAGCTGGGAGCACTATCTTGCCTCCCAGGTGTGCACTGTGCACACAGGGTGGTACCAGGTTGCTCTGGGGAGGGCAACTTGAGAGCAAGTCTGCCCCAAGTGGGTGGCTGTTCAGTCCCCGTGTGCTCAGGAGAACAAAGTCTCTGCAGAGCCCTTTGCTCTGTGGCTGTTCCTGCAAGCCAGCACGTAAATGGAAACAGATGGCGTCATCTCGGCGGTTGGTCAGATCTCCCTGCTGCAAGTCTGCTAATGAAGTCTAGGGGCTGCTCATGCTGCTTGGGGCTGGACAGTGCACGCTGAGGCCCGTGTGCTGCTTCCCATGGGTGCTGTTCCCACCTCGCGCTGCGGCAGCCCGGCGGGTCGGCCTCCCCCTCGGCGGGCAGAGCTGCTGCCCTCACTTTGGGCTTTTGCGCAGACACAGTGATGCGTGACACCCGCCCTGTGGCTGTCCCGAGCCAGCTCGGCAGCACCAAGCCTGGGATGAGCAGCATCCCAGATCCTCCCCAAAGCCCTGTGTGCTCCCAGGTGGCTGCCTAGCACCCCGCACCAGAGCAGGGCTGGTGGAGGAGGGAGGTGACCACAGCTCACCGACCCGCAGGGTGATGCTGAGCAGCAGAGATCGGGACTGTTCATTTGGGAACCACGGAGTCAGCGGGACCTGTCCATGTCCATTGACCTCAGTGAATAATCCATATGGGCATCCTTACTGTGAGCTGCAGAGTTTTGCGCACCCAGCTGCACTATAGAAGGGCCTGGCTGGATGCTGGAACCCAGCAGCCTCTTCCAAGGCCCTGAGCTAGAGGGTCCCTTCCCCCTGTTCTGCTGCAAACTCAAACTACCAGTTTTTGCTCTTCCTTAGTGGTCAGCAGCTCTAGTAAGAGGAAGCAGTCAGAGACTGCTGAGTGCTGTTGCTCTTAAGCTTGAAAGAAACTTTGCTTAAATTCCCTTTGACAGACAGCATGATTTGAGTTATATTTTCAGTGACTTGAAGTTTTCTCCTGTCGTCGCAGCATTTAACAAAATGCAAATCACCAGTGACGCTGCAGGGCACAGAGGTGGCGATGCAAGCAGAGATGTAGCCAGGAGCAGCACTTGCTGGGGCAAGCAGATGGGGGAAGAGGGGAGAGAAGAGCCTCACAGAGCATCTTCTGCTTCCCTTTTTGATTACTCTGAAGAATCTTCCCCAGCCGCGGCCTCGACAGTCGCTCTGGCAGCCTACGTGGAGCAGCGTAAATGCTGGGTGGCCACGTAGCCACAGATGTCAAAGGAAGAACAGAAAGATTGGGTAGGTCTGCAGGGACGGATGTCTGTGGAGGAGCAGTATATCCCAGCAAGATGGGTCCTCTGTGTCTTGAGCATCTCCGTGGATCCTGGGGATGCTCTTACAAGGGTCAGGGCTCCTGGGACCAGCTTTGCTCCCCAGAGAGCTTGTCCTTGGTGACAGAGGAGGAGGGCAGATGTCCTGTTTGCACAGCTGGGGTCTCTGTGGATGCTTCTGGGCTCCTTCCCTGCCCTGGAAGCACAGAGAGGCAGCTCTGTGCTGATTTCCCCAGACCTCATGGCTGCTCTGTCTCTTATATTTTTTCCCTCCAGGAGAGTGTGTTACAACCCTTTCATGAGCGCATTTCACACCACTGCTGGTAACAGGACTGCTTTTTGTAGGCCCTACCTGAAAGGCACAGCTAGAACCACTGCTCATAAATTGAGGTGTGCTCTAGCCCCACTGCAGCTGATTGCTTTTTTCTGCCGATTAGTTTATTGCTGCTAATTACCAACAACATCACACTCATTTTCAGTGTCATTTGTAAGGGAAGAAGCAGGGTGGCAGGTGTGGGAGGGAAACTGGTGTTTGCCAGGCTGGAGGGGACAAGTGCTTCACAAATGCTTCTGCCACAAAATGCTCAGACTGTTGAAACGGCCGCTGCAGTTCCCTGCTGTTGGTGCCGGGAGGAGAGCAGTGTGCGGGCTGAGGGGAGCAGAATTCCCCTCTGGCTGCTGCTGCCGGCTTGTGCAGGGCTGCCAGGGAGCTACCGGGCAGCGAAACCCTTGGAGGAAGCAGGAAACAGAGGGAACCTAATTCCTTGTGTGCAGAGGGGGCTGCTGCTCCCAATGTTGGGCCATCTGGGACAGATCCATGTGGGCAGCGAGGCTGGGGTGGCGCTGCTGGGGTTGGGGAGGGCAGACAGTGCGGCGGTGTGAGGAACCGGAGCTGCCCCACAGCGCGGCCGCGTCTGCCCGGGCGCTGGGGAGCGGCAGAGCTGTGCAGGGAGAGGGGAACGTCGCCCGCTGGTCCTCTCCCAGAACTGAAGGTTGCTTTAAATCACTGCCTTTTCCCCCTTTGCTAATGGAATTAATGATGCAGTGAGCTAAGAGCGGCTTGTTCTCTCTTGTGGGCATCAGCTACTCCTAAAGTTATGTTAATTGTAGCTGGGAGCCCCAGACAGGAGCTGGGAACTTTCCCAAGACGGTTGGCTCACGTTCTGCAAACACTGTTTTCAGGAGCCTGCTGGGAGGACAGCACAGTTAGAAAGACCTCCTTGCAGAGCTGGAAGTATCCGCGAGATGGGCACGAACCAGAGTCCTCTGCAGCCCGGTTTGAGACACATGGGGTGCCGTGGGGTACTGCAGCCTCAACTGTCACCCCCAGCGGTGCCCTCAGCGCGTCCTGCGAGCAGCCGTGAGTGTCTCGCGATGGCCGGAGGCCAGGGTGTCCTCTCTGGGTCAGGACTCAGGCTCTTTGGTAGACAGGCCTGATCCTGCATCCCTTACTCATGTGAGCAGTCGTCTCTGTTTGAATGGGCTACTCGGTGAGTAAGGATCGCAGGACTGGGACCACTACCTGAAATTTTAAGGTGGACCTTCTGTGGGATCCTGTATGTTCGTATGCATCAAAAAGTTCCAGAACTGCTGATGCTTTGTTCATTTGGAGGGAGAATGTGAAAGCTGGAGCAGCAGTGTCCCTTTCACCTCCGAGGATAAATTACCGTTATTTTTCCACCCTCCCTCTCCCAGCCCAGCCAAATTCCATGCCATGGGACAATGTGTATCTGTTTTTCTCCCAAATGTGCCTACTCCTGGCTTTCCAGCACTGGCTCAGCTGTGCCCTGCCTCAGTTTATTCTGGCTGTAAATCTGAGATTAGATGGAAGGAATCTACTTGATCCTGCTTTGTGCTGCAGGGCTGATGGAAGGCGCAGAGGGACAGATGAGCCACGGTGAGACTGCTGCACACTCCCGTGCAGCCTGGTTTCCTTCCTGCCTTTGGAAACCTCTGTCCTTTGCAGTGGCAGAGAGGCTGTTTCCTGTGACCTGCGTGAGGCTGAGGCATCAGCCCGGGGTTGGGCTGCACCCCGGTTTCTAGCTGTGCCTGCTAGAGCCAGGAGCCCTTCCCAGAGCTCCCTGGTAGGGCCAGGAGACATTCCCGGAGCTCCCTGCTAGAGCCAGGAGCCCTTCCTGGAGCTCCCTGCTAGAGCCCAGCCCCGGCACCGCTCATCTGCGGGCCGGCTTCTCCCTCGCGTGGAGCGTGGTGGTACCGCACCGGGGAAGCTCGCTCTGGAAGCGGCTTTTCCTGTGCTGCTGATGAGAAAAGAACAACTGCTTTTGTGGAAAAAATCCAGCCAGCTCCATATCTGCTCCATTTGTTATGTTTTACAAATTACCCTAAGTGATGAGCTGTGAGGCAGGAGCTGGGCACGTGCTGCAGAGGGATCTGCACATTTGAAGAAGTGGGAGGCAATTTGTGGCCATTGGTCCTTGCTCCGAGCTGGAAGTGGAGGCACCTGGCGACTCACATGGAGCCTCTTGGGGAGGGTGAGGTACTTCAAGTGGGTGCAGGCAGAATTTTAAAATGCAGTTTGATGATAATGGAGAGATAATGTGCCAAAACAGCTGTGATCTTTGAGTACAAATTAGATATTGACCTGTGAAGTAAGTAAAGGAAAAAAAGACAGCAGATTTGATTGCTGAGTTAATTGGGCTCATGGCGCTCTATGTTCAGCTTGTAATCCCTGCTGTGAAATCTCTGCAATCGTGGTCTGGTTTCCTGCCTTTTCCTGAGCATCGCAGGGTGAAGCCTGGGTAACATCAGGGCTTTGATGCTCCCAGTAACCACTGGGAGAAACCGTCTGGCTTATGAGCCTTGCTCACATGTTCAAGGTTACATCGTCAGGGTTTAGATCAGCAAGGGGTTTTCTCTCAGATCCAATCAGCAGGAACTTCGAGGTGAACGTGCTGTTCTCCTGGGGTCGTACCAGCGAGCGTCCAGACCTTGTAATATCCTGGAGATTTTCCTGCCCACAGTTAGCAGTGAGAGTCTGTGCTATGGGAGAGGGGAAGGGAGGACCTGGGCAGTGGAGCTGCTGGCCTGCAGGGACTGTCCTGCCACTCCCTCAGTCTCACTGCTCCTGGCTGAGGACAGGTCTCCTGCTGCCCAGGGTGATATTTACTGCTTGATGCTGCTCCTGCCTGACTTGAACAAGCAGCTTCTCTGAGCTGCCCTTCACATCTTGGTAGAGAGCAGTCAGGAATTGAATTTCCCTTCTGTGGGGAATTCTGAAAATAGCTTTGTCTGCTTCAGAGGACAAAACATAAATGCTGTCATGACATGACTGCGCTGACCTTCCGGAGGCTGCTGCGCCTCTCCTGAGCCGGCAGGACCCCAATTCCCTGCACGCTGACGTGGCCGCAGCTCCGCTGTCCCCAGGAGCTCCTGGTGGGGTGGGAAAGCTCTTCTTTCCCGACCTCTGGCTTTAGCTCCATCCTCACTTTAGCTCCTGTTCCTCACTGCTGTTCCCAACAGCAGAGCAGAGGGACAGCATTTGAGCTGTCCTCTGGGCTGCTTTTCCTCAGTTAAGATGTTGTACATTAGATGTCTTGTTGGAGGAACAAGCTGGGCATTTTCAGCTCCTGTGTGGAATGGGAGGAGTAATTGGAAGGGATGGAGGCAAAATAAGGTTTGATTTGGCTGCCTTTGGGAAGCTGGCACACGGACCTACCTGAGCCAACCACTCAGTGCACAGCATACAGCACATCTGAGCAGCACAAACACGGCCTCCCCTTGGCCCATCTTTGGTGTCTCTGGGAAGAAAAAAAACAAGAGAAACTTGTGTAGCTCCTTGCCCTGAGAGGAGCCTGAGGAGGGCAGAGGAGGCTGAAGTCAGCACCTGGTTGCTGCTCCCCTTAAGCTGTAGCCGTGGCCATGCAGTGCAAGGAGTTGTGTAGTCATGGCCCGTCCTTCTCGGTTTCTTTCCCTAAGCTGCTCTCCGCATTCCCAGGCGTGGCCTCCTAGCTGGAATTCTCCCTGGCTGCCCATCCTGAGACCGTGTACGATGTGCGCGAGCCCAGCGCATTCAAGAGACAGTAGCTCCTTGTTCCTGTGTGCGCAGTCAGCACAGCTCCTGGGCCATGAACAACACTGTGGTTTTGCTGCAACCGAATCGTTGTTGACTTCGTCAGTGATCCCAGCTCAGAAAAATGCTCTGATTTGTTGCAGTGGGCTCATGTGGGCACAGCACGTCTCCCCTGCCCAGGCAGATGCTTGTGGTTTGTGGCCATGTGGCCTGTGGCCTTCTGACAAGGGTTTACCAAGCTGCGAAAATTTGTGGAGGGTAGGCAGCTATTGTGGTTTTTGGTATGGAAGGGGTGGTGAAACCTCTTTGTTATCTCAGATATGTTTTGATGCATCTCCTGCATGCCCAAAGCTATTGCCTTGTGGCTCAGTACAGACAGCACTGGACCTTCATTGCTCCTGAGTTGGTACAAGCTGCAGGCCCCAATCTAGGAGTGATTCTCCTTGTGAATCTAGGAATAAAAAGCAGCATCACAAATATGTCCTGAACCACCCCTGGGTTAGGGGGATGCTCTAAGGGTTGTCAGCCCCCAGAGGACCAGAGCAGTGCTGCAAACCAGGGGAAGGGCAGCCATACAAGGGGGAGGAAGTCGCGCAGACCTTCCTCCTCCTGCGTGTGTCACTGTGTGGGCCTGGGCAGTGACTGGGATGGGCAAGTTGCTGGTGCCTTCTGTTTGCTTGTGAGTATCCAGTGATAATCCCTTGAATGATGCCATGTTCTGAGAGGTGGTGAGTCCCTGCTGTGCCGGGCAGGGATTGTCTAGAGCTGCTTGGCTGCTAAGCCCAGAGATGAATGGGAGCAAAACCTAATGGGTGTCATTTCAAGATGATACTGGCAGAGTGGTCTGGAAAAGGGCTTCATGCCTGTGACATGACAGCTGCCATATGGAGAGAGTTTTCCTGCCCTGGGTGTATTTCCCTGCTCTCATGCTTGTTTTTTTCAGTCACTAGGAACCTACAACTTCTGTGTTCACCTTCCATCAGCTTCTGGTTAGTGCTCCAAGAGACCTGTGACTCTTACAGCTGCAGCAGGAGATGTGGCTGGGAGAGGGGCAGGAGCACAGCAGGAATCAGTGTCCTCCCCTTCCCGCCAGCAGGAATGCACTTGGCAGCCGCGTGCCCAGATGCAGGTTCCTCTCGCACCGCTGATGTTGACATCTTATGACTTTATTCTATGTGCCCAGATACGAAACCCCTAGCTTCTAGAATTGCATGATTATATGAGATTATCAGCTTTTCTTTGTTCCATATGAATTAGTTTTCAGT
Organism: Crypturellus undulatus; assembly: GCA_013389825.1. NCBI lineage: Eukaryota > Metazoa > Chordata > Aves > Tinamiformes > Tinamidae > Crypturellus > Crypturellus undulatus. The sequence continues at coordinate 62,649 of VWPW01021598.1, read as the reverse complement.
TTCTATGGCTGCATAGAAAAGATAGAAAGCAGGCCTTATAAGCATCCCAAATGTGAAATTTAAATGATTGCCATGTTAATGCCAAGCTCTTGCTGGGAGGGATGCTAGCACTTGGTAAATACAAAAATGCATCTTTATTTTGGACTTCCATCAAAATCAGGAACGCTTTCACCACAGAACTGCTGTAAGGTCCAGAACATGAGCGGCCTTGTCCAAGCAGAGGTTCCGAAAGAGCCTGTGCTGGGCAGCAGAGATGGAGCTGCCCCCCGGCATGCAGACCCACCTCGGCCGGGATTACAGTCCGCACTTAGGTTTGGATGCAGCTTTTGGGACCCCTCACTCGTTTGGGCACGCAGGCGGGAGCAGCGCACAGTGCCCAGCACGGGCCTCCTCGCAGCTCAGCTCCCTCCTGAGCAATCCCCATCCGTGCAGGCGCGGAGCCGGGCGCCCGCTCGCGGCGCGGTGGCTTCAGCGCTGCCCGTGGCCGGGCTCCCCGCGTGGAGGGAGGCCGGAGGCCGGGGCAGCTGCCGGGGCCGCTCGCCCGCCGCGGGCCCGCGTGCCTGTGCGCGCGTAGGCGGGGGGGCTGCCGCGCGGCTTCAGCCGCGGCGGGGAGGGGACACATGGGCTGCGTTTTCTTTTTTTTTTCCCTCGGCCCGTGGCGGCTGCCCGTCCCGCCGGCCGCGGTTATGGATTCGATCATTATTCAGGAGCGGTTAGTGGAGAAGCTGCTCTCTCCGCGGACGCAGGCACAGCGAAGCCACCCGGGCAAGCTGAAGGTACCGGGTGTATTTATAGCTCAGCGCGAGCTGGGGAGCAGCGGGGACAGGAGGGGGGAGGATGGTGCCCGAGCAGACGCAGGACGGGACCTCCGAGGAGCAGGAGGGCGGCAGGAGGCCGGTAAGGGGGCGAGGGCAGGGGCAGGAGGGGCCCGGGGGCAGTGCGAGCGGGCAGCTGCCCCCACAGAGCGGGCGGGCGCCTGGGGGCTGTGTGACATTCCGGGCGGCTGTTCCGTGCGGTGATTCCCTGGGCTGCATGTGCGTGCCTGGGGGGCTCAGGGCCTGAGCTTGTGCTGCGTGCGCACCCAGACGCCGTCTGCTCTGTATTAGCGGGTTAAGGCTGTGTTTTCCTGGTCCGTTTTCTTCCTGCTGCAGCAAATGCTGAGGGGCGGGTGGTTTTGCTGCTCTTCCCATCTCAGCCCTGAGCGTGAGGGGCAGCTGGACAAGGGGAGATGCCCCAGGGCTGTTTGTGTCGGAACCCGTTGGGCTCTCTGGAAATGAAGAAATGAAAGCAGCAGAGCTGCCTGTCCCGGGGCTGGGATGCAGCCACGGATGTGGTGGCCTCGCGGGGCCAGAGGGCCCGGCTGGAGGAAGGGCGGCCGGCGAGGGGCTGCCCGGTGCGCTGGCGCCTGCCGCAATTAGAGAGCGCTGAGTAATTAGGGGATGCTGCAACCCAGCAAATGGCTGCAGCTGGCAGGCGAAGGGCATCCTGCTGTTTGTGTGTTCGGAGGAAGGGGAGCGGATACAGGAAACATTTGGGGCCCTAGCTAAGGGTCGGGGCACGAGCATCCCAGCAAAAGCTCCATCATTTCTTCGTTTACTGCAGACCTGGGGTAGAGGTCCCTCTTCGGTTTTCCGTGGCCCCACAGTGTATAATTTTGGCCCTTTTCAATGCACTCAGCAAGGCCCCATTTCCCGGATAAATGGTGAAATGGCAGCAGGCCTGGATCAGGCTGGACAGCATGTGAAGGAGGAGCAATGGGAGAGAAAGCAGGAAGGCAGGAGGGATGGAGCTGTCACAGCCCCCCTGTGCCTGCGAGGGCTTCTGCTCTGCGCAGCCCAGGTCCCCAGAGTCCCCAGCTGGTTGGGAACAGGACCTGGACCCATCAGCGCTTTGGTCTTCGGCACACACTGCCTTGGGGAGCATTGTTGGCTGCCAGGGTGCCCCGGAGAAGCTGGGGTGCTGCTGCCCTCGATGGGGAGTCTGTGCCATGGGAGAGCCGCGTGGGGCCGGCTTGCCATGGGGGCTCTGGTGGGTCACAGGGCACCTGGCGCCGGCTGCCTCCCCCGGCACAGCCCGTGGCCTTGTCCCCGCGCGTGGAGAGGCTGCGCGGGGGAGAGCGGCCGCACGCCCGGGCTCCGCTCACTGGGCCCCTCGCTGGCAGCTGCGCTGGCCAGGGCAGGGAGCGTCGGCAGCGCCGGCTGTCCCGGCCGGGCAGCTTGGCGGGAGCTGCCTCGCAACGGTCGGGAACGGGGGGCTGCGATGCCACCAGCGACCCAAGCCTGCTCCTAGCCTGTCACCTGCGCGGTTAGGGGGAGGCTTAAGCCTGTCTCCTGCCTGTTTAGGGGGAAGGAAGACTAGTGTCCTTTTGACAAGCCAGGGAGGCACCTGCCTTCTTCCACCAGCCCTCCCGCCCCTCCACGAGGGTCGTGAGCGAGAGGGTCAATGACAGAGCTTTGAGCTCTTGCCCCGCTGCGGGAGGGGAGCTCTGCCCTCCTGTCCTTCATGCAAGGGAAGCAACCTGCCCCAGACAGGATTTACACCTATAAAATGACATGTCCTGATCTCACTGGGCTGGGAGGAAGCCACCAGAGTTGCAGTAAATCCAACTTTCTGGGTTGGCCTGGACGGAAACAAGAGATCAGGTTTGGCCAGTTGCACTTAGCTCAGGTGAGCTGAGTTACAACAGAGATGAGTTCCGCAGTGTCTCCTTTGTCAGCCTTAGTCATCTAACCTAAAAAACAAACGAGAAAAAAAAAGCCCCAAATGAGCCTCAGCAATGGTTTTATTAGTGTGTTGTTAGCACTGTTCCACAGGTAAAGTCCCTGGAGAGAGCAGGCAATGGGTGCTTTACCAGAAGTTGGTAGAGATCAGTGTAGATCTCTGCTGCTCCTGAACCAAAGCTTTTCAGTGTCAGAAACAAACGGGAGAGGCTGAGTGTGACCACAAGGTGGGCAAGAGAACATCTGATACTGATGGAGAGATGCTCAAGGTTCATAGGGGGTTGAACAGGATGGATTTATTTAAGGACTTAAAAGACATGGGAAGCCCCAGGAACCGTACAGAGGGGTTGCTGATGGGAGGCTGCCTGAAGCACAGGTCGGACACCCGGGTCAGGTGCCCAGGAAGGACTTGACTCATTGTATCCTAAGGGCCCCTTAAATCTAACAGAACCATTTCCTTATCTCAGCTGTGCTGACCTTGAGAAGCTGCTGCCCGGGAAGCAGCCGGGCTGCTGGCACAAGGGATAGCCCTGCCGGCCCCGTAGGAGTTTGGTCAGTGAGTGGTTTCACACGCCGGGGCTGCTGCTGGCGGCTCTGCCAGGCACGGAGTCCTAGCAGGTCTTGTCACTGCACTGAGCCCTTCGGGAGCAGGTGGTGGTTGTCCCCAAGGAGGTGCCGCTTCACAGTGCAGGGGAACTGAGCACAGGGAGAAATGAGTAAAACCCGCTCGCAGTAACGCTGATCCCCTCCGTTGTGCCATCCTGCAGCACCCGCCGGGGCAGCTGACCAGCTCCAGAAAGGAGCTGGTTAAACTGACTGGTGCGGGACAGGTGCCTTCTCTGCCGTGTCTGGAGAGTCTGTGCTGGAACCAAAGGGCAGCAGATCTGCTTGAGAGCATTTGTGGCCAGGCTGGGAGCTGGGGCTGCTGTTGAGGAACGCCTGGCTCCATGGATTTGCCTGTGCTGTGAATCCCAGGGGCTTATTTTAAGTGATTCTGAAATGCGGACTCTCTGATGTCCCTAGCTGAGGCATTTGTGAATGGCTGCTTCCTCTTGGGTCTAACTTGGAAAGTATGTGAGAAGGGCAGCGTTTGCCAGGGCCCAAGGGTGCTCCTGTGGAGCTGCAGAGTCCAGTGCTCCTCCGGCCCCACGCTGCGAGCGCAGCGCAGGTGCTGAGCTGAGCTGGGAGGGGGTCGCTGGAGCAAATTGGGGAGGCAGCAGCGTGAGTGGTGGCGTGCCCTGACCTGCTGCTCTCTGCTTCTGCCCTGCAGGACCATGAGAAGCAGTATGTGGGCTTTGCCACTCTCCCCAACCAGGTGCACCGCAAATCCGTGAAGAAGGGTTTCGACTTCACCCTCATGGTCGCAGGTGAGGTGCCCGGCCGTTCCTGTGCACACAGCTGCCTCGTAGCTGTTGGGCTTGAGCTTGGAGGACACGCAGTTTTCCAAAGCACAGCACAGCCAGCAGTAGTGCGGCAGTAGCAAAACACCTGATTTCTTAAGAGCCCATTCAAACCAGGAAAATGGCTGGAGGAATTAGCAGCTGAGTGAGCCCTAAGCTGATGCCAGGAGCTCTCCTGGCATGATTGTTTCCAAGTCCTTCCCCTGGGCAGGAGGCTACCAGTTCTGAGAGCAAAACCATAGCGCCTGTGACATTGCTGTCTCCTGGCCCCTGCCCTGGCTGGGGGAATCCCCAGCCCCGCCGCTGGTGATTCAATGGAGCTGGGGGTTCATCCTCCGTGCTTAACCCTGGCCCCTCAGTGATATGTGCCCAGGCACCTTAAACACTCCACAGCAAGGATGGAGATGGCTGGTCGGAGAGTGACAGAGGGGACCAACTCTTCCTGCTTCCCATAGATGTTGTCTTAGCAGCTGAATCCTTTCCCTGTCTGCTTACACCTTGCTTTAGTCCCCAACTTGTGTCATAGTCACACACTTACCCCAGAGGAGTGGGCCCTCCTTGCCCACCCACAGCCCTCTCCAGCATTGTGCGTAGCTGCTGCTCCAGCAGAACGGCTGCTCCGGGCTGTGCAGGCAAGGTCAGCCGGGGACTGCAATGAAGGGAAGGGAGAGAGGAGGTGGAGGAGCTGGGGGATCACATTTGTCCAAGGATTGAGATATCTTGCAGCAAAAGTCCTCCCACTGCTGGAAAAATGTAACACCCATAAACAGCTCCTGACAGCTCATCTCTCTCACTGTGACTCTGGATTCAGAGGCTTGCTCAGAGTTTGTTTTGTATCTCAATTAGTGGGTCATGTTGCTTGCTTTTTCCTCCTCCCTTCTGTGCTCTGTCGATCAGGAGAGTCGGGTCTGGGCAAATCCACCCTCGTGAATAGCCTGTTCCTGACAGATCTCTACAAAGACAGAAAGCTCCTCAACGCAGAGGGTAAGTGCAGGATAAAGTGGGGCAGATGTGTTCTGTTGCCGCAGCTCTAGGCTGTCCTAGAACTGAGACGGTCATTGGTGTGAGTGGTGATCGCTACTGCTGGGCCTTAATTCACATATTCCTGTTTAAAGAGAGAATCAACCAGACAGTGGAGATCGTCAAGCACACGGTAGATATTGAGGAGAAGGGTGTCAAGCTGAAGCTGACCATAGTGGACACACCAGGCTTTGGAGATGCTGTTAACAATACCGAGTGGTAAGCAGGCCTCTCTCCTTCCTCCTTGTCCCTGGCCATGTCTGTTTTCTGTGGGTGCATCACAGGGAGGGGTCTGGCAGTGGGAAGGGGCTGCAGCAGTCCCTTGGGAACGCTGTTCTGTTAAACACGTGGTTTGGATTTAGTCTGAATTGCCATCCGCAGCTGGAAGCCCATCACTGACTACATCGACCAGCAGTTCGAACAGTATTTCCGAGATGAGAGCGGCCTGAACCGGAAAAACATTCAGGACAACCGCGTGCACTGTTGCCTCTACTTCATCTCGCCCTTCGGGCATGGGTGAGAGCCCCCACTTCAGGGCTGGGGCTGGATGTGACTCCAACCTGGGGGAAGAGGCTCGTGCCTAAAGATTGCTCCATAGCAGCCCCGTATTGGCAGGGCTCTTGGCACGGGTGAAGAGCGGATGACTGCGTCACACAACGTCCCTCCCCTTTGCAGCTGTGACAGCCACTGCCCTCATGATCAGGAAGGACTGGTCTCCCTCAGGAGTTGGTTTTGGAAATCAAGAGAAAAAAAAAAGGCGCCCAGACTTGTGTCTTCCTATCTGCTTAGGCCTGACTGGTGGTGGGGAGGGAAGGGAGTTTTAAGCTACCTTCAGCCTATGCCAGGCCTTGCACACAGGTTTGTGTCCCAGCACGGCTGGGAGCAGCCCCAGGGGCCGGGCGCGCTGGCCATGGGGCTACCTGCAGCACAGGCTGTAATGTTTGGCCTGTGAAGGAGTGAGTACCCGACCCGTGTCTGTGTGAGGTGTTTCAGCAACTTGGATCTGAGACAGCTCCTGAAGAGCTCCCCAGGCTCTTGTGACAGGGCTGTCCCCGGCCCTTCTCGCTAGGCCTGGGGGTGAGGTGGGAAGGGCTGGAGGGGGTACTGCCCAGGGTGTCCCTGCTAACCCCTCGTCCCTGCTGCAGGCTGAGGCCAGTGGATGTTGAGTTCATGAAGGCTCTGCATGAGAAGGTCAACATCGTGCCCCTGATTGCCAAAGCCGACTGCCTGATTCCCTCTGAGATCCGGAAACTAAAAGAGAGGGTGAGATGATCTTTCTCTATGGGGAAATGTCCTGATGTGGTAGCAGAGACATGCAGAGTTGGGGGAGCAGAGTAATACCTGCAAATCTCATTTTAATGGTGCTCTGAGATACCTCTGAAAAAGGAAGCAATATCTAGAGAGGCCAGCTGTGTAGGAAGCATTGAATCCCTTCCCCATCTGTAGGCTATAGCAAAACCATGGCAGCAAACAGGGAATAAACCCTACATCTCTGTACTGTTCAATGTTTCCTCCTCTTGTTGCTTTCTATGGACACAGATCCGGGAAGAGATTGACAAATTTGGCATTAAAGTGTACCAGTTTCCGGAGTGTGACTCTGATGAAGATGAGGAATTCAAACAACAAGACAGAGAGCTGAAGGTAAGGCAGCGTCTCAGCAGCGTGCTGGATCTCTGACTCATGAGAGTCCACATTGTCCAGCCTGGATGGAGCCAGAGCTGCTGTAGATGTTCACTGTGGTTGCCAAAGGCCTATGCAGCTGATACCCAGGGGACAGTGTATATTGGCTCTCATGAAAGACAACTTGGAGAAGGGGGCTGATGTCCATGCTGGTGTCATGGAATCACATGACACATAAAGGCACAGGACTTTTGGTGTCCCACCAGGCAGTGTCAGTGTTTCCTTAGCTGGAGGCACCAGCAGCCTAGGCCAGACTTTTTGCCTGACTTGCAAGCAGCATGCGTGCAGCATGGCCTTATCTCTCCTGTTGGAGATGGGCTTTGGCTCCCTCCTGACCAGTGAGGTGCTTGGCCTGAACCTCCCTGACTGCACAAGCTCTTGATCTGTCCTGTCCCACCTTTTTTTTTTTGGTGTCCAGCCTCTGACTTGACTTCTCTGTAGAGTTTCCTATCAAAAGAGAGGAGATCTGCAGAGAGACAGCTTCCTTGAGGATAGCTCAGAAGGTCGGGCTGGCAGTGAGGCTGCTTGCAGACCCTGGTGCCTACAGACTTTTCTCTGCGTGCATGTTGTGGTGTCCTGAGCCAAGGCACACGTGGGTGTCCTGTGTATTTCCCACCCGCGCCTTCCTCTGCCTGTTATATATGTTATAACATACATTCTCTGTCTGCGTTCCAGGAGAGCGCTCCCTTTGCTGTCATTGGCAGTAACACCGTGGTGGAGGCGAAAGGCCAGAGAGTGCGGGGACGGCTCTACCCCTGGGGCATTGTGGAAGGTGAGCGCGGTGCCTGGGAGCGAGCGGTAGCCTGGCAGTCAGGGGAGGATGGAGGTGGGACGGGCAACGGGGCTGCGGGGAGAGCGCAGCCTCTGCCCCCTCAGCAAGACCCTGCTCCACAGTCCCGAGCGCGTGGCAGGGTTCAGATGCAGGCCTGATTGGGAGGCCTGTTGCTGACATGACGAGAGCACGCAGCAATTGTCCTGCCCCTGAGACCACCTCTCCCTGAGGGTGGAGAAGAGGAGCTCCCATCTGAATGGAGGAAGCTCTGGGCTTTAAGGCTTTGGGAGGCTCTTTTTAAGGGCACTGCCAGTTTGGTTCCTGGGGAGAAGCGGCTGCCTGCAGCTGTAAAGCCTCTCACGCTCCCTCCTCCTCTACTGCTGTGTGGTGGCAACGCGCACCTGAGGGTGGGGGTTGACAGGATTTTGTGCGTGTGGTACTAAGAAATCAGCTTTGAGCTCTGCATTAAGCTGGGTTTGCTAGAGCCTGACTCTGGTGCTACTGCCGTGGAGCTGGAGCTGCCAGCAGCGCTGAGGCTGTGAGGTTCCTGCAAACAGCAGTGAGTCCCAGGGGCAGGGTGAAGGCCATGCTCAGGCACCGTGTGTTTGTCTCTACCTTTCTGCCTGCCTAAATGGAGACATTTCTTAAAGCCCATGGGCAGAATGACCCTCAAATGGCTTTTGCTGCTGTTGCTGACTCCCAGCCATGCTGGGATGCTGGTGCATTGCTTTAAGGCCCCCAAAACCTGCTGTACTCTCGTGCACGCAGCTCGGGCTGCCCAGCTGCTCCGGCTGGCCCGGGGTGCTGGCGTTTGGCACCGAGCTCCTGGGCCTGACACAGCCCAACTGCCCCGGCCTGCAGAGGTGAGTGGGGAGCAGCCACGAGGAGGCCCGCAAGGCTGGAGCCTCCCTGGGGCTGACTGACCCACAGAGAGCGGCCCAGCCCTGTGGAGCCCATGCAGCTGCCCAGAGAGCCCGGCCGTGTGGCCGGGGCCTGGCTGCCAGGGCTGGCAGCAGCTGTTCCAGCTCTCCACTGTGCTGCCTGCGCAGGGCTTTGCTCCTTTGGGGGTGATGCCAGCCCACAGTGAAAACTGCCCTCCCATCAGATGCCTTTCAGTCAGTCCGAAATCCTGAGGAGGTGCGCGGCTTGTCTCTAACGCTTGTTGCAGTCACTTTGGTTATAACAGCTACATCCCAGGTACCTGGGAGCAGCCTCCTCCTGGCTCAGGCCTCTTCAATATGTGCTTAATTAATCCTCTTACCCAGAAACAGTCCTGGGAACACGGTGACCTCCACAGCCTGTCTCAAGGTTGACAAGTTCAGTCTCTCGTGGAGCATCAGCAAGGGCTGCACAGGGGCCAGGAGGGAGAGGAGAGCCCTGGGCACTGGGAGGGAGGTGTGGGTGGATGGAGGGGAAGTGGAAGGTGTTTCAGTCTGGGCTGGGTGCTGGGAAGTGATCAGGGGCTCCGGGCTCCCAGGGGAGGGCTGGTGAGATATGAAATCCAAGCACTTTCCTGTTGTTGCTTCCACAGTGGAAAACCAGGCGCACTGCGACTTCGTGAAGCTGAGGAACATGCTGATCCGGACACACATGCATGACTTGAAGGATGTCACTTGTGATGTCCACTATGAGAACTACCGAGCTCAGTGCATCCAGCAAATGACCAGGTGGGTCCATGCTGCTTTGCTCAGGGATGGCAGGGGTGTCTTGCTCTCTTTGGACCCTCCTTTCTGAGGATCCTGCACAGAGGCCTTGGGAAATAAACCTGGAGATAAAAAGTTTGTCTGAGGAGTTTTTCCTAGTGCTGCATGCTAGGAAACCAGTTTAATGGACCAGGGAATCAGCCATCTCTCTGATGGGTGGTAGCTGTGTGCCTTGCTGAAAGAGGAAAGCGTCTCTCATGTCCCATCAGCAGCTACAGCTCTGCTTGAATGACAGCATCACCCTCAGGATGCTGCGGCTGCTCAGACAACAGAGCCCAAGCAGTTAGCACTTGCTGAGTCTTAACTCCAAAGATTTCTCTGGCTTGTCTTGCTGTTGCATTTGATTGTTTGTGGTTTTAATCACAGTGATCAGAAAATAGGAGAGAACATGTACAAGCCACCTCCTTTTTTCCTTCTCCAACGGAAACATTAGTGACAAAATTTAGATTTAAGCAGATCTTGGCCACTCTGTTGTAAACTGTCCCCTTCACTTCCTGCCTGAACTGGCTGGTAACTGTGCTGCCACGTTGCAGAGCAGAGAAGGCAGCACTTCACTGAGGAACAGGCCAGTGTGTGTGCGTGTAAATGGGCAGGCTGGCAGGCTCAGTTCAGGCAGAACATACCTCAGTACTTCTGCAAAACAGATGAGTCTGTCTTTTTCAGCAGTGAGAATGTGGAGTCCCAAAATAACTGTGTGAAACGCTTGACATCTTTGAGAAGCGTCACAGTCACTATCTGGGTAGGATACGTGTCTATAAAAAGAAAACAACAAAGAAGCAATTGCTCCACTAAAGAAATGCTTTAAAGCATTTTTAAAGTTTGATGCCATTTCTCATGCTTTCGCTAATTCGCTGCTGGTGAATCTCGGAGAAACAGAGCGTGGCCACTTCTAGCACTGGGATAAAGGTTCATCTCTGGAGAGATTTTTTCTGGGAGGAGATCCCACGTTCCAGGGCCGGAAGTGCCTCAGTAATGAGCCAATGGTGACTCCAAGTGGTGAAAGCCAGACCTCCCTGCCCCTGGCCTCTGCCATCCCCTCTCACCGCAGGCAGCTGGTACGCTTTGGGAAGGCAGTATCACAGAATACCCTCTGTGCCCTGCACACCCAGGCCTGGGGAAATACTGTGCTGGCTATGCCCGTTGTCTCACATCTCCCACCTCTATAGAATCATAAAATCATAGAATGCTTAAGGTTGGAAGGGATCTTCAGAGGTCATCTAGTTCGTCCCCCCTGCATACGCAGGGTCACCCAGAGCATGTGGCATAGCAACCAGACTTTTGCTATCAGATTTGCAGTGGTTTACATGCTTCTCTGGTGTTATTTTTCTGAAAAAAAAATGGCCACAGCAAGTATGCAGAGCCATAGAGATGCTGGCAGTGCAGGCTGATGCTGTGTGCATGTGCAAGATGTGCAATAGAAGGCACACGCATTCACCAAGAGACCACCAAATTCAGCAAATTCACCACCAATTCACCAAAAAGAGACCACAGGAATTTGCCACCAATGTCTCTGGTAAGCCTGCCAGTGCTGTCACGTAAGGTGATCAGAAGTACCAGCCTTTTTCTGTCCATTTTTGCCTTCAGTGGTCTGAACACCTGTTTTAGGCTTTTGCTGATGCCAGCTACCCCACAGGCTTCTGTTTTGAAAACCTGTATTGACTGTGGTCTTAGTCTGCATCCCGGCGCCCCTGTGTCTGGCCACGTGTGTGTGGCCACGTTGCTGGCAGGTTGGTGACTTGTTGCTGCTGGGCTCCCCAGCCAGGCAGCCTGCACCACAGCTGACTGCATTTCTGCCCTCTCTATCTCCCCAGCAAGCTGACGCAGGACAACAGGATAGAAAGCCCTATTCCTATCCTGCCTCTCCCGACACCTGACACTGAGACGGAGAAGCTGATCAAAATGAAGGATGAGGAGGTGAGACCCTTTCCTGCCTCCTTGGTGTTAGGCCTGGAGCCTGAGGAGTTTCTCCTGGATTGCTCTGCAGAGACTGTTCTGGGGCTTCCCACTCATCTCCCATCATTGCTGGTTGCTGATGTGGGGGTGGGATATAGGCACTGTGTGCTCTGCCAGGGGGACCTCAACCCTGTTCCTCCCTGGGCACTGTAGCCTCTCTGAGAGATGCCTTTGTGTCCCCTAAAAGACTACAGTGTCACCCCAGTGTCCTTAAAGTATCTGATCAGCACTGTGTAGGGCAAGTGTCCTCTGTCCTGGCAGCCACTGTGGTGGGAAGTGGCCAGGGTAGGGATGGATATCCTGGTAGCTGCTCCTGCAGCTTTACCCAGCCAAGCAAGGGCTGCCCACTGTCCTGCCAGGCCTGTCAGCAGCTTCTCATCTGCCTGCTCTGGTTCTGGATCACTTGGCGCAGTGATGCGGGAAGGGTGGGCATTTCCTTGGGCAGGAGGGAGCCTGAAACCCTTCTCACGAGATCCCTACCCCTCTGCCAGTCAGTGGCATCCTGCCACAGCAGATCTCCCCTTTGACTGTCTCTTCTCTGTCTCATGCAGTTGCGGCGGATGCAAGAAATGCTGCAGAAGATGCAGCAGCAAATGCAGGATCAGTGAAAGGCAGGTGTCCGGAGGGCAAAGGGAATCACCAGGTGTCCGTCTGAAGCCTGACTTGAGCTGTGGACGTTTAAAAAGAGGTTCCCTGTCATGTAGAGACTTGTGGGCAAGAGCTGTACCCGCACCCTCTAATTTATTAGCAGCAATGCTGGCTTTGCAGTCAGCCAGATTGTGGAGGAGGCTGTTCACTTAACAGTTTACTGATGTATATTTCTTTTTTTTTTTTTTAATTATTATTCTTTTGTTTTGTTTTGTTTTGTTTTTATAAAGAAAATAGCCTGGGAAATATCTAAGGCATCCTGAAAAAGAAAAGAGAGAAAGATCTCCCTTTCCCATGTACTAATTTCTTGTTTGGGAATGCTCTGGTATTTAAAGTCCTGGTTTCTCTGGTGTACGAAATTGAGGATTATCTGTGTCAATGCACGTAACTGTTTACTCCCAGCTGAGGTGCTGTGCCCCTCTCTCCCTCCCTTTGTCCAGGCCAACACAGGCATCGTCGAGGCAGATGTTCCCTCCCGCGAGTTCACCCCGTGCTGCCCAGACTCCTTAGCCTGCAGAGAGCAGGGCCTGGGGTATCTCTATGCACTGACCTGCTGAAGAGTCCTGATAGTTGTGTGGTTCCCTGCCTATTATTTTTTTCTTTGGTTGGTTTTGTTTTTCCTATCAACAAACTCCAGGATCTTTGCACTGAGTGGCAGGGGACAGAGTCTCTCAAGGTCAGTTAGAAGAAGGCCCTTCCAGGGTCCTCCAGTGGGTCTGTCTGCAGAGAGGAGCTGCTGCAGACTGGCTGCGAGGAGGAGATGGGAGCAGGCCCCTTTGCAGCCTGCCGGCCGCACTCGGCTCCCGCAGCAGGTCACAGTCTGGGGCCTCTTGGCAGCACCTCGCAGAAATGCCACGGCCCTGCAGCGGCTGCTGCGAGTACCCCATGGCTCTGGCCTTCCCTCTGCACTTCTCTCCAGTGTTTGCTTGGAAAAGTACCATGGCAGCCGGAGTGCTCATCTGTGCCTGCTTTGGAAGAACAGAAAGCCCACAGTTGAAAGCCAACCCCAAGTTCACAGCTGTACTCTACCCCCAAGTTTGCAATCCCACCAAGAGCGTTGCTGGCTCTGCAGTTCTCCTGGAGCAAGAGGCAGTGGTGGGGTGTTTGTACTCGAGCTCTGCGAGCTGCCTGTCCCAGCGGGCTGCCCTGTGGGGACGAGAGGCGGCTGCGGGACTGCAGGGAGCTGGTGTGGGGCAGCAGCGGGTGCACGGAGGGCACTGCAGGATGAGCACAGCCCAGCAGACTCGGTACTGCCTCCCCTGCACTTTCCCTGGGACACAGCCCTTCTCCCCCCTCCCTGGTCCTCGGCTCTTCCTGTCTCAGTGCTGGGAAGGCTGGTGGATCTGCTGGGCGGAGATAAGAGCACTCCTTGGGCAGCAGCTTCTGTCCCACTCTTGTGTCCTGCAGTATTTTTAACTTCTAGCGCAGCCAGGGCAGAGCCCGGGAGCACAATGTGTCTGGCCTCACTCAAAACACTGCCGCGCTCGCCGGGAGCCCAGGGCTCCTGGAGGGAGAGACACTTGCCTCTTCCCTCCAGCACCACCCTGGATGGGGACCTCCTGCTCCTCTGGTTCCAGCCTCATCCCTCTGTCTGCATGTGTGCACATTGCTCCTGCCCATCTCTGGCTCTCCCCAGTAGATCTCTCTGATTGGGAATAGCCAGGTGCTAAATTCTTTAGTTAGGTGCTACGTTTGTCTGGGTTGAGTACTACCCTACTTTCTCCCCATGAGGCTGTAAGTGTCCTGATCAGAGCTTGCTCAGGAGGTGAGTAGGTTGGCTGGTTCCAGTTATTCACTGTACAGAGCCTCTGCTTGACCAGAACACGGGTCGTATGGGCAGGAGAGACCATGATGCAGCATGGAAGGACAAAGTGACAGAAATGGGAAAGCTGGGCAAGAAGAGTGTCCAAGGGAAACCTCTTCAAAGTGACCTTTTGCTGCCTCAGAGGTGAGAAGTGGGGCAGGGGCATTGGGAACAAGCTCAGCAGGGCAGGGGCAACTCTTCTGCCTAGCAACATTTTTTTTTTCTTTCTTTCTCCCCTGTGTCAGGCAAGTAAGTGATAGTGGCAGTGCCAGGGCCAGATGCTTCAGGAGGAAGCCTTTCTTTCTGCGGTTTGCCTATCTGAGGAACAGAGTAGCCTGAGGTGAGAGCTTCCTCCAGGCTTTCTGGAGGAGGTTTGCTGCTGATTTCTCAGCTTTATTCATGCTAGTATAATTGGAAACACCTTGCAGTATCTTTTCTTACATTAGTCTTGTCTGTGAGGAGGATGTTCTGCTGCAAACGAGCCCTGTCCAGTTAGAGATATTCCTCTTTCGAACAGATTCAGGCCTAAAAGATGGAGACTTTTAGTCTTTAGAATTGACATAAGAGAGAACAAGCCTTCACCCTGGGCTGTGTGCTGCTGAGAACCCAAGGGTCATGGGCAGTCAAGAGTTTTGCTGAGTTCCTGCTTCCTCTGAGTGAGGAAATCTCCATCAGCCCAGGGCATATGGTTCCTAAGTCAAGTCGATACTTGCAGTTCAGCTCTCTCCAGAGAGCTGAAGTCTTCAGCTATCCGCTGGCAAAGACAGTTCGAGTTGCACTTGGATAAAAATACAACCAACGAGGCATTAGAGAATCAGCTTCTGTAGAGGGGTCTGATACTGCTGGTACTTGTGTCCCCGCATTAGGAGGTTCCTTTCTCAGAGCATCAGAGCTGGGGGCTGCAGGGAAAGCGTTAGAGACCTGAGTTCTGCAAGGGCACCAGAGGTGCAGCCTTTGGCTCGGGCGGGCAGCATGCATTATTAAAGGAGAAGTGCTCTGTGCTGTTAAACTCAACTGTGCTATAAGTGGAGGAGGGACTCCCAAATGAATTCAGCTTGGCTGCTTGGCTCTGGCAGCCATAGAAGCAGAAGAGTGTGGACAGAAAGGTAATTTAACGCCCCCTCATACAACCCTCCACAGCCTCATACGTAAACCCTGCGCCCAAGGGCCCTTTCCCACTCCTTTGCCCTGCGGAGTGAGTCACTGGAGGAGCTGCGTCCCATTCCCTGGGCAGAGCTCTCAGCGCTCAAGCTGGGGATGGCTGGTGTGCCTCAGACTCCGTGCAGGCCTGGGAAGGGAGCCAGGGCGCGAAGCCGCTGTGCCGGTCCTGCCCGTGCAGTCCCCCCTGCTGCCTGCCCGCATGCCCCTCCGGGGAAGGAGGGTGTCCCCCTCCTCGTGCTGTGCAATGTGCCCTGCTCCCTCCTCACCACCCCAGCTCTGCTGTAACTCTGGCCTGCTCCTGCCATGCAACTTCCTCATCCCTCTGCTCCATTCCTAGGCTCTTTGTTTCCTGGCCGTCTGTTGGATTGTTATAATATATATTTTTTGTAAATTTCTGTTTGAACATTTTGTCATTGTGAACAAAGAAAAATGAAACCTTTTAAACATATCTGTTTTATTAAATGATTATCGTTATTATTATTATTATTATTAATGTTTACTACCTGAATTGATCAGTGAAATAAATACATTCAAAAAAAACCCACCTCCTCCTGTTTGATTTTTTTCAGTCCCTTTGAGTGTAATTGGTGATACATTACTGGGTAGGAGCAGAGACAATGGACTCTGTTTATCCTTTTAACTAGTGTCATTGCAGTAGGCTCCAGGCAGGACTCCCCATGGCCTGCAGTTATGTCGGAGGCTAGACAACATGGTCCTAAGGGTCTTCTATCATTAAGCTTCACCTAGAAGAGGTGGCAAGAGACATAGACATTGGTGAGCACACTTGTCCCTGGTGTGCTCAAGCAATTAGTAAATAGAAAGCACTGCAAGAAAAGCTGGGTTGGTTTGTTTCTAAACTCTCTTAACAACAACACATCCCGAGTGTCCATCACTTCTGGTCTGAGCCATCTCCTCTGTTATGCTGAGTACCAGTGTACGCAGTGCAAGGTCATGCAGATTTGGGCCTGACGGAGCAACTGCTTTACAGTAATTCTAGAGGCATCTTCCTTATGAAGAGCGGGGCTGGTGCGCAGAGTGAGGCCCAAGGCAGAAAAAATATGTATGAAGATGTGATGGCCTTGAGAAGGTGGGATTCTAACTATACAACTTCTGTATATTTTTAACCTTGGACTTTGCTGCTAAAGTACTTCTGTGCTGCAACTTCTGAGTAAGGGATGTGGCCAGTCTTTCCTGGTAACTGCA
Source organism: Crypturellus undulatus (assembly GCA_013389825.1). Classification (NCBI taxonomy): domain Eukaryota; kingdom Metazoa; phylum Chordata; class Aves; order Tinamiformes; family Tinamidae; genus Crypturellus; species Crypturellus undulatus. The sequence goes on along the minus strand of VWPW01021598.1, from coordinate 46,585 downwards.
AGCTGCACTTGGGCAGCGCTGCCAACTCACTTAGCTATTAAAAGAGCTGTCCCTGGGAGCACTATCTGCCTCAGCAGCAGCCAGCTGAATCAGTCTGTCATCCTTCCTGTGGATTCAACCAGGTTTATTTTGGTTTAGACACGAGAATGCTATGAGTTTTATTTTGTCCATGAAACAAGCAAGAGAGGATGCAAGTCCCGAGAGAAATTTTCTCCCTATCTTGACTACTGAAACCAGGGAGGTCTGCAGATCTTTCACTGCTTTTGAAGAGCAGATTTGTGTCACTGCTTCAAGGGAAGCCTCAGGGTCAGCATACTGCGAGGTGTTAGGCCCAATATGCTACTGAAAATAGTCTCAATGAGATGGGAAGCCAAAAGCCACAGTGGCCAACAAGTGCAGTACAAACCAGATTAAAGCATATTTTAAGTAATTACTTTGCAGTTGACAGACAATTATGTTCTTATTGGAAATGGTGTCCTCCTTTATCTCCTGGTCCAGGCCATTTGGATCTGTGTACCGGATGTGTTCCCTGGCTCTGCTCATACATAGTGAATCTTGTCTTTAAAAGAGAAAGTCAAAAAACAGGGTGAAATTAGGGTTGTCATGCAGAGGAAGTGATTCTGGCAAATTAAAAATGAAGTACTTCCTCTTGCAAACTGAATCATCCCACCTTGGCTCCTTTACTTCTTGTCATAGTGTTATTCAGGGATAAAACTCTGCAGGTAAAGTATGCTTCTTGGGCTTACTGCTTATTAAAATTATTTTAGGGTCTTTGCAAAAATTGTATAAAAGACATATTTAGGAAATTAATATGAAGCATTACCCAGAGCTGTTAGTAGCTGGCGCTGAGCTATACTGGGGTCCCAAACTCCATGGCTCTGCAGGAAAGCTGCTGGATCCAGCCTGCAGCTCTCGTGTTGCAATGCCCCGATTCTCTCCAGAAGGAAGGGGAAATGCACCCCACTTGCTAAACTGCACAGGAAAGGCCATAGCCACGAAAGGCCAAACAGCAAGAATTGGGAGCAGCCTGGGCTGGCATTTCTGAGCAAGTTCTTTGCATGCTTTGCTGTTGCCCTGGGTGGCCATGAGGCAGATTTGGCACATACCAGTTGCTTATTGTGAGCCCAAAGGGACTCAATGCAAGAAACTTAACTGTTTTCTTCCAAAGGGCTGGAGGAAACACAGGGTACCTGGAGTCACAAGAGAATTACTCACAGGGTCTATGTACAGGTGTTAGTCAACTGTTAATCAGGCACAGGCTAATAGCTGTACTTGATATATTCTACCAAGAACTTGCAGGCATACACGTTTTGTCTATAGAAGAGTGCTAAGGAAACATTTGGACTGTATATGTTGCTACCTTTAGCAACAGCATACTTGAATACCTTGCAGTGCTGGGCCACTCGTTAGCCACAGGACAAGGACCCAGAATCGGCCCCTCGGTCATCGATGCCATTGGCATCTCTTTTTGAGCAAACATATTCTTGCAAACTCACATTTCTTGCAAGAATCACTTGATGAAGCCCCCGCTTCCGGTGACATGCAGCAACCGTGCAGGAAGGCCCCATGTGGGAGGTGGCCTCGGATGAGCTGCTCCCTTATCTTGCCAAGGCAGCTGCAAGGGGCTGGGGATCTGGGAGCTCCGCTCTGCAGCTGCAGACGCTCTGCGCTGGCCGGACTGCCTTAGCACCTTCCTCTTGTGAAGCCAGCAAGAAACCAAAGATTGACCTGCCTTGGTAAGTCAGCAGAAATACTTTGTCATCTTTTCCACATTGGGTTGATGGATTGCAAAGAAAACCATTGTCTTGTTCCAGGTCCACATAGGTGTATGCTCCTAAAGAAGGTGTAGCAGCTGCTCTGTTCAGCAGTGGGATATGAGATTGCCATACAATAACAGCCCTTTGACACATGTCTTGCAGCATGGTCACAGCTCCAGAAAGAAAATTCATCTGCTGGAGCAATGCCTTGAGTGGAAAACTCAACTGTCCACCTGCCTCCGCCTTCGGTGCTCTGTACTGTCTCTGTTGACCAAGGACTGTTTGTTGCTTCTATTCAGAACTGTAGAGTTCTGCAAGTTTTTACTTGTCGTAATAGTAAATTAATTTTTGAATCTCCTCTTGCAGTTTTTGTGAGCAAAGCTTTGCTTACAGAGATAATGTGGTGCTATGATAAGGCAGAAACAATTCTGCACGCTAATTTTTGACTCCCTAACCTGAATTTTCTTAGACATCCTAAACTCTTAGTAGTGCAATCCTAAAAAAAAAAAAAAAAAAAAAAAAAAAAAAACACACTTCAGCTCCTGCATGCTTTGGATAACTAGTGAAAATAAATTTGATGGGGGCAGTCAAGCTTCCCAGCAAATGTCTGTTCATATTCCCTCACCCAGGGCCAAAAGAACAGGAATATTCCCTCTACTGTAATAAGAGACCAGAATTTCACACATGATCTCTTTTTACTCTCTTCTTTTCAGAATTCTCACCTGTCCTATTGAGGACACCAGGTTCACCCACCTTGAAACACACAAAACCCTGGGGCTTTGCTGGTCAGTCACAGAGCGTGTGGCGTCTCCTCGTCTCACCCAGTTGCACTATTTTGAGTGATCACAAATGAAGATGAACAGTGGGATTCTCTTCTTGTCCGTCTTGGGCTTTCTCCCACACTTGATACCAGCGTGTCCTGTGCCATGCAAGTGTGCCAAGAACATTATTGACTGCACATCGAAAGGCCTAACCATAACAAATCTGCCAGCCGCCTTCCGCCCATCAGCTGAAGTTATCCATCTTGGTTACAACATGCTCACGTCTATTCCCAAAGGGCTCTTTGATAACCTGAAGAGCCTCCAAGCAGTCCACCTGCAAGGAAACCCTTGGGAATGCAACTGTGACATCCTCTACTTGCGCTCCTGGCTCCAGTGGCAGCAGAACCGGACCCTGTACAGGGATGTGAAATGCACCTCCCCGGCTCACCTGCAGGACCGGATCATCGCCTATCTGACCGAAGACGAGATCATCTCCACATGCCAGTACTGGTACTGCAGCCTGGCTCTCCTCTCTCAGCTCATTCTCTTCATCCTCATTTTATTGCAGGCTGTCTTGGTCATCTTCATCATCGTCTACCTGAAGAGATTTCGGAGAATTACTGCTGAAGGCCGTAGCACCACCCCGCGCCTAGACCAGCATGTGGATACCTGGGCATCTTCCAGAAACCCCAATGACAGTGATTAACATCACAGGAGCTTTCAGTGCTCTGCTTCTGGTATGTGCAGGAGCAAGGACCCCCTTGCTGTGCCCAAGCCACGCGGTTTGTGATGCTTGAAGGGGACCACTAAATGCAGCATCTGGTTGTTACTGCCATCCAGAACAGGACTCACTGCATTCCCAAAGAACCAATCCCATCTTTCTAAACGTTTTAACTTCGTCCAGAAGCCAGGAATTGCCTAGACCAAGGGCTTTCCAACCCTAATTGTGAAACATGGAGCACAGCAGAGATCTGACCTCAGCCACAGCCTCGAGCTGTGACCCGCCATGTCTCCCACCAGTTACTACATCCCTTAACTAACTCTGGAACAAAGCAAAAACGAAATAAAATAATGATGAGTGATGATGTAATATTTCCCCCCCAGCCTAAACATCTCGTGCACACCCTCGCTTTGCTCCAAGGAGCCCAACAGATGTGGCAAAGAGCTAGTGCCCCCACGCACAGCAGGCTCACACCCGGGTATTGGCTGTGGTCCCCCAGTGTGGGGCCTCTTCTTGCTCCTCCATGTCATGAACTGGGGTGGTTTCCCACCTCAGCCAGGCGAGAGCTTTGCGTGGCTGCGGTCCCCAAGATCTTGCCACCCAGCCAGCACTACCTGATTGTTAGCGCAGAGCCCTCCAAAACCTTTCGGTTGGATAAAAGCAGAGCTCAGCACCAAAACACCCCTCACCTGGTGCTCACCTGCCGGCCGCAATGCCCTGGCAAAGCGCCCTTCCCGCCCCGCCACCATTTTGTGCCACCAGGCACACACAGGGTACAGAGAGGCCACGTAATATTTGCACCCCCACAGCTCCTGCACCCTCCTGTGGGGAGCAGGACCTGATGGCCCTGAGTGGCTACAGCTGGGGAGGCTGTTTAGTCCAGCTGGAGACCATTTGAGATAGATGAGCAATCCTAATGAGCGGGGCTGCTTGGGGAGGCTATTTTAGCCTGGCTGGGGATGGTGTGAGGAGGAAGGAGCTGCACCTGAGGTAAAGGGTGAGTGATGGTGGGAGCTGCACCACCTATGGTTGTTAATTTTCCCCTGTTTTGTTTCCCAGGGGCTGGCTTGGTGTTTGTGTGGCACTGAGCCTGCTTGTCCCAAGGAAATGGGGGACAAGAGGGCTGCTCTTGTGGTGGGACAGCTTGTTCTGAGGAAGGGTGCTGCTTTGTGCGTGTTGGGGGGATGTTGCTCCTTGGGTTTTTTTTTTTTTTTTTTTTTTTCCTTGAGAAGAAGTGTAGCCCATTTCTCTCCAACCTGTCTAGGGGCAAATAAAATTTAAGAGGAGGTGTTCCTGTTGTGTGTTTATTGTGTTGTGAACTGCTAAGCAGCTCATGAAGATGAGACTGCAGTGTGGTGGCCGTGCTGTGTGCATCATGGCGGCTGTGAGAAGGTGTCCTGGATGCTGAGAGACCCTGGTGTTTTTCCCTGGCCTTGCTGCAAAGGTTTGATCATCTAAAGTGCCAAGTGAGCATCCTACTTCTTATCTGGTGGTTGCGTTGCTGTGTGGGCAGAGGCTGCGAGTGCTGCTCTCCCTGCTTGTGGTTGCTGGCTGGTTTGTGAAGGAGGTCTGAAAATCCTGTTCAGTGATGGTTCTTTGGGTTTGAGGCCCCATCCCAGATGCTGCTAGTCTGGGGAGCTGCTGTTTATGTAAAGGACTGTTTGGCAAACCGATGAGCTGAGGGAGCTGTTTCTGCTCAGGCTGTATCCCTAAGGCCCTCCATGTGGATAGAGCTGCTTTAAAGACGGAGAAACTCACTCAAGTTGCTGCAGCTAGAAGCAAAATCCAACACAGATCAACCCGGTCCCTTGTCTTCCCAATATCTCTGTGAAGTGCCACAGTTTTGCTCATGGATTTTCAGCTGAAGTGAATTAACCCGGGCCAGCAGATGAGCGCAGTGACTACCCCGCTGCCTGCCAGCATTGCTGGAAAACCTCTGCGGCTCCATGTGCCCACGAGCAGCTGCTGCCTTGGGTTTCCCTTCCCCGGGAAGGCGGAAGGGGCCCTGACTGTCCATCACCAGGTCCTGACATGCAGAAGGTTAAAAGCTTTTTTTAGTATCTCGTGCACCTGTGAGGAGGGTAACCAGCCATAGCGCTGTGATAATGAATTGCAGCGAGTGCAGAGTGATTTGTGTGCCATGGCAGTGTGTCTAATCCATAAATCTTGGGACTGTGTGTCTTGGCCGCTCCTGACTCCAAGGCGCGTGTTGCAGATGCCTTCCTGCCCCCCTGGCTGGCCAAGAACCTGCTGTCCCTGTGAGGGGAGGCACAGTCCAAGAGTGCTTGATGATCTCAAAGGGGAAATAGGGGTGTTCAGAGCTTGGGAAATACGGCAAAGACAAATGCAAGCTATTGTGCTTCTTCACAAATCCTCTCTTGAGTATCGAGACTTGTACAATCCCTGCATGTCAGGCCTGCAAGGCTTGCTGAAGGGCTACAGGGGGCTTCCAAGCAGAACCTGTTTCTGGGATGAAAAAACCCTGAGAAACTAAACCCCATTTGAGACCCAGAGCTCCAGCCCTGATTAATTTAAAAGCAGGTCAGCACCAGCTGAGGAAAGGACCAAATGGCCAACAGTGCCACTGGGAAGGTGCTCTTGTCCTCCCTTCCTCAAAAGCTCTGTCCTTCAGATATCTGTATGGTAGCTTTGCACAGCTGCAAGTGACTCTTGCAGGTGGGAACATTCAGTGGATGCTCTTGTGGCAGCCTGCTTTGGGATTTGTCGAGTTGCTTACAAATTGCTAAAGGTGTTTTTTTTGTGGTCATTGATGGGAGACTAGCTGGTCATCTTCAAACTCCTGTCTTATTTTCATGATCGAAGTATATAGAGCATCCCAGAGAGCATGCCAAGAGTAGCAGAGTACTGATTTTCCATCATGGGACATCTTGTCTGCCCTAGGATACATAGGAAGAATAGAAATATTTTAGAAATGTATGTGTGTGGGGGTGGTGGTTAATTTTTTTAATTATTTTTTTATTTGAAAGTTGAGGCTTCTTCAGGTGCATGATGCTAACTTTGAAGAGCTTTAGTAGAGAACACATTGTCTAACAGGTTTCCATGTATGATTAGCTATCTTGGATAAATGCTTTAAAAAGCAGGTAGCACTGCTAAGGTTTGTGTTTTATAGTGTGTGCATACATACTACATGCCTACAGAAAGATACAGATTGCCTGAAAGAACTGATAGCAGTGATAGAGGCTATAAAAGATTTAAGTGGTTTTAGTCCAAAGAACCTCCCAAATCACTCTCTTAAATCCATGAGTCATGCTCTTATTTCTTTAATGTGTCTCATGATCTTGTGCTCTAAAATGTTTGTGATTATCAGGAACAGAATATACTGGGAGGTATTTCCTTATTTTTTTTGTATAAGAGGGTTTAACTTGAGTTATGTAACTAAAATGCCAAGTTGCTCTCTGTGGATAGCTAATAGTTTAATGTTCATTAATAATGTTCATTTGTTTTCCTTATCTGCATTACGAAGTGATGACTTCTGGCCTGCCCTGTCAGAGCTGTTTGACTTATGGGTATCATGCATTTTTTGTATGTAAATAGAGCTCTGTTTATTGAATAATTGACTGCCTTTACAACTCTTAGCAATGTTGACATGTTACCTGGCTTTGCTCAGAAGAGGGCAGCAAATACTCTTTTATCTCACAGAATCACAGAATAGTTGAGGTTCTTGTTGTTGCTCTTACTGGCAAAGCCAGTCTGAGATGTGGGCCTGGGAGAGGGTGAAGGCAGCTGCCCCTTGCCACCGCTGGCACCCCAAAACCCCAGACCAGAGCTGGAGGGAGGACTGTGGGAAGTGTTTTACTATGGTTGTGGTCAAAATGCTGCTAGCTTTCTATGGGGTGTTTAGTCTGGTGGGTTTTGGAGAGCTGATAACCTGCCTTCTGCTGAGTGGGGAAGACTTCTCCATCACTATTGTGGTATTTCTGGGTGGCTGCAGGGGAAGTTCTGCCTCTTGGAACCAGTCCTGTGGCCCCTTTACAGCCAGAGGGTGTCCTGAGAACACCCTGGGCTAGGTAGGGCATGGATGCAGACGTGTCCAAAGCTGTCGAATTTGGTCTTGTGCATTCCTGGGACAGGAAACTATGGAGGTTGAATGGGGCAATATTGGGTATCTGGGGAATGTGGCTGCCCCAGCCTCAGGCAGGACCGTGAGGAGCTGGTTTGGGGTGGAAGCGCGGCTCAGCGCTGTGTCACCTTACGAACTGCAGCCCCGCACTTGGCTCTCTGGGATTAGCTATGCCTGGAGTCTGGGAGCTCTTCCCACCTGGGGCTTTTGCCTTTGTAGTTCCCGAGGTGACCGGGAGATGGTGCGGCTGCCCCACTAGCTCTGAGTCTCCATTACCTCATCTTTCAACACAGTCTTAGCAAGCTGACCTTTTTTTTTTTTTTTTTTTTTTTTTTTTTTTTTTTTTTTTTTTTTCCGCTCCCAGGATGAGACTTTAATTTCCTTCTATTGATCATGGTCAAAGGAGAGCTGAAATGAAGATTTTTATTCCAGAGACAAAGGTTCCCTTATGCAGTGTGTTGTGATCCCTTTGAATGAACCTGCCAGCAGAGTGAAGGCCCTTCCCTTGACCATCTTGTACTTTTTTTTTTTTTTTTTTTTTTTCTCTCTCTCTCCTCTCTGGCAAATCTTCATATTTGATCAGCTGTCTGGATTCCTGCAAGGAGAGAGAAGGGAGATAAAGTAGGAAATCATTGCATTCCTTGGGGACAGCAGACAAAGTGACAGGCATCAGGACTCAGGCATTGGATTGAGTTTCTATAAGCCCCAACTGTTGCAGTGAGATCGTCTTTATTAAAACCCACAAAGCAGGGTGGAGGGAAGCAGCCTCCCTGTGCAGCTGCGAGGCTCTTTGGCCCCGTAGGGCCTCCCTGGAGGTCCAGCATGAAGCCTCCACCCTGGGCTGCCTGTTTGCTTCAGACCAAGACTGCAATTGTCTGTCTTGCCTCATCCTCAGCTGTTCTGTTGGTACCTGCTTTCCTCTGCCCTCTCAAGTGCCATCAGCATTCCTCAAGCCACACATAGAACTTGTTCCTCTTCTGTGCTTGGTTCTTTGCTGACTCGACTGCACCAAAACCATCAAACTAATCTGATGATGTAGTGCAGAAGGCTTTGAAAGCAGGAGGCTGGTGTGCTTGTTCTCTTCCTCATGCCATTTCCCACCGTCTGTCAAAGATGATACCTTAATTATCCCTTTGCTTCCATTGCTCTCTACCTGAGACTCATAAGAGTGCAAGAAGCAGCACTAATTTCTGAGCTTCCTACCCCTAAATGAAGGGAAACTTCCTGCAAGTGCTAGTAGTGACTGTGCTTGCCCATCACTGTGCAAATACCCCTGTGGTTCCCTGAAATGCTGCAGTTTTTCACAACTACCCTTTGCTGGTTCCTGATGCAGTGTGACCGTGTGGTAGGGAAGGATACCGAGTGGCAGAAGGGGAGGGAGGAGAGGAGGCTGCGCTGTCTGTAACTTTCAAATGTATCTTGACAGAAGTGTGGAGCTGATAGACGACTCCCTGCGGAGCGTGGTTAGAGCTACCTGGTGGTGTTTCATGCACAGGGAGAAGTTGTGCTAGCCATGCTCTGGGTAAGTTGCTGTGTGTTGTAATAAACTGGTAGTCTGGTTCTTGTCCTGGAGGTGCTGGCAACGCTGATGTGGGATGCAGCTGCTGAAAACAAGTGTAACTTGGAGCAGTGGAAACAGGGAGTGAAATCCTAGCCCTGCTCCATTTTGATAGGTTCCTTGGTGAGTCCTTGGAGTGTGTAGGAGAAACGTGCTAAGCTCTGCATGCAAAATGTCAAGCTGAACCTTATATTTAGATGAGATCAACATAGTGGGCCATGGCTGGAGGGCAAGGACACCGCATCACGCGTCTTGCCAGTGTAACCCTCGCTATGTACATTTAGGCAAGTGCTTCCAAAAGCATCGGGGTAGCCCCAAAATGAGAGGGAGTGAGATGCTGCATCCCATACATTTGCTTCTGTGGTTAATCAGACCTTATATGAGAAAACTAACGTGTAGTTTAATCCCCTCTTGTCTGGCGGTTTTCAGCTTTCACACTTTGCCTGGCATTTGTCTGTAGGTGTGTGTGGGACCCATGTGCTAGGCACTCTGCATTCCTGGGATGGGAAGTTGTGAAATCCATTTGGGGTGAGAAATTATCTCAGATGGGAGGGAAGTCTATCTTGGAAGCGATTCAGCTCTAACCCAGGGCACACAAAGCATTTCAGTGGGATGATGAGCATGTTCATCTCCAGGCTTGCCCTCTTTCTTACCAGCAGCGTGCTTCAATTCTTAACCCAAAGGCTATCGGCATCTTAAAAATTGGAATTTAGATATGGAATGGAAATGAAAAACAGTTATCTAAACTTCAAAGTTTCAGTCCTCTGTTTTAAAAATAGATACATTTATACCAACTGTTCTTTCCTCCTGACAAACTGTGATCTTTCTGATAAGATATTTTAGTGAATGGTTCCTGCCAGCTCTGTTTTGTATAGGAAAGAGGATCCCTGTTCCCTGCAGAGTCTTCCACTGAGTTGCATGGGGAGAGAGCAGAAGTGGAGGATGGAGTAAACATCTTTTCACTTCCTGCCATCTTGCTGATGGGAGCTGCTTGGAAAAGGCTCCCTTGCTTGCCCAGGTAGCAAAAGCACAATGGGAGAGCCCAGTACTCAGCATTACTAATGCTCAAAGCAAACTGATAGCAGCCAGCCCTTATGATGAAGTCTGAGCAGACAGGCTTATTGGGCAAACTACCAGAGGTGAGCAGAAAAAAGGGCCAAGTCTGATTAGTTTTCTGGCAACAAGCAGCTTGATCTGGGCTGATTACTGAAGAGGTACAAGTGCTGAAGCTGTTACTACCTACTGTATTGGTCTAGTTGTATTTCAGTGATTCCTACAGGTGGAAAACCAGTGGCAAAAACAGCAGAGGGAGGATCTTGTTACAGGCTGGGGAGAGGGAAGTGAGGGTATCCTTGCTGCTCTTGATGCCAGTTCACCTTGGTGATAATGCTGATCCAGCCCTCTTTCCATCTGCTGCAGCAGGAAAAGGAGTCTCTTCTGCTGGAGCTGCTGTACCCTCCCGGTTGCTGTCTGTGTATGCCAGCTGTATATAAGGTATAGCATGAAATATATTGGAAGGGCTTCACGTGAGCCTGCAAAGGGGAGAGAAACTGGGGTACTTGTGGGCCTTGACCACGAGTCACCCTGCGGCATCCAGAGCAGAGTGGGTTTTGCTGGGACCCTGAGCCAAAGGAATAAGCCTAAGTCTGTTTTAACTTTCATGATAACTCGGAGTAATCTCGGAAGTGTGCTAAGCTCAAACATCTGCAAGCGCTTTGAGATTGGTGAGTGAAGAGCGCTGGGCAGAGACAGGGTAGATCTGTGTGTTCAAAGCAGCGGCAGGGCTGTAACTGCTGCATGCAGCTTGGCTCTGCAGTTGCTTCTGACAAGTTTTCTCTGCCTTTGAAAAGCATTTGGCTGCACTAAGTGGCATGGCATTCCCAAAGTGTTTTCCTTGGCTTGGCTGGTGCCTCCTGGCCTGTATTTTTTCTCTCTTCCTTCCTTATTCTTTGCAAACAATTCAGTTTGGACCTTACTCTACTTTGTTTAGAGCTAATATTTCCCTCAAATATTTAAGACTGATACTTATCTTGAGCAGCAGGCCAAAGAATCACAGAAATTCACTGCGGTTCTGTCTTGCCCTGATTTTTTGCTATGCAAAGGCTTCCCCGAGCAAAACTATAAGATCTTCTTGTTGCTTTTTATCCCATCCTGACCCAGCATAGAGGATTTGTTCCAAGTTGCCTTTTGGACAGTGGGACACTAAGTAGTTGCAGGTAGTATTTATCTTTTACCTACACTGTGATGAGCTTGAGGTGTGAGGACCATTCTCAATAAAATGAAAAATACTTGGTTTGTCTGATGTTTCTGAGTTGATCACAAAGGGCCCTGCCTCGGGACCGCTTGTTATTACACTTATTGCAGAGAGGGGGAAACTGAAGCGGGCAAATCTGTGAGATTTGCCCTCCCTCACAGAATATGTGAGCAGCCAAGCTGGGATTGAGCAGCTCAATGTCTCATACCCGTTTTTGCAGAGGGGAAGGATGCGTATTCCAAGGTGGCTGTGTACGTGGGCTCTTCTTTGTGTTCTTTATGGTTTGCATATTGCAGAAGAGGGTCTGTGCTGCCCTCTTCAGATGGCTTCTGCCTACTCAGTGTCTGTGCTCAAGCTGACCCAAGTTCCCATTAGGTTTCAGGGCCACCCTGGCACTGCGAGAGTTGGTGTCACAGGCTCGCAGCAGGACCTTAGGCATCAGCACTTGTCCCCAGTCATGCACTTAGCTGGATGGCTGCTGCCATCTCACACAAGTCTCATAAAATACTGCCTTGTCTTCTGAAATGTTCCTTTCCTTGATGCCACAGTAATGACAAGGGGAGAAGGGAATATCTTGACTGTGTGATGCAGCTGGAAGGAGCATCCCTGACAGTGGTCTTCGGCATTACATGTATCCCAGGGTCTGGATAAATGGTTAGCAGTCGGAAAGGTCTCCAGTCCCTTTTTACTCAGACTCTCTCTTTCAGTGCATAAGGAAAGGCAAGTCCTGCTCCAGCAGGTCTGTATGGACCTAGAGTGTGTTTCTCTAATGTGATGGTGCCTTTAGGTCCCTGATATGTTGCCCAGAGCACCCAAGGGCTTCATGCCTCCCCTCAGCCACCTTTCCTGGAGGCTTCAATGGAAAGGCACTTGCGGTGTCCGGAGGAGGAGGGCAGAGTGCATGCCTGCCCGGGGAGGTAAAGCTCCTCCACCTACGCCTGGCGCGGCTCTGTTTTTCTAGCTCTTTTGTGGTCATGGTGTTCTCCCCTGGTAGCCCTAAGACCCTGCTGTGGCTCTAGCAATCAGCACAGCCTCTCTTGTGTTCCTCCCGCAGGCCCCAGGCATGAGGCCAGCCAAGCGCTTGTATGTGGCCGCAGAAGGACCTTTGCCCCTGTGGTTTGCCAGCCCCTCTGTGGCCGGGACAGGGGCTCCAGCACAGGAAGTGATCCCTTCCCAGCCCAGAGCTGCCACAGTTAATTACCTGCCTGCTTGGGCTAGGCTAGTCTTTCTGGGAAACTAGATCTACTGGACTGTGCATTCCACAAGTTTCTCCTTGCCTTATGTCCCACATCTCTACAGGAAAAAGCTAGTTCTTCTTCCATATATTTGGATTCCAGGATTGGAAGGGGCGGGAGCCTGGGAAAGAGAGCTGGGGTTGAGTCCTCCAAGGCTTCATGCTGTTAGCAGCTGCCAGGACCTTGCCATGGGAGAAAGGCAGCCAAGTGCTGCTGGGAACAGCTTGGCTCTTTCAGGACACGGAGGCCATGTCCGAGGATAGGTGCCCATGGGCAGCCTCCCTGGTTATCCTCTGAGAACTTGCTGGGTCTCCTTCCTTGCAGTAGAGCTGTTTTTCCTGCCCAAAGCTTCCTAGGAGTTGCTGGGCGTGGCTGGATATAGCACTGTCCCTGTCCCCTTTCTTCCAACAGCCTCATCTGCCTGCCGGAGAGGGGTGGGAGAAGTACAAGGTTTTCCTCTGGCTGCTGCTTTATTTATTTGACACCATTGGTCAGACCCTTGCAGAATAATATTCTTAACGGCTGAGAGGGCTGATTCCCTTCTGTGAGGCTTCCAAGGTTCTTGAGATACTGCACTCCAAGCAGCGTGTGGAGGAGAGGGCAGGGATTTTGCCCAGACTCGTGGTGGAGTGAGCTGTGCTCCTGCAGCTGAGCAGCGGAACTGGGCAGTGGATGTGACTTCTTAGGCACTTTTGCTTTAAAACAAGATATTACTTTTTGCACTGTGCTCAGTACATTTGTGTGTGAGCAGAAGGTTGGGTAGATCCCTTTCCATTAACTGAGCCTGTCTCTCCCGGTAAGAAAAAGGAGTCTAATCATGCTGTCTTCCAAAAATAATAATTAAAAAGTATTAGCTTGCATGAAAGCTTATAATGCTCTTGAGAAAGAAAGATAGGGACCTTTTTGACTTCTACTGGAAGAAGGACACAGGGTTGTTGTTTGCATAATGTGAAAAAAGCCAGAATTTACCTGAATGGTCCAGGCATGTTTGGATAGAGGCTGCAAATTCCCCCTCCTCTCCCATCCAGCACCATGAGTGAGTTGCAGTAAATCAGGACAAGCTGAGAGGGTTTTTTCTTTTTTGAAAGGCCCTCAGTTGTCCAGCCATTTTTCTCCCCTGGTGCTGCTTCACGCCACTTCTGACTTTGATTAATAGGTCTCTGAATAAAATGTTAATCTAACTAGGGGTCCTTGGCCCAGCCCCCCTGCCCTCCATGCCTTACTCCAGAAATATCAGAGAAAACACACAGAGGTTTTGTCTCCCTGCAGAGCACTTGTAGCTTTTGATTAATGGGTGGAAGGGCCCAGCTCCAGGTTCGTGGCATCTATCCCGACTGCAGAAAAATAAGCAAAAAGTCACCAAACATGATGCAGAGAAGGAAAGTCCCAGGAGCTACAGTGAGAAGAAAGTGGGGAGAGAGCAGCTTTTAATTTGAGATGTACCCCAGTGTAAGCCCTGGTATTTGTGAGTCTGTTCAAACCTTCATCTCCACTTTAACCACTCTTTACAATGCAGCTCAGACCACATCCAGCAGTTCCCAAGCTCTGCAGTATCTAATCTCTAATATCTGTGTCAAGCAGCTCTGCACGTTGCCTGGGGCTGCCACTTCAAGTGCCCCATGGTAAGAATGGCTGAGGGAGCATGATAGAAAAGGGGATCTTGCTGGAAGGAGGCGTTAAAGGAGATGTGTTCTTTCCTTCCCCTTCAAACTCTTGTCCATTTGCTGAATGAAACGTCTTTGGAGCTTCTGAAATGATCAGAAACATGTGTTTCTCTTCTGTTTCCTGGCTAATATTGAATCATGCTATTCTTGCCTTAATTTCACGTGGAAGCCAGACCTGCTGGAAATCATCTTGCTCTCAGGGTGGATGATTTGGTGGAATTACATGAGTAGCTACCCATATGAGGGCTTTCCAGCACAGGGAAATTAGGCTGGAGTGGGTTAAGAAATTTATCTATGTTTAACTACTAGCTAGCTATGTTAGTCTGAAATAAGAGTACCTGCTAAAGGAACTCACACACAAGGTGTTTGAGACAAACCTTAAGTGATGGAGTAGGTTGGATGTAAAATGTGAAAGTGAGCGAAGAGACCTTACGGTTCCCTTCCTCTGCATCCCCTTTGCAGAGCCTGTGCCCTGCGAGCAAAATGGGTATCCTCTAGCCAAGCCTGGGGCTGGAAGGTGCAGTCTGGGCTGCGTGTGGAGCTGCCTACTGATTTCTTGTGTGTGTGTCCAGAGTCACAGCAGTCTGAGCAAAGGCTTATGGCAGTGAGAATAGAGAAACAAACCCTGCTTTGGCCTTTCCTGAACATCCCAAGCCTAGATTTCTGGTTATAGTGCATAGAGCTTCAATCTCTGCAGCTGCAATAAAACCTCGTGCCAAGTCCTGCACCCTCAGCCATGAAGGAAAATCATCAATTAAGAAAAAGCTCTGATAGTGGGAGAGAGCTGAGCTTGCTTCAGCTGGAAGGAATCTGCGAGGCAGCTTGGCCTTTCCTGGCACTGCCTGGATGTGGGGCACTCGCTGTGTGCCTTTTCTCTTGGCAGCACCCTGGAGGCCTGGGCAGTCCTTGCAGGGCCTGTCACGTTGCTCCCTGGTAAGTGACGTGTCTGGGGGATGCAGCCGTCCCTGCTGACACGCACTTTGTTTCCTGCATGATGGATGGCTTGGTGGCCCAAGCCCTGCCATTGTCCCTGGACTGGTGGCCTTGCTTCAGTGATTCTTATCACTACCCTTGCTGTCCTCCCTGCAGCAAAGGTGGCCTTGGCTTGCCAGCGCGGGGCCCTCTCTGTAGGTGCCTCCTCAGGGCTGGTGTTGGGGAAGGAGGCCAGGCAGCCCCTCGGGACAAGTGAGGCCCAGCAAGCTGTTTACCTGGCCCGTGTGGCGGTCGTCCCTTATCGCCGAGGGGAAGGCAGATAGGAGGGATTCTTTTCCTTAGCCAAACAGTTGGCTGTATGGGCCGTGTGGAAGCACTCGTGTAATTACCGCTCTCTGCTCTTGCACCCCTATCTTGTGCATCACCAATCCATCACGGCCGCCTTGCATTATCCCCTAATTAACGGGACAAACTGCAACGCATTGTCCCCGCTGCCCATTTACAGAGGAGGCACAAAGACTTGGAGGAAGATTTCAATCCCCATCAGTTTTTCTCCTTCTCTTGAACTCTTTTCTTTTTCCTGTATCTTCTGATCCATCTTCTGCCTCTAAAGGTGTCCCACCTGCTCCTCTGAATGAGCACTTATTTGCAAACCTACAATCAGCACGGAAAAAGGGTCCACAAAAGGACAGGCACAGGGATTTTAACCCTTCTTGTCCCAGCACTGTCACATGTTCATTCTAGCACTAGTACAAGGTCTCTGTGTGTGTTTATTTTTGTTTTTGTAAGCTCCCATGATAATCTTTAGACTCTTCATTATTGTAAATGGGCTGAAGTTGCCTCATCAGCTGAATCCGTAAGACACTGCCTGGGGTTGAATTACGAGCTGAATTATGTTAAGGGAGGTGGAAGACTTCCATAGAGGGTGGTGTACATGGATTTGAGGAGAGTTACTGATATTTTGGTGTTGCTGGCCCAGGAAGATAATAGTTAAAGGATCCTTATAGCTCTAAGACTTATTAATGAAACTTGGTGTGGGCTCTGGAGCGAGCAGGGAACTGGCCATAATTTGGAGTAGTGAAGCTGATTTTCTTTCTGTGGGCAAGGTGAGACATCTGTGCTGATGGACATCATGGAAAGTTGAGAGAACTCCTTGTGTGATGGAGGTTTCCCTAAACTGCTTCCCTTGCTTCAGTGGGCTGTTCCCAACAGCCTGTGGAGGGGGTATACTGCTCTGCTTCCCAGTAAGAGGAGCAGGGGCTGTGCATTGGGCTGGGGCTGAAGTTCTGCCCCTGCTGAGGGGTCTTGCTACTGCTTCCCTCTTCTCCAGGGTTTTCCAGGGTAGGGTGTTTCTGCCCCTTTGGCTTGCAGTGCCTGGCACACTGTGGCCCTGTTTTTGGTGGGAAACTTTAGCTGCTGAAGCAATACAGATAATCATGGCTTATAGACCCCCTGCTCCCTTCCTGTGCAGGTTTTTTTAAAAGGTCCCACTTCCCACAGCTGCTGCTTTGACGGCAGAATTTAGTCCTTTGTGTTGATAGTTTCACGCAGCCAGCTTCAACTCTGGGTATCCCTTGGAGCAGATTTTGGCTCAGAGCCTAAAGAGATGCTATTTCTTCTTACCTGAGATATCAGGTAAGTCTACTGGAAGAAATTTATGTCTTTATATTCTGGTAGGCCTGGACTTATAATAATGATAAACTGATTATTTAACTTCCGTTCTCATTTCCGTTGCCCATGAGCTGTAAATAAGACCTGTCCACCCCATGAAAATGCTGGAGGAGTGACCTGGCGCTGACCTCCAAGCCATGGGGCACTTCTCAGTGCTACCTGCATCCTAGTGACCAGGTCACCAGTATTCATATCTGAGCACACTGGAGTTCCTCTTTGGAGGCCACTGAAGCACAGGGTCTCTAAAGCTTTGCTTGGGAAAAGGCTTTGCCACTTCAGTACATCTGAATGGAAAGGGGAAGAGCTGTTCGTGTTTATTTTACAGCCCCTTTTATTCACTTGATTTATAGCCTGAGGCTGTGAGTTAATTGAGATCTAGTCCAGGAGAGGGCACCTGGAAAGGGAGGTGCTGTTAGTGCCACCACAAGGAGAGCACGTGGGGAAGTGCCTAAGAAGGCACAATTAGCTGTAAGCTCCTGCTCCGTAGCTCTGTAGCAGCAAACTGAGTTCTTGTCACCAGAACTGGTCCTTCTGGCTCAGGGAACATCCTCTGCTCACTGTGGGTGGCAAGGACTGGGGAGCAGAGTTTAACCAAGAGAAGATGTTTTTTCTTGGCATGTGCTTCATTGAAGCATCCTCCTGCCTGTCTCTCACAGGTGAAACCTAGTCACCTGTATAAGTGCGACTGTCATCACCTTTCCTAATGGGGCACTGTTGGGGTTGTTCCCAGGCTGGGAGCAGCTGCCCTTCAGTGTGCACCATCTGGGCCTGCAGAGCCGCGACAAGGCCAGCTTTGCGCTCTCGCACAAAAGTAGCAGTGCCCTGGACAAATGTTTGGGTGCCGAGGATGTGTTGTGGGGCAGGTGAGGAAGCAGAGACCTTCTACCTGTGCCAGCTGGCTCTGAGTCACCTCTGGAAAAGAGCTGCTTCAACACAGTACTGCCCTAATGACCGAGAGGGGAAATAACACTGCAGCGGGTGGCATGGGAGGGCTGGGAATGTCTCTGCAGGGGCCCCTTCTCTGTGGGAAATTTCACTGTGGGGTTTGGTATGGGCCCGTGCTGGGTGTGCTTGGAGCTGGCCTGGCTGCTCCTGGGCAGGCAAGGGATAGGGTGGAGGTGACGGATGCTGGCATCTCTGCACAATCTTCTGTTTCTGGGCTATCCCCCTTCTTGAAGCTGTGCTGCACGAGGAACATTTCTGTTCAGCAGAAGCCCCAGGTAGGCCACAAGTATCTATGGCCCTCTGTTTCCTTTCAGCTTTTTTTCCTGAGTGCTTGTGTGACAAATAGCATTGTGGATGCTATTCCATTTGCAAGGAGACCTTTTCTGTCACCAGGAAGGCCCTTATGCTCTGCTTTGTGCCAGGGAAGCAAAGGGAGTAGATAATGATGCTGACAGATGACCCAGGAAGCTGCCTTCCCTTCCCCTTGTGTGTCTGGGTCCCTTGTCCTCATCCACAGCCCCGGTTACTCCATCAATGGCCGATTCAGGAAGTCCCAAGGGAATGGGACAGCGCGCTGTGATGCGGGGGAAGCCAAAAGTGGGTTGGAGGCTGGAAGGCTGCATGTCCTTCATCCCCAGGCTTCCAAAAGGCTCACCCAGGTTTCCTTCCATGTAACATCCTCTCAGTGTTGGGATGTAAAGCAAACTTTCCAGAGCGAGGCAATGTCCTAGACAGGCTGGTATAGCCTGGAAAAGGAGACAAGCTACTGGGTGCATGGACCCATTTTAGCATTTCAGTACAATTTTGGTGAGTTTTTCTCTGTAGGGTGTGTGATCTCGTTTTTACCCCTTAAAGGAATAATTCTGGGATCACTTTCTTTGTCTTACCCAAGGTCTGTGATGAGCCCTGCAGACGAAGGCCCCTTGTACTTCAGTAACCCAGACCAAAGGAAGGCTGGTCTCATGTGAGCCCTCTGCCCTTTGAGGCCCTATTTGTATTCATGCTATAGCCCTGTGATAAATTTCTGCATTACTTTTTCAAACCACTTTAGGCTGCTTTACTGGGGAACTCTTTTAGCAAGAGGCCTTGCTAGAAATAAGATCCAAGTTCACCACTTAAAATTTGTCCCATCACTGAAACGAAGCCTTCAGATGAGCCTGGTTTGGGAGTGTAGAGCGAATTGATCTTGGCAAGTTGCTGCAGTGGCCCTTTCATGATGCCTAGGAAGGTGCAGAGTTCAAAGTGGAAGCACTTTTAGCAATAAGCTCCTCTGTCCCCCTCACCAGCCTCCTGCCACTCGGACGCGAGTCCCCTGGCACCTCCTACCTTCTGTAACAGTCTGTGCTGCAGAGCAGAGCCCACAGGGGCTGCAGCAAGCGGCCCCGCGGGTGCCATGGAGCTGAAGGGTGCGGATCTCAGTCTGTCGCTCACCTTGCCAGAGCCCTTCGGCTCCGTGTTCCTAATTCATCACCAGCTGACACAAACAGGAAATAAAGAGCAATTTACCCTTCGTCCCTTTTGTGCAATGAGCCTTCTCTTTGAGCCCTCAGCCCCTTTATCTTTGGCCATCAGAGTGGCCACAGTGTGGCTTGTTTCTCCTGTCTCTGGACATTGCTTGGACTCTCATGGCGCTTACTTAACTCCAATCAGATAATCTGTTCTCAGCCTCTGTGAATAAACAGAGGTTCTTGACTGTGCTGCTGCCATGTCCCATCCTGTCCTGTCTCGTTGTGGTCCTGCAGCAGAGAGGGGCCAAGGTCCTTCAGCATGTGCTTGAGTGGCTGTTCATGGAAAACTAATCCCTAGAGGCTGGTGAATTTTCAGATGCCTTGAGGCTAAGACCTATCTGCTACTCACTGGACAGGGACTGGAAGCATCAGGGATGGTGAGGTGCGGATAAACAAGCCTGAAATGTCTTTGCAACCAGACTAAAATAAGGACCAAAAGCCCTTGGTTATCAACAGTAATTCTCCTAGAGCTCTTCCTCCTACTGCCCAAACCCAGGGGAGAAGCCCAGAGCATGTGTTATGCCATGTCTCATGTCCATGGATATACAGGGCCCTGGTGGCCTGTTACAGGTGCTGGGTTATGCAGGGCACCTGGTCAGCTTAGCAATAGGGAGTGAGTTCCCTACATCAAGGGGCACCACATACTTTGAGCCCTCAGAGTCTTTTGCGAACGGGTTGGTGCTTTAGGAAGGGCTTGCTGGTTCTCACTGTGTTTTCTCTCTTGCTCTTCCCAGCAGGCTCCCCGCCCTTGTGCCGGTCGGCAGGGGGCACCCGGAACCTGGGAAGTTTTTGGGAAAACTTTCCTGCTGTTTCTGCAGGGCTGCGAGGAGGTAGAAAGGGACCCTACTCTGGGTCTGGTTTCTGTGATGTTTAGGAACAAAACATTTCCCACTTCATCTCCCCCGGTCACGCATGCCCTGCTGCTCCACAGAATGACTCTGAATCCCTGTTACTGCCCACAGCCCTGTGTACACAGACACTGCTCTGCCCTGTAGGTCTCTGCTGCCTGTAGCGAGTGTGGGTGGCAGGGTCAGTGCTGGCTGGTAACTACTAGGTGCTCAGAGAGGGATGCCCTCCTGTGCTCGGTGCCTGGGTGGTCTGGAGGCAGTTTGTGGGGATCAGGGTGCTGCTCTTACGCATTTCCTCTTGTGCAAACCCCCTCTGGACATAGAGACAGGCAGTATAGGAGTTGGCACTGGCGTTAGGAGCTCTTCCTGCCTAACCTTCCCTTGGTGCGTTCAAACCCTGTGCCAGAGCAGCCCATGGCAGCTCTGTTTGCTGCTCTTTTCTACAAACACAGGTGAAAAAATAAGTGCTGAGCAGCCCCAGCCGTATCCCGTGTCATAGAGCCAGACATGCTGTGTTGACTGGCACTAATGACATTCCTTATAGTCCTCTTGCCCTGGTGAGTATTTTTAAAAGCATGCGGTGTCTAAAAAGACATTCCTTTTTCCTTGTTTTTGTTACGTCTTAAACTCTTATATCCCCATTGGCCTGCTGAACTCCTTGTTGTGTTGTGGCCTTTTAAATTTTGGATCTGTGTTACACAGTTTGGTAGCCCCTGCACAGTCAATACTATTTCCCTTTCTCCTGATCTCTGCTTTATGCTAGATCTAAGCCACAAGCAATTGCAGGAGAAGTTGATAAATTTGTTTTTTTTCTTTTCCTGCAATGTATCTTTCCAGCAGATGTGCAGTAGAAAGGGGAGCCTGCCTCCCTTTCCATTCCACGCTGGGTGCGGGATAGCACGCGGAAAGGACATGCTCTGAGTGATGCGCTCCTTCCTCTGTGGGCAAACCAGGGCTGATTCCCAGCTCCAGGTGTCTGGAAGCAGCACCATATCAGGGGGGCGAGTACTTTGGTACATTAGCTATGCTGAACTGGGATATCACATGCCCACGGATGTGCTGTTGGAATAGTGGCTAAGCACTGTGTTGTGGGTGAACGTGCAGGACTGCAGAGTGAGCAGGCTTGCTCCTGGAGTGCAGCTGAGATGGGGACATGCTGACTGGTATCTCAGCTTTTGTTCCACGTGGCTTTTGCTCCCGTTCTAATTTCATGTGTCTGTGCTAATTGTGGTTGATCAGGGACGAGCAATGAGTCATAGAGGACAATCTCTTGCTGTTGCTAATGCATCTGCTCATACATGTCACCTAATTCCAAACCAGATCTGTCAGGTGCTTGATTTCTTTTTCATACCTTCTACCTACTGTAGCATTTTCCAGCTTGAGCTGGAAGAAAAGCAGAGGCTGGAAAGTTTCCATAGAGCTGTTCTAGGAGGTTTCTTTTCCAATCTGGAAATGTGGAAAAGAATGTCTATTAGAAGCTCGCTCTTTTCAGTCTTCTGAAGAGCTCTGCATCAGACAGTGCAGATGTGGTATAACTGGCTGGGCTGTGTAGGCTAAATAGAATAAGGAAGGTGTAGTTCAGAGCGGGAAATGACAGGCAAATTTCTAACTGTGTTAGTTGCTATCGATATTTACACACTGTTTAATTTGTATGAGTAATGAATCTTTCTAGGTCTGTCCATGTGCTGGAAGTGTTTGTCTCAAATTCATAATTTGAATACAAATGCTGGAGATTCCTAGGTGTGCTTTTCCAGAATTGAATTAAAGGTGATTCTGTAAATTGCAAGAGACAACGGTACTTCTGAAAAAGATACTGAACCTGTGAGCTGTGGGCTTTGTCCTGTAGTCAGCATAACCCACTGGATATAGGGGAAATGAGGATGTGTTTGCAGACAGGCAAGTGGGACACAGAGCCAGTCACAGGTGGTTTAGGTTAAGGTAAGTTTCTCTGGCCATGATTTAATTTAATGTAAATCCCTCCAAACAATTTTGATGGAGAAAGCAAGCCTGATACACTCGTGTTCAATATGTTTGGGCTGACACTGCAAAGTCTGCCTGTACCTCTCCAACTCCAGCTTGCCCTTCCTGGGATCACTTGTCCCAGAAGAGCACAGGTTCTTCATTACTGCCCTGGTTTCTTTGCTCTCCACACAGTTGTCACTGAAGGGATTGCCTGGACTGCGGGAAGCTCAAGAATAGCCAGCTTCATGCTTTGGATTTGGCCGGTGACGACCATGTGAGCTCAGAGCTGACGTTTTCTGTTGGCACCTGCTGTTCATCCACATCTGGCTATTGCTAAAATTCTGACACAGGGAAGTGGTTTCAGTCTTCTGGGCTAAAGTCAATGTTTAGATTTTGCTATTTCTTCTTCGTGGAAAATCTTGGTGTCGGAAAAGATTTCCAGGAAACTATTTCTTCTAATGCAACTTAGAGATAGTGGGATATTACTTTACCTGGTGAAAAACTGTGTTTCCCACCTAAAGAGCATCAGAAGGTACCTTTAACAAGATAAATGCTTCTCATGACAGAAAAGATCATCCTTTGGACACTTGCTGTGGAATAAACTTTATGAATCTACAAATATGTGGCTTAATGCCCTTCAAGACGAATCATCTTTCCTGTACATGAAATCTTTTAATCGCAGTTTGACTCAAGGCCCTATAGGAAGATCAAAAGATGCTTTGGTTTGGCCACCATCATTTAAATGCTGAAGGTTATTTTGATTTTATTACAATTTGGTGGGCTCAGCTGAGAGCCAAGGGGAGGTAGTGAAAACGCTCTTTTGATGTCCTCGCGCTCTCCTGTTTTCACAAGTGGCTGTGCTAGGAGGTGGGTTTGCTACACAGCACTGAGGGAGCTGGGGTTATGTGCTTTGCAGAAACAAGAAATCAAAAGGGTGAATTCCTGTCTCCTTTACCCTTGGTAGCGGTTTTTAGAAGCAGTCCTGATGTCCTTTGGAGTGGACATTACAAACTAGGGCTTGATCCCCTAATTGTGGCCATGTAAGGACTATGCTTTTCCTCTTTGATCTGTGCCCAACACCCTGGGGCTGAGTTCTCTGCTGTTCTGCCAACTGGAGCATCAGAGAGGTTTTCAGGTAAATGTTGTAGCCCCTTTGGCTTCCAGGAATGGGTTCCTTGGGTGAAATATCCTTTCGGGTGGCCCAGGCCTGTTGGGTTTGGGGTTACATTATGCCCAGGGTTGACCTCTCTATGATCAGTTAAAATAGGCTCAATTTATTTTAAGAGTCCTGCAAATATAATGGCTAAATAGAGAACATGGTGCCCAAGAGCAGCCCTGCCAGGAGGGCAGTGCCCCAGTGGGGCTGGCCAGAGGGAGCAAAGGCACCAGCCCACATGGCTACCTGAAAGGGCATCCTCATCCATCCCAGCGCTGCCCATCAATCATCCTGCCACCAACAGGATCCGACAGCAGTGGGGAATTAAATAAACTCCCTTCTCTTTAGGGCCCTGCTGATGGAAAGCGGCGGGGGGGAAGCGCGCAGAGAGGAGCAGAAAGTGCGCACCGGGCAGAGGCGCTCGCTCCGCTCCCCTGCACTCGCCAGGCTGCTGCTCTCCAGCCCACCGTGAACCTGTCCCTGCATGAGGATGGAGCGGGAATCAGGATATTACAGATGGGATCTGGTTGAATCATGGGCTGCGTGCAGATAGACTCGGACCCACGGCGGCCATGGGGCCTGTGTGCGCCCGGTTGCTCGTGCGGAGGCTGTGGAGCAGCTGGAAACCATTCCGGCCCTGACAAGTCCCCTGATGGACCTCTGCTGACATGGGGCGGCTTCAGTTTCAGGAGAGCCAAAGGGAACCTGTCACTAATTAGACACACAGCTAATTAACGAGAAGCAAACAAAGAGCAGCAGCTTGTGTTTTGGGAAAGCTTGGCTTTAGTAGCTGCCCGACGGCTGCTCCTCCCTTTCAAGCCATCTCAAAAACAAACAAAGCGGGACAGACTTGCATTTCAAAGCAGAGCAAACACAGGGCCGAGGAGCCTTCCAGGAGGGACGGCAAGAGGGGGATTTAGCAGTGAAAGGGAGAAGGGCCCTCCAGGTGTAAGGAGGCCTTCCCACTTCCTAGACTTGAGCGCTCCCAGTCCCCTGCGTGCATCTCTGAGCCATTAGCTTTTAATTTTCCTTTCTCCAAATAAACACTTAAAATTTTGTGAGGGGAGGGCTGGGGCGGCAGGCAGGGGTGGAAGCAGGAGCTGTGCACTGTGTGTATTGGGCACTGCTGCTGCCCAGGCATCGCAGAGCTGTGCAGCATTTCAGTCGGAAAACTTACCTGTGTGCATTTGTTTTATCACTGTTGTCGCCTGCTTTATTATCATAGGTTGCTTGGAAGGGAAGGTCAGTTGCATAAACAAATAAAACTTACCCAGACTGTGTAAACACGTGCTGCTGAGTGGATGAGGCTCTGTTTGGGTGCTAATGTCTTTAATAAGAGACGTGTGCTCTCAAGACAAGAGGTATCCGGTGCTGGAATCCCAGCTTTGAGTCCTCCTGTGACCCCAAGGCTGCTTGCTTAGGGCCTCATTCTCCAGTGAGCCCCGTCCTGGGCCCAAGTGCTGCTCAAAGCAGTGATTCTTGATTGTGTCCAAGTTCACCAGTGCTTGCAGGCTTCGTTAGCTGAGGTTTGCAAAGTGTTTTGATCATTAAATGCAGTAAGAATGCCAAGTTATGTGATAGTTGGTGTATTTCCTAGAGCCATGCATGTAATTAAGGGAGTATCTCAGCTTTCAAAAATCAAGGCGGTTTCTAGCCCTCATAGGAAAAAGAAAGTTTGGAAAACAAAACTCAGGGCTTAAAAATCAGGAGGCAAATGCAAAAGAAAACAACAGCCTACTAACTTATGTTATTTTAACACTAATCGCATGGCTTTGGGGACTAAATCATGAAGTTGAGTGCTCAGGTTTGGCACTATATGAATGTGCCTTAAATATTTTTAAAAAGAAAATGCATTTATTTTCCCGTCCATTCAATCTACAAAGCATTAATTCCTTATCACTGCTGTCTATTGTGGAATTGTAGCAAAGGATTTCTGTGCGGGCCAGCCCGTGTTTGTCTCCTTTCTGCTTTCACTTCCACGTCCCTGGCCAGGACAGGGGCTCTCGGAGGTTCCCGCATGGGCGCCGTGTCCCTGCTGCGGATGCAGTGGCCTGCGAGCACTGGTGCCTCCCGCTGCCCTGGGCTGCTCGGAGGTTTAGCTCATGGGTATTTTTAAAGCCCTCTGAAGCCCCTTGACCAGGAGGAGCTATCAGAGCACCAGGTGTTTGTGCTGCAGTGACAGATCTACATGCACTTATGAACTATTTTTTTTCAGCGCTCATCTGTTTTTGCTGCTTTGTGGCATTATTTGAAATCACCTTATGCTCTGCTATGAGCACTGGTATTTATTGCTGTCAGAGGACCTGTTCAAAGAAGCAATGAAACCTCAGCAGGATTCCTCCTGATATCATTTTGGCTCAGATCTCAAATATGTTCCACTAATTAAAAAAAAAAAAAAAATGGAGAAAAGGGAAGGCGATGGCTTCAGGTTACAACAAGTAAGGAGCAGATGAGCTTTTTCAGCTGTAGAGCATTTACCCCAGCTCTCCCTGTGAATATTCACCCGGAGCTGCTTCAGAAGAGCTGTTGGAGGAGATTGCATGAGCCACTTCACAGGAAAGTGCGTTTTTGCATCCTTGTCTCTGGGATGTTACTAGGCTTTTTTAGGATAGAGACACTGCAAAAAGGCAGCAAGGCATAAGGCAAGGATAAGATAATGGGTTTTTTCTGTCCAGCCAGTGCACACCAACCCAGGGCTGTTTCGGAGGGCATCAGGTTTCTTTGGCCTACTCAGAACTTGAAAATGTGCCCTTGATTTCAGCCCCCAGGAACGTGGGCTTGTGCTGCTTTATTGTCTAATGGATCTTTCACTTGATCTCCTCATGCAAACACGTCGAGCATGTGCTTGGGTCACTTAGAGAAAGCTGAACCCCACTCATGTTCTTACAGTGTAATCCCTTAATATTGATTACTGTGTTGCACAGGGGCAGCAGGTAACCAAATCCAGGCCGGCTCGAGGCTGGCAGCTGACGTCCCCCACACGCACCCTTCAGCTGGGAGCCCTTTGCAGGGCCGCGCCAGCTCTGCCTCATCGCTCGCCGCTGATGTATGCAGTGCATGAATGTGCTGGGATAGAAATACTGGACTGCAGCAGTTGTTCGCGGGAAGCGAACAGATGCAGTGGTGGAGTGTGCTGAGCGGGAGCCTCTCTAGATAGATCTTGTGGGCAGATCATGTTTATCTTTTGCCAGCTCACATTAGCCCCGAGCAGGGTAACCTTTAAGTCAGTGCCTCAGGAAAGTATTTTGCAAAAGAAAGGCAAGCAATTACAAAATGTAAGGAGGTTGATTTATTTCCTTTTAAAATCAGCTTTTCACAGACCAGAACAACTCGTGGCTTGGATTTTGCATGCGGTTAGGCCATGTCTGCCTTCTGCTGGCAGTGTTCCTGGTTCAACGGAAGCCTGTTCTTCTCCATAGCTTTTGAGCACAGTGCAGTACAAAGTCGTAATTGAAGGCATTTGTGGTGGATATATTATCACAGAAGGCAGCTAAGAGCCTCAAGAGCCGTCGTAGCTTGAGGCTGACTTCTAAATATAAAGTATCCTGAGATGATCTGAAATGTTGAGTGTCTCCTTGGTGCTGTTTGATGGGGCTCGGATACTGGCGGGTGAGTCACAGGGGAAGTGGCCTCTCTGGTGGGAAGCCGCACAGACACTTGAGGCAGGATGAGGGAGTTGGCTACTCCTTGTGCCTGCTGGGCTATAAAGGGCTGGTGAGGGGATTTGAGGCAGGAGGTGCCAGCTGGCTGCTCCAAATATAGCCAAGTGCAGGTTTTGCACCCAGATGGGCAGAGCTGCCCATACAGAATTGCTTGTGCAGTAACCAGGCATTAGAAGATGAAGGTGCAATCCAGGCTAGTTACAGGAAATGTGTCTCTTAAGGTCATTGTATCGTGTTACTCCCAACAATAACAACAACAACCAGGGAGATGTGCTCTCAGGTTCGTCTTATGTGAAGCATTTCCTAGTTCTCTGTGATTTGATTATTAAGAGTGTTTCTGTTAAGAGACCCACATGTGCCCTTTGCGTGGGTCTGCGATTTCTAAAGGGTGAATTGCCTACGAAATAACTTAGAAAATTTTGGCATCCTCATCTCCCACCTAGATACCCTGAGACTGGATTTTGCACAGCTTTTATAAGGTTGCTCTGCCCTGAATTTCAAACCAGAATGCATCAGTATCCCCAGACTATCTCAAGGATCTGATCTAAGAGGCATCTTCACACCTCCCCTAAAAGGCTGGAGACTGTTTGTGCTGTTACTGCATTTAAGACCTACAAGTTTGTGACGGACTTGCACTTACAAGCCTCTGAGGATCCCTTTCTAGCTAGGGACAAGATGACCTTGGGTGTAATGCCAGATGCTGCCCAGAATCACTCTGTCCCTGAGGATATTCATGGCTTGCACTTTAAAACTGTAGTTTCTTGGGGACAAGATGGACAGAGGGATGATTATGTGTCAACATGGCAGTGAAGGAAGATGCCAAAGACCATGCTGAAGGGATATCTATAAATGGCAATAAAGACTGACACATTGCTGGAAGATGATGTGTTGTTAATTCAAATGTGACAGTTTTGTTGTTAATTATAAGATCATTATTAACTTTATCTGGTTCTTTTCTCTGTTCTATTGCATCTGCTTGTAATATTTGGATCTTCATCCAGATTTAGACCTTGACTGTCTTCCCACTCCCCTCCAATTGGGGTTGGGGTTTGACTCCATTTCATTTATTAACCTGGAGCTGTTTACACGCTCCCTTGCTGAGATGCCCAGGAGAGGAGAGGGAAGTCACCAGTTGATGGTCATGTTGGCTGCCCTCTATGTAAAATGAAAGGTCACCACGTTCATCCACTAGTTCTTACACTGGTCCCTCAGCTTTTAGGAGACTAATTTCTATTAAAGACATATTGGCCAGCCTTTACAGGGCAGGGAATCCCCCATTTTTCTGGGCCAAATGCCTTTCGTGTGTTTGTTTTATATATATTATCTATATATATAAATTGTGCCACCATTTCTTGAGTAGAGCAGGCACAGGAGGGCATCCCATTGGAATTTCTCCCATGTGAGATGTTTTCAGGATCCACTACCAGTGGCATCCACTACCAGTGTTGCAAATGGAGGTTTTCTCTTTTCACTGTATCTCAAACTTCAGCAGGTGTGATCAGACTGGGAGATCTGATGTCTAATTTGTAAGTGATGTGGTTTATATGAGAACAGCCCAGTCCCTGGACATTTGAAGACTCCCATTTCTGAAGCTACAGTCATATTTAGAGGCTGCTTTTAGAAAGTTTGGCTCCTCTGTCCCCAAATATTGGTTTTCATAATGTCTTCTAATAGCTGTAGTTGAGGTCATGGATTATGGGGATTTAAGCTGCCACCTTATAAAATGTTAGAAGAATCCAGTGGGACATTCAGAACATGAGTGAATTGGAGCCAGCTGGAAACAGAATACAGGAGGTGGATTTTCTCCTGGAGGGGTGTTAATAATTCCTGGTAAAGATCAAAATGAAGGACAGTTGGGTTGGTTTTGGATGGCACATGGCTTTGCATGAAGAGACTCTAACTTCATTCACAGCTTAACATCAGGATGTTTCTTTTGAGAAGGGAGGGTCCCCTTTTCTTGTTCCTCTCCCCTCCTGAGGAGCCCGTTTGCAGATGGGTGCTCTCATTAAGACACAGAGGGAATTGCATGTGATTCCCAGAGACGTGAGTTGAAACGGGAGCCTTGCTGCGTGTCCGAGTCCTGCATCCCTCGGAAGTGCTGGCAGAGGTGGGCTGGATGCTGGGCGAGCAGGGCTCCACGGGGATCCCGGGCGCTGGCGGCACCGAGCAGAGCTGGCGAGGAGCCCAGCGCTGCCCCTGCATCCAGGGAATTAGACAAGTGCTTTGTCTAGGTGGAGAAGGAAGGGAAATCTGCGGTGCTTGTAATAACCTTGAGTCCATAGCGGGGGGAAGGAGGAACTTCTGAATGATCTTATGTTAGCTTAGAGCATGTGAGTAGGTTGGATTGCTTATGTTGGGGTGGTGGCTGCATTTGCTGCTGTGTTGCTGGTATTTCCTGCTGGGGTAAGCAAAGTTAGGCATTTTCCACTTAAGTATTCCTGGTGAGCAAAGTCAAGGAGACCAGAGCATTGAGGAGTCTCCTGCTTTTCTTGCAGTTTGGTAAAACTGCTTTTCTTGCTAAGATGAGGAAGACTAACACCTCCAGCATCTTCTTCCTGCCCACTGACCATTAAACATGACAAACACCCCAGTTGCTACTCATTTATTTTCCTGGCCAAAGGTGTACTTTTTTCTGATGAAACAAGTAACCAAAGCTCCCAAAGGGAGGCAGAGACTGTGCTCATTGTTGCATGGGGAGAAGCGAGAGGAAGCTCTTCTCCAGCAGCTGCGTCTCCGGGTCCAGTCACTTTGCTGTCCTGTCTGTGTTGCGTGTGTGTGAGGGGACAGGCGAGTGTCCTTTGGAAATGCCCCACAAGGAGGCATTTCCCCCCTCTTTTCTTGCTCTTAGAGGTGCTGTGAGTCTGCTGTGCAGCAGCCCCAGGGCAGTAGCACCTCAGTGCAGGTCCCTGGCTGATCCTCAAAGGTCCCGTCTGGGGCGCTGCTCCTCTCCCTGCCAGCTGGCTCCAAGCTGGCTGCACGGGCAGGGGCCAAAGAGGATCCATGACCCTGCCCTCCTCTGCTCTGCCTTTCCATAGTGTTTCCTCATATTGCTCTGCAGATGTGAACATCATCTACAGTGAAAATGGCAATTCCGTAAGAATTTGCTGAACTCGTGTTTTGCCCTCTGAAACTTGAGGGATGTCAGGCTACCACCTAGTGTTTCCATGCAGAATATCAGGGCATGAGGGATGCTCCCTGCACATCCCTGTGTGGCAGACGCTGCTCCAAGGAGGGTCGCAGGATAGGAGAGACTCCTCCCTTCTCTTCCAAGGTTTCAAGACTGTGCCCAGATACAACGCAGTGCAGCTTTGCAGCACTTTGCACTGCCCAGTATAACTGGGCCGCTTGAAT
The DNA here is from genome assembly GCA_013389825.1 of Crypturellus undulatus. Classification (NCBI taxonomy): domain Eukaryota; kingdom Metazoa; phylum Chordata; class Aves; order Tinamiformes; family Tinamidae; genus Crypturellus; species Crypturellus undulatus. Next base: position 16,518 of record VWPW01021598.1, on the reverse strand, counting down.
TTTATTTACTTTTCAGGTGCATTTAGATGACCTAATGGAAAGCAATGGAAAGCAAATGCTGAACACCTGTGTGTTTACTGTGGTGCTCATCAGGTTCAAAATACCTGGCTTATTTTGGGCTGTGGTAGTACCAGGATCTCGTTGTCCTGCTGCAATCACATTGCAGTCTGTCATGCACAGCCCCTGCACGAGCAGTGCGTCAGGCCCAAATACCTGTGGGAATCATGTGCTCCCTCCTTATTCTGAGCAGTTCTTTGCTCTAGCGCTGTCTCTTCCCGAAGCTAGAGGGAGATTGGTCACTTGTTTTTGCGAGAGAAGAGTCATAAGTTTTTCTAAGTCACCATTATAGATATGAACTTTTCAAAGCAGAGTGATGGTTATGGGACAAGAAGGATTTCCAATTTTTTTTTACAGAAGGCTTTTTGCCAATTTTTTTTTAAGCCTTAAGAGAAAAATTTTTGCGCGAGGGCTGGGTAAGAAAATGTTCTTTAGTGTTTCAACATGTCTTGGGACAAATAGCAACTGGTCCTGAGGCGAGACAGTATTTAGAATTAAATTAATTTTCTTAATTATGTTATTCCAAGATACTGTTGATATTGATGTTTCTCAGAGCATATATGGTACTGCTGACTAGGGGTCTCCTCTTTTAATGAATATTACCTTGTTCAACTCATTGAAAATGAGAATGGATGAATTTTCCCCTGATCTTCCCTTTGGACAGTAAACTGGACAGCGTACGTTCTCTGTGCTCAGTGCTTGTTCTGCTGAGTGTGTTTGCCAGCTTGAGGTCACCATGGCCTAGGCACCACTATGTTGTTAAGTCCCAGACACAGAGCGGCAATGCAACGTGCCCCTGCTCTGTGGGGATTCCGTGTCAGCAGCTCGCGCCTTCGCTTGCAGCTTGGGTCGGGTCGCTCCATGGGTGCGCTGAGTTGTGGGGTGAGCGCCTTGCCGAGCAGCAGGAGGAGGTGGCCAGGCCCTGGGCTGGCTCAGAGCCCTGGTGGCTGTGGCCTGGCCCTGGGGCTGATCCCGCGCCACACGCATGTGCCTGCCCTTCCTCAAAAGCACCTCGTGCTGCCGGCCTCTGCAAGGGAAAAAGCGCCCAGGTACCCGCCAAAGGAAAGGACGTGTCTGCAGGAGCGCGAAGAGAGGCTGGGAGGCTTCCAGGAGGCAGCTCTGGGCTTGCTCACCTGTCTCCTCCTGTGTGCCAAATGCCTCTGCAGAGTCTGTGGCTGCAGCAGCGGCTGCTAACAGATGTGGCTTGTGGCTCTATCTGCCTGTGATACGCAAACGCGGAACGAGGTGCTGCTCTGTAAATTGGATTATAGGCTCAGGAGGGGTTTTCTTGTGCGCTGCCAAGTCCCAGCTTCTCCTCTTTGCCTAGAGCAGGGAAACGGTTCTGTAGGGACAGCGCCAGTCACGACCACAGAGGTGTTTGCCACCAGGAAGGGATGCATCCCGACCCAGCTGCTGCTGATGGTCCAGCAGGATGGACAAGAGAGGGAGGAAAGTGTTTAGCAGCCTGTGTTGAGGCGGATGCCGCGCTCTGGATGGGCATTTGAGATTTAGGGAGCTAGATAAGCATCTTTCCGGAAGATGAGTAATGATGCCACACAAGGCGACAGAGGGCTGTTTCCAAGAACACAAGTTGTAAGAGGATCACTGAAAATAATGTCAGAAATAATGTCTCTTCCAGCCCCGTGGGTATCTGGCAATAGAAACGTATTGATTAGCTGACACTGTCGCTAACAGATGCTGACAAAGAGCTCTTGGCTGATTCTGCACTGAACCACGGCCTGCGCTCTGGAAACTGCAGGGAAGAACCTTGGCCAGGTGCGTGCGCGAGGGCCCCGCGTGGCCCTGCGGTCCGAGGACAAGGCGGCCCAGAGGGACCTGGGACTCCCCTCACTCCCAGCAAGGACCTCTGTCCTCCTCCTCCTCTGTCCTCCTCCTCCTCTGTCCCAGCAGTTTAACAGGGTGAAATAAAACAGACAGGTTCGTTCTTTTTTTTTTTTTTTTTTTTTTTTTTTTTTTAAGCAAAGTTGATCTGGTGGAAGTGACCGTGAGGCTTCTCTTATCTGGACCTGGGCTGAACATGTCTCTGGGTTAGCACAGATATGAAGCCCTGGTGCAAATAGTCTGTTACTTCTTTAAGAGCAAATGAGGGACCTGCTGCTGAGACAAAGTTTTTGGTCCAGTTTCTAAATTTTGCAACCAAATTCTGCAGCTCTGACTCAAATTAAAACCCCACTGCAGTCAGTTTTTAACCTTGCTTGCAGGAGAACTCTTTAATCCCCATGTTGCTCAGCTGATTCTGAGAGGACCTGGATCAAGCTCCACTAATACAACATTCCTGATCAAAACCCCACTTCTGTGGGCCTCTGACAGCTGAATTCAGTAACATTTTGCCGTAAATTCCACTGCGGGGTCTTTCTCCTGGATGCCCAGAGCAGGAGCCCCATCTGTGTCAGGTGGGCTCTGCTGCTCCATGGTTTTGGTGAGGAAGGCAGCTCTTCTGGGGAGGATAAATCACAGCTTCTTTCCTGCCAGGTGGAGATGAATTGGATGGGGAGTGAAAAGTGGCTTTTTAATGTAGAGGCGTGTGTTAGCTTAAACAAACAAACAAGAAAAAGAACAACTAAATCTGGGCATGAATTATAGCCTGCTTCAGATTTCAGCGTGTCACGTTTTGAATTGAGCTGCGGTACCTATGGCTTTTTCAAATTGCATTTGAGCAAAAGTAAATACAGAGAGAAAGAAAGCAGGACAGCAAAAGCCTGCAGGAAATTCCTCTACTGTAAACAAAGTCACCTTATGATTGATGTGAATGTACAGCGCCTTGTACACATGTCTGTTTGCTTTCAGGAAACCAGAAAGAGCCCGCATTGGGCGCTGCTGATTTTATCTGCCTTTGTGTAAATGCTTTTGGCTTCCAGTAGTCACTGCAGAGAGCCCAGGAGCCACGGCTGCTCCCTGGAAAACCCGCGGCTGTCGGGCTTGAGAGCCCTGCCAAATCCTGTGTGCGGCAGAGCTCCACGGGCACGACTGATAATAGCGTTTTGTGGCAGTCCTGAGCCTCGGCAGCGAAAGCTTATTAACAGTGCCTGGGAAGCATTAATCCTCCGCAAAGTAGCTCTAGTTTTCAATGCAACTAATGAGGGAATTTTATGCCTATAAAAATGTAGTAATAACCGTGATCCTGCTCTGGGAAGTTCCCGTAGGCTTCCCCAGAGAAGTCACTGCGCCGCCAGAGACTCAATGCTGCTGAGGCTGATGGATTTTGTATTGATGGAAAATGGTGTAATTGTTTGCGGACTGGCTTCAAAAGGCTTAGTGGAGTCTGGGGGTGGAATCCTCGCCCTGCTGAGGTCCAAGGGACACCGGCTTCTGCGGGGCTGCAACTCACGGCCAACAGGTCTGAGTTTTGGTGATGGGTGTTTCGGAGAAATGCTGGGGGACCCTGAACTGCCCCTCGTGGGAGACCGAGCTGGTGCCTTGTGTGCTGCTTTGGTTGTGATCTAAAAAATACCCCCTGACAGAGGGGGGACTGAAGTCTCTGGCATTTCAGGGCTTCTCCCAAGACATTGTCCTGCCTTTACATGGGCCGGAGCCTTGTTGTTTTTTAAGGGAATTTTACTCAAAAGTTGCAATTTTAAGATGTTCTCAATGCTGCAGTTACCTCTAGCGTTGTGCCTCCAAATCTGCAGGGCTGTTCCCAGGGGGAACATCACACCTGGGACTGCTTGCAGAAACGTGCCTCTGGTTTGTAGAAATGCCTTGGTAAAAAGTGTGTTATATGAAAGGAAAAGGTGGGGGAAGCTTTTTTTTCCCTCCTTTTCTCCACATGGATTTGCAATCTGAAAGGATATATTCAGATATTTTAGGTTAACACTCTTTTTGCACCATAAAGGTGTTTTCGGAATATTGGCATCCATGTGTTTGCAGGGAGTATTTTTCAATGGAAGTATTTACCTAGGCGGGAGCATTGGCAGGCAGCAGGAGTCTCTGCGCTGCCCTGCATTGTGCTGCGGCCTGGAGAAGCGGTGGGTGAAAGATGACTCCCCTGGCATAGCTTTCTGACACAAAAACACAAAAGAGGGAGGTGGGTAAGGGAGGGAGGGAGTTGTTAACAGGGAGAGCCTGAACGTTGGCTGAGCCATGTATTTAAGCACAGGCTTAATTTAAGTTTAAAAATGGGTCTCCCTGCTTTGCTGGGACTGTTGACAAATCATGTTTGCCAATTTGTGAAAGACCTGTAATGTGCCCCCTTTATCTGTTCCCTTTCCATGTGAAAAACTGCTCTCTCTAATCTTGCCTTACAGGGAAGCTATTTTCTGTTCAACTTTACTGTCCTTCGCTGCCTGTGCTCCAGAGCTGCTCCATCCTTTTGGAGAGAATGCCCAGCACGTAGTTGAGCTACGGGCAGGAGAGTTTTGCTCATCTCTGTTCAATTCCAAACAATTTCTAAGATCAGATTTATTTTTGTGCCAAGGGCAAGTATCAAGCCAATGTTTTTCAGAGAGCTATCAGGATTTCTGCCTCTCTTTCTGCCTAGCCCTGTTGGAGGGTTTATGGGGTTGGTGCTTCCCCGTGTTGCATTACATTGTTGTCGTGGTTGCTCACACTGGTACTGCTGTGCCCAGTCGCTCGGTTTGTGGAGACCTCTCTACACCTCATCACCCTCAATTTGAGGTTTGACAGTCTTGAATGATTTGGAGATCGATTGCAAAAGTCACTTTCCTAATCCTGCATCATTGGGAATGAGTTACACCAAAGAGATGCCAACGCAGGTCTCTGGAACAGTCTTAGTAGCCGTGCTGCCCTGTGAAAAATGTTCCTTTTCTTTCTTCTAGCTAGTTGCTAATCTAGAGGACGATGTCCCCTCTCACACCGAGACAAATAAAGATCCTTTAGTGGGGAATCCAGCTGATCCTTTCTTATGCAGGCAGGGAATCCTCTGGAGAGCCCTCTGAGGTTATGATATGATTAGCACCGGCTAAGTCTGCTCCTTAGCACAGTCTCCATTAATTTGCTCAATACAAAGGCCAAGGGTAATTATGTGAATTTTGGGACCACCAATAAACGTGGGTTTTAATGAGCAGATGTCTATGACGTTCAAGGTCCTCCCTTCTATCTGTTGGCTGCCTGGGACGTTTACTCGCTCTCTGCACAGATGTTCAATCTCCTGCTACAACTGTGTTTTCTGGGTTTGCGGCTTTTGGAATCTCTGTGAGTGTTAGATCAGGGTTGTCATCCTGACTGGACCAAGAGACCATCCTAATGCTTCCTCTTTAGAAGAGTTAACTGGTAGAGACAGAACTTAGAGAAGAACAAAACCAAAATTGGCTCCCAAGTTGGAGCTTTTTAAGGAAAGTCCAAAGGCTAAATGTTGGCTCCGAGAGACTTTCCAGGCACGGGGCCGCATGAGCCGTCTCCTGTTCCCTTCAGGGTAATGCCAGGTGTGAAATCCTGGCACTACTGAAGTCAAGGATGTCACTAAGAGTAATGAGCTGAAAGTAAAGGGGAATTTGGGGCTAAATATAGGGTAAATTATGCATACCAGAATTAATATAGACAAATAGACACAGTACCTGAATAAATAGCTGTCTAGAGGCTGATAGAGATTTCTTTTCTTAAAAGTTTGGCTTTGGCTAGACTGAAGTCAAGGTCTGTTAGTGCAGGGTGAGTTTGTTCTCTGCACTGACCAGAGCCGGGTTCTCTGAACAGCTGCACTTTGGTTCTGGTGCCAGGCTGGTCTGGAGGTGGCACCTTCTGTTTCTTAGCCAGAAACAGGCCGCTTTCCAGTAACCAGACTTGCTGACCAGCCTTTTGCATCTTTAATCGTGTGCTCTTTTGGTTGTTAGGATGGAGAGGACAGAACAAGAAGAGAATTTATGCCAGACCAAGAACAAACATTGCCTCATGTGGGTGGTTTCATACCTTGGAGGCCAATCCCTCAGCTTTTTGACTTCTTTGCCCCCTTCTTTATTTCTGATGGGAAAACAACCCAGAAGGATGTAAATCATGATCCAGCTCTCCCCACCCCATCTAAAAGTGAGAAACCGGAGCGAAAGGAGCTGCCGCGAGCGTGCAAAGAGAGTGAAAAGTAGAGACGGCAGAATGAATTTCTCCTTAATAAATTTGACACGGAGACTGGGAGCATGTTTATAAAGCCCTAACTGAGAGTAGGGAAGGGTTTGTAGCTTTGTTTTCTTAAAGTGCAAAATCAGGGCTGGTTTATTAGACCCATAGGATTGGATAGTGTGTGGAAGGCCACCCATCTGGAAACCAGCTGATCTTTGCTGAAACTTTCTTCCCAGGCTCTGGCCCGTCTCTGACAGGGTGCTGGGGTTTTATGAGAGAGCGGCAGCAAGCCTTTTACAGACCATAACTCCTTGTCTCAACAAAAGTTGCTATAAATTAGCTGGAGAAAGGACCTGAGGGGATTGTCCCAATCTGCCTTGGGGTCCCCAGTCTAAAGTCAGCAGTTTTAACAGGATAATCTGAGGTTTCAAACCAATTGTGTCTGGAAAGAACCTTTATGGGAAAGGGGTGAGTGGGAGGTAGAAGGAGACAGTGAAAGGGAGGCAGAGAATGAGAAGGTTATTTCTACATGGTGAAAATATAGACTGTGTAAGTCTCATTTTCCCCCAAAGACTTTTCAGGGTTTATAAAGGAAATGGGCTAGTCCATAGTTTCCCAGGAGTCCTTATTTCCTTCAAGCCTAACACAACTTTTGTACAGAACTTGGAATCACACACAGACTCTGAGCATCCAAAGCCTTGTAAGCCTCAGAACTGCGCTTGGATGTGACCTTCACAGTGGTTCCCATTGCCATGATAATCTAAGCTAAGCTATCTTGGAACACTCTAGATCTGCCTGAAAATGTTCTCTTATCTAAATAATCAATCTGCTTGTACTAGGCTTGTATCCCAGAGTGCTTCTGCAGCAAACAGAAAGTTTGAGGATGAAAAGAGATTATTTTGAATTATACTGTGAGCACAGTTGAGAAATGTGTCTAGTCCTGCTATCTCTGCATGGGGTAAATCCTTTGGGATCAGTGGTGATTCTGTAGGAGGGAAAACAACTGACCCTTCTGCTTTTTCAAGCAAGGAAATTAAGAACAAGCCAAAACTTTAACAACGTCTAGAAACTTTCTTCGGGGAATTAAATATTTTGATACGCTGTAGGACAAGTAGCTGTCCTATCAAGTACTAAGTACTGTTTCCAGGGAAGTAGACTGGATATTTCCTGCTGAGAGCCATACACCCCATAGTTTCTTTTTGAACTTAAAGAATATTAATGAAATGGCTAAAACAATAGATTTTTTTCTTTTATTAATTAAAAGGATCATTGAACAATTTGCTTGGGAGGAACATGAAAATTGTCATAGCAAACTTTTTAGGGCTGCTTTCACATTTTACAGCGCGGTAAACAGGGTGATACTGGTTTCTTCCGAGTCACATGGTCATGAGTTTTAATTCCTTTTTTCTTTTTCTCCCTTCTAGGTCGGCAGAGTGTTTGTGCCAAGTGGTCAAGGAACAGAGTGGGACCACCTGGACTTCTTCTTGCAGAGGATGAAGGACCTCCCTGGAGAATACTGTCCATAACCAGCAATAACTGCAAGAAAGTTTTCTAAGCTGTAGGAGCTTGAAGAAGAGGACCCACAGCACATCCCGTGGATGTTAATGGACAGGAAATGACCATGTACTGTCTGGAAGAGAGCAGCTCACCAAGATGCAACGAGCAGGGAAGTGCTCCCTAGTCCCTCCGTGCCAGAAGACAGCACCAGGTAGGCTGTCGAGAGCTTTCTGTGGGGACACAGGGCACATGTGACTTGAGCTGCTCTGCCAACTAGAGAGTTTTCATAGTCATTTCATGTAGTCGTTGTCTGAACGTGCTCTGTTTCTGCGGCCCTGTGGCCAGTGTGGTGTTAGCCGCGCTGTGGCATTTGCACGTGCTGACACTGGGGCTTCACCTGGTACGAATTGGTCATAGCTGGGACACGTTGTCGTTTTATGAGACTTCTTTGCACAACTGTAACAGTAATGTCCATTCTGCTCTTGTCTGAAAATTTCACTTGAAGATCCAAATGCTGCTGAAGCAGCAATATTTAATTATTACCAGGTGTGGAAATGCCTGGCTTGCAGAGGGATGAGGGCAAAGCCCCATGGCCCATGTACAGCGTGAACCAGAAGGGTAGTTTCTCCAGTGAGAGCTCTCCTCGTGTGACCTTGGGTATGTTGGTAGATGTGTGAGGCTTCCAAGTATGGAAGTGCCCAGGATGCGGTGTTTGTGCTCGCTCTTCCACGAGATACAGCTGGGGAAAGCAGGGATAGTAACCGACTGCAGAGCTCGGGATAGGCAGAAACTGCAGCAATTTGAACGTGCAGTAAATTTCCTAAGCTACTCGCAGGAACGCTTGGGGGGCCTCAAAGTGTCAGAGAAAACAGACACTTTCGGTGTGTGAAATGGCCTGGCAGAAAGCTTAGCACGAAATTCCAGAAAACAAAACAAAACTTTCACCAACTTCCACCAGCTGGAGCTGTTACTGTAGCTGCCAGGCTGTCTTCGTTCAGAATTACTCGCTGCTGGTTGATCAGTGACGCTGCTGTGGTTGAAAGATATAGTGAAAGGGAGCTCTTTTAGTTCTCAGTATGTATTACATGTGAAAATACTGAGATATACATTGAATTAAAAAAAAAAAAAAAAAAAAAGTTGAGGATTAGTTCCTTTGCAGCTTGCTAGGCATGCTATGACTCTGCTTTCTCTTGCAATGGCTAATTCAATAACTTAAGCTGCCTGTGGCTAGTCCAGCTCCTAGTAAAACAAATGGAAAAACTGCTGGCCGAAGCCAGACTGGGCTCATCTGGTGCCCCGTTGAAGTCTGTGATGATAAAGCAAAGCTGAATGAAGGTAACGGCCTGACACTGTAAATTCGTTGGGGCAGGGACTCTGTTTGTGTGCGTTGTGTAGTGCTGAAGACGTTTGTCGACACTTTGCAAATAATGAATAATGCCAGTGTGAAGAGGAAATCTCTCCACTCAACCTTAGGTGTTTCTGCTGCTAAGTGTTGAAAGAGAAACACAGAGCCCTGAACTTTGAGGACTTGGCAGGTGAGGAGAAGGAAAAACCTTCTTGCTTCCTCTTTTAAATTTCAGCATCATCTGCAGTTGTTGCATCTGGTTGAAATATTTGAGTCTTTAGTTTAACTTTGTTGTTTTGGGGGAACTTTTCATGCATGGCATGAAAACACCTGAGATACATGGCAAGGTTTTCATTTAATTTCTCCTTTCATCTGTTTGCGATTATAAATCAGACTAATTGCAGTTAGATTCTCTATAGCAAAAAATAGCTGTGAAGATGTAAATTTGCAACTTTTCTTACTTGACAGTAATTTTAAAAATGATCAGAAAACTGTTTTTAAATAATATATTAGGGGAGAGAGCAAAGTCTGGATTTCTCAATGGCACCCATGAAATCCTCCTACTATGAAGATTTCAAAACTCTCAAATTCAGCCTCTTCATATCTATAAAAAAAAAAAAGATTCTGTACACTGGAAAATTGCACTTGGTCTTAGAGGACTTCTGTGCTCCAGGAACCAGGCAGTAAAAGGTACCGAGTGTCTTTTCTGGCCAAGCCAGCGTGCCCTGTTCTTATTGCCTTAGTGCTACCTGCCCTTGCTCCGAGTTTTGACTCCTCTAAGACAGTGTCTTAAGAGTCAGTATCAGGATTTTGAGCCACTGCAACACAAACTTAGCATTCAATGTCTGCAGTTCAAAAATAGCAGGGAGTTGCTATTTCTTTTTTAATTTTTGTTGGAGAAACGTTTGTGTCTGCTCTTCCACCATGGAAGACAAAGAAATGGGAACATGTGAATCCTCCTCTTGCAAATATGCTCCTTTGCTGCGATCTACCTTGCGAAAGGCTTATGGGGAAGGTCTTACAGGGCTGAGGTTACTTCTTGTCACCCTTAGATTTGGCAGTATGTGCACATGGATGACCTGCATTGATGTTGCGCTGCGCAGGTGTATTCGGTGCTCCCACTCCTCCTTTCTGTCATGGTAGAGGGTGAAACGTCGAGTGATGGGTGGCAGCACTGCAAGACAGCTCCCTTCTTCCCTTTAGAAAACTCACACCCATCTAGCCTAGCTTTTTGTCTTGTAAGATCCGTTGGCACCATTTCTAAGAACTGATCATAGTAACACTGCAGAGCTGAACCACAAAAGAAGAAAACACGAAATTCTGCCTCTTAGGAATCCATTAGATTTGTTTATCAAATGTATTTTTAAACGTATGTGGGTCCCTTCTTACGGGGAGTAGCGCTGGTGCAGGTTCTCGAGCGCGCAGAGCTTATCGGCTCCCACAAGGCTGTTGCTCTGTACGTGTTGACACCGTTTGTGTAGCTGTTGAGAGAAGCAGGAAGGAAACGGCAACGCCAAGTGAGTTTCAAAGTCGTTATCACCTTGTGGAAGAGGGACGGTTTGTCAAGTGAGAAGTGATGGCCCTGGCAGCACCGGCCCTTGCGGCTGTTGCTTCTGAAACACCAGCAAGGAGCCAACAAGCAGGTAAACAGTGTCCCCTGAGTGGTGATGCTGGGAAATGGGCTGTCCCATTTGCTTTTATTGCCTTGCTTGGGAATCTTCCTCCCACGGCAGAATTCGCGGCTTCTTTTGAAAGAAGCTTTTCTGCACTGTAGGTAACCAAAGATGCTGCTCCTCTGGGGCTCTTGATTTGTGTCGTTCTTTGAGCTTTAGACTTGTATGTTGGAAATGCAATATATATAAAAAATCCTAATCCTTGTGTAGTTGGGAAGCTGGGTCTGAACTGAGGTATTTAAGTTCGTCTGTGGACATTTCCAAGAAGTGGTATTCTGTAAAAACGAGGCTTTCGCTTGGGCCTGTCTCTAACTGTGGCTGGACATGAAAGCCTGCTGTAACCTTCCTTTCCTGAGCGAGCAGCAAGCCCTGGAGGCCCGAGAGCGCGGGGCAGCCGCCGAACTGGGCAGGGAGCCACCTGCCACCCGTGGCCCTGGCCCGCATGTGCCTGAGGCTTGAGCTCTGCCAGAAGAACTTGCCCCCTTGGTGGCGATGCCTGGGTCTCTGAGGATAGACCTCTCCTTCCACCAGGTGTTGCAGCCTCTCTTCCCCAAGAGCTAGTCCTCATGCAATACAGATAATGCTAGTTTGGCAGAGAACTGAACCAGCTGATGGAGCAGGTCCATTCTGTGGGGAGTCCATGATATCGCTAGACAGGAATGTGTGAAAGGAGCCCAGAAACAGTTATGGGAGAGTTCGATTGCTGTGTTTGTTTTGGAGACAGGCGGAAGTGAAAATCACATACAAAGTGATCCCTCTATACATGTATTTGATAAGGCAGAATACTTTTTAACCACGTGATAATTTGATTACTTTAAAAATCCCTGTATTCCTTTTCTTCCTTTTATGTTGGATGCTGTCCTTGCTCCTGGCATGAGGGATGTCACTGCAGTGTTGGGTTTTCAAGCTTCCTTCAGAGCTGATACACAGAGACTGATGAGCTGCTTTTTGCTGGCTTCTAGCTGGGCTCTGTGTTGTCTTGCTTGTGTGTTGCTGCGAGGTTTTGTGTTGTCTCACATTGCTCTATGGGTTCCTCTTCAGCCCTCTGGGAAAGAGGAGCTCCTGAGCTAGTCTAGGGAAGAGAAGGGAAGCCTATACCTGTATGGGAAATAGGGAGAAGGAAAGGACATTCTCTACCCCTGCACTTCTGTCTTTTGGAGTCCTCCTGCCCTCATTCTAAGGAGCAGCTTGTGCATATCCAGTTCTCATTAGCACTCCTTCCTTCTGCCCTTCTTCCCCATGCAGGCAGGTGGAAGTACCTGGCTCCATCCCTGTGCTCACTGGTCCGCCCTGGGAGCTGCTTGTTACACTTTGAAATCCCGTTGGCCGCAGGAGCTTTGGGGATCGTGCTGTGCTCGGTACCGAGCTGGTCCTGCCACTACGATTCTGGCACAGTTGGCACAGAGGATGCAGCAAGTCTTGTTCCTACCCTCTTGGGGAACTGTTAAGATGACTTGAAAGCATGGTGTATTGTGGTTACAGTATTGCTTCCTCCTGTAGCACAGTGTTCTGGTGTACAGGGCGTTTAACAGCATCCTTAGGTTAACTTTATGATGACAATTTTGCTCAAGAACCAGGTAGGATTGAGTATATCCTCTGCTGAGAAGCTGGGCAGTCAGGATTTTTTGTTAGACACTAAGGCAGGCTCCTGAAGTGCAGCCCTGAGATGTGTGAGACCGTCCGGCCTTCAGCAACGGAAAATGCAGGATGGGGCCTGCAGCGCTGGCCCGGAGTGGGTCAGGCTGTCGGTTCTCTATTCTCTGATACAAAATTGCAGCTGTCAAAAATGGCCAAGGGGACTTTCCATCTAGGACAGTCATGACATTGGCTATTGTCACCACTGCGTACTGCTGGTAGCAGCGGCCTTCACAAGCTCTTGGACCTCTTTATCCGGGCCTCACTTCCAGCAGCTGCTCAGCTCTCTCGAGGCTGATTGGCACTGGTGAAATTTGCAGTGATTTGAAGCAGAGGACACGTGCTGGTGCCAGTTGTATTGTACTTGATATGCTCCATGCACACGCAAGTCTGCTGCTCGAGTCAACCCATGCAAACGGCATCCACCCTTTGAGGTAAGCGCCTGTGGTTCCCCCTGCCCGCCCGGGCTCAGAGAAAAGCACCGCGAGACGGGCAGCCCTCCTGCCCGCTGCTGACTGCTCCTCGCGAGGCAGAGCGCACGCACAAAGGCCGCTTGTGCCCGCAGAGCTCACTGAGCGGCCCAGAGCACATTACTCCTGAGCAGCTGGGCCGGGCCCTTCCCCTCCTGCTGGCAGACGATAAGGAGGGACTTTCTTCCTGCAGAGCCAAGTGCTGCTCTGATTTACTGCAGCTCTTCCTCGAGCGCTTCCGGAGGTCAGAGGGCTCCAGACATTAGCCCATAATGGAAGCCCTAAGGTCATCCATAACCAACACGGGTGAACCTGGGTGCTGTGGGGTGTAAATAAACCTGTCCTGTGCCTCACGTCGTGAAACCTGACGTGACACGCAGGAGGATGGAAGAGTAATGGGGGTCCTCAGCAGAAGAAATAGCCTGCCTGGGGTCTCACGACGCACGTGTTTATCTGTTGTTCTTGCGGGATGCCACCCCGCAGGGCCACCATGTCCCCAGGGAGGCTCCATCAGCCACCGCGCAGCCTGAGGGCTCCACTGCTCGTGCCCAGGCAGCCTCTGCTCAGCCTGCCTTGCTTCGCCCTGTCACCATCTGTAACAGGAACTCAGATTGCCTGGTAGTCCCAGGGCATTGGAAATGCCCTGGACAGCAGTGGCGTGTCAGAAGACCTGGGCGCATTTACAGTCAATGCAAATTCAAGCTAGGTTGGCTGTGATATTAGAAGAGGTAGATTTATACAAGATGAGATCTACCGGGATGATCAGGAAAACTTAGCATTTGTTTTATGAGCAGAATATTGGGTTATTTAGCCTAGCCCAGCTAGCATAGCAAGGCTTAGCTGGGCTCTGCCTGTACATGGGAGTAAATAAGAGGTAGACGCTGTTACTGTCACTAAAGGGTGATTCTGACACAGCCACAGATGGGTATAAACTGGCCCTGTGTACAGCTGGGCTGGAAACTAGAAGAATATTTGTAACTTTAGGCACTGTCAGGCTTGGGAACTGCTGCTGATTAGGTAGTAGTGAGAAAGAAATACCAAGTCCTAAAAGCAGTTAGGTGGGAGGAGTTTGGGGAAAGGTTTCTGTGTCTTTGCTATCTGAGATGCCGGGATCCCAGCTGGTTCCTACAAACTGTACGATGTCACAAAATAGTATTTGTCATCACCCGGTGCCTATCAAGCTTCAGATGCAGATTAATGTAGGAATTCACACATTTTTAAGAGTTAAACGATGCCAAGGTTGCAAAACCAAGTCCTTATCTGCAAAGAAGTGGCAGACTTCAGGTTGCTTGTTTTTCTGCCCCCTTGGTTTTATCTTTACCTACCAATTATTGCTGATGACTTCTGGGCTCTCACCTGCTTTTCGGTCTCTGCAGTGATATTTGTCTTGATAAAAACGGGTAGTGCAATAAAACAAGTGTAACATTCCCAAAAGCTGTTAAGGGTGTCCTCACTTGTAGCTTTTGTGAGAATGAACTCCAGTATCTACTTTAGTTAAAGCTTTCTTAAGGACATGAGTGGGCAGTCCCTTGTATGTTTTGCTTTCTCCTAGACTCCTCCATGAAACTCTGGCACATCCGCAGGTTCTCTCCAGTCTCCTCCATTCTGTACAAAACACGGTCTCGGAGGACACTCCTCTGTGTTGAGGAGCCTGCGAGCTCTGCGTTGCACACGTAACTGGGACCATGGTCTGAAAATCATGTGAAAAAGTATCTGGCTCAACTGGGTAGTATTTTCGCATCTGAAAATGGGTGCTCGGGCGGTGGAGAGAGCATTTTGCAACTTAGGCTTGAAAACAATATCTGTGCTTGGCACCTCCGGTGAGCCACTAATCCCCTAACAGGAGCTGTCATCGGGCGGTACTCAGTCCTGCTCACGGCTGCTCCGGTACTGGAAATCAGGTCTATTCAGACTGCTTTGAACCCTGCCCGCAATGCCTGTCTAGAGGAGAGTGCCGCGCTCGAGAGCCCGCACCGTGTTTGCTTGCCCCATTTTATCGCTTGGGGCAGAGGAAGCAATTTCCCTAAGCAGCAGTGAGCCCGGCCCGTGGCGCTGGCGATACCTCAGCCCACTGCGCAGCTGAGACCGCGCCAATGCCACGGCTGTGCCCACAATAGCCTCCAAGGTAAACAAAATAACCGAATAAAACGTGCTGAAAGGCAGCAGCAGGTGAAGTGCTGAGAACAAACCCGCGCAGCCGTGTCCCCGCTGTGTGGCAGGGCCCGCGCAGGGCTTATCTTCTGAGTTAATAGACACGGTCCTTCTCCCCGCGCGCCTCCCTTCCGACTTTCAACAACTGTTTGATTACTGCTGCGATACTGCTGGGGAGAGAGCCCCATTACTGCTCCCCCCCCCCGCTCATAACAAAGTGAGGAGGAAGGAGCTCAGCGTGAGCTCTGTAAAGCTGCCAGCTGCTCGTGGGTCGCTGCTCACCGCTCTCTATAGCAAGGTAAATATTAGGTGAGAGCTGATTACAGAGGAGCCCCGTGCGGGCGGCAGCCTTTGCTCTTCCAAAGGTACCTGACACTCCAGGATGCATTCGCCTGTCTCCCACTGAGCCACGTTTGCGGGTGCATCTCGAGCAGCAAGTGACTCCAGCCCCAAGCTGCATGTTTGGTTCCTTTAGTTCGAAAGTTGATACACTGTGGAGATAGTCTTTCCAGGGCATCAGGTTGTGGTTTTCTCTTGCTCAAGCCTGTTTAAAGGCAGTTCTGACCCTCAGGTGATGTAGGAAAGTGCTCTTAGCCCTGTTTTACAGGTCAGGAAATGAGACACTGAGAGGCCCAGGGAAAGGTGCTGCAGGGAGTCTGCGGCGGAGCAGGCTTGGTTGCTGCAGACCTCTCGTGTGCGTTCCCCGCTCTCTGGGCAGCGCTGCCAGACATTGCTGAGGTCTTTGGACAGAAGAGGGGGAACAGAAGCAGAGAGGTGAAGGGACATGGGCAAAGTCACGCGTTGTGTGTCAGAGTGGGGTCAGACTCAGACTCTCCAGAGTCCCCGGCCAACGGGCTACCCCGAGCCACAGGTTGTCTCAGACTGTTCTGCACCAGATAGGAGGGTGCAGCCCTGGGGAACATCCTGCTGTTTGAGCAGCCCTGCTGCACTTTGCACAGGAGAAGTTTGGGGAACGATGTGATGCTTTCTTCCAGCTTCCTAGTGAGAAAATCAAGGTGGCACAATGGAAATTCAGCATCTTTTCAGAACAGCTTGGGCTGGTGTTAGATGGTACTTTCGACTTACAGCAACACTGCTCACGTGCTCTAGAATTTTGTGCAACCCCAGCAGGGCCCCTGCATCCCACCCCCTGTACTAGAGGGAGAGGAGAGCAAATCTGGGACATGGAGGGTTTTAGAGTTTGTGTCACTCTACATGGGCCTCAGGGCTGGCAAGGTGGGGAAGCCTTTTTGTATTCTGGCCCTGATGGGCACATGGGTGGTATTGCCCGAGGATGAAGGAGACCATTTATCATGTCTTCTGTTTTCTTTGTTATATTTATTTTGCTTTCAAAAAACACTTAATTTAGTGTTGGGGAAAGGTGGCAGATTAACAACTCCAGAGATTTCGGCCCTCTTTATCCACGGAGCAGAGAGCACTTTCCCTGGACTGTTCTGTGTGCCCCGGGCGCAGCTCCCCGGCCCTGCAGCCCTCTTGCACTTTTCACCTAAGCAACGCACAGGCGCGGGTGGTGTTTTCCTGTTAGCCTATTGAGGAGACACTTAATGGTGTTGCTGCGGCGGGGTTTTGAACAAGGCTGGATGTTAGCAGCACTTTCTGGCTTCTTTGAGATATTTAGATGTGCTATAATCTACTTGTTTTT
>VWPW01021594.1:0-56818 GCA_013389825.1 Crypturellus undulatus | reverse complement strand
TATGATACGTGAGAGAGCCCATGGACGTGGTCTCAGGAGCAGTTGGAAAGAGTCATTCCGAGCTGCTGTGTCAGAGGCAGCCGGTGAGAGCAAATCTGATTCGGAGCCAGTTGAAGTCCATGGAAAACCTCCCGTGCCTGCAATGGCTTTGGACCTGGGCCCATAATTCTGGCTCTCTACCTTCTTTCCAGCTGCTAAAGTGCATTAAAAGATGCTAAAAATACATCAAAAACTTTTCTGACTTTATTTTTTCCATGTAAGCAACTGCTTTAGTTGCTGTTTTGCCTTGTGGGTGGTCCACGAATCTCTCTGTTGATACCCTGGTTAATGCTGCAGGGAAAGCGGGGGGCTCCAAGCGGCTGCTTTCCCATCCGCAATCCCTTTAGAAGCAGAGGAGACCTGCAAGAAAAGGGGAAGGGTAAATCTTAGCAGCTATTGCTGGCCTCATTCTGCTAATGCAGATGTCTAAAGTGATGGTGTAGAGAGGAAAGAAAGAAGAAAAGATTTGTATTTTAAAATACTTCTCATTTTTGAGGAGAGTATGGTCCTTCAATAGGTAATAATTTGCACGAAGTCAGATTCATTGAGCAGGGTGTGCAAGGCTGCATGGACTCACGTGTCTCTGAGCCTTTCTCTTATCTGCATCATCTTTTTCACCATATTTTTTTCATTTTGAGTGACAAAGTAGTGATAGAAACACAAAGACTCTTATCTCTCCCTACCCCAACAAAACATGTTGATAAAGGCATGAGAAATATGGATTTCAATTTCCAAATTTCAGGGAATCTATTTAAAACATGAGAGAACTCTCCAGTTTCAGCAGACCACATATAAGGTCTCATATAAGGTCTCATATTAGCTTATTCTTGAGGAAATTAAGTAATCAACCTCTTTGACCCTTTGGGGACTGGTTTTCAAAGTGGGGCATTCTGAAGCGTGGGATTTGACCCCAAAAGCAGCTTGCACAAGTTGCATAAAGGATCAGCAAAGAAATTATGAGTTGCGNTGACCCCAAAAGCAGCTTGCACAAGTTGTTGTTGCATAAAGGATCAGCAACCGGCTTTGCCCAAAGAAATTATGAGTTGCACAGATCAGACACTTGGGCCCTTTCACTTCAAGAATTTCCCTTTTTTGGGCTATTGGGATATGCTGCTTTTTGTAGCGTAAGTTGCGACATTCAGATTTATTGAAATTGCAAATGAAGTTTGCAAACCTGTGGTGTGAGTTATCGTGCTGCTTTCTTATAATGTTTCATACCTGTCATGAATAAATATAAAAGGTTGCAAATTATTATTCTACATTTCCTGATTGGCTTTCTTCATCCGTTCTTGCTATTTCATTCGAAACTCTTGGTTCTCCCACTTCCTCCCAGCTAATTTCCATGACTTAAACAGACTTGGCCGACAGAAATCACTTTGCTGCCATTCAGGATGAACATTTGCCAATAACTTGTTGATTAAAACATTTGATTGGTTGATGAGTTATTCAAAACTCTGTTTCCATTCGGCAAAGGTGGAATAAAGGTAGAGAACAGGGTGTATTTTCAGCATGGTGTGCATATGTGTATCTGTAACGTGCTGTGTGACGTTTTCGTCCTTTGAGGCTCGCCGTGTGCTCACGACTCCTCTGGTTTGTCACGTTCCTGTTTGCACCCTGGGTCTCTTCCTTGCCTCTTATCCACCCTCTTTCCAATTCTCCTGTACTGTCAGCTTGGCGTTTTGAGATATCTCATCATTCCTGCCGTTTCCTCATCTTCCAGACAGGCCTGTATGAGACAGCCAGAGCTTCTTCACCAGCTTTATAATGAAATGGCAAGGGAGAACACTGAAAACCAAATTTTCCAATTTTCTCTCCTAAAACCACCACAGCCCTCCATTCCACTCCACAAATCTCCTCATCTCTCTGCAGTGAAGTAGCTTGTTCATCCTCAGTGTTGCCTAAGGATGGTGCCACCATGGCCTTGAGTTGCCACCCTTATCTGGGGGATGTTTTTGTTATCTAATGCAGAAATTGTTTAGAGTTTTCTCTGAAGGCAGAAGGGGGAAGTGATTTATAGTTCCCCCTTCATCTTATCGTATTGCAAGTCCTTGAATACGTTATCAAGATGAGCTGCAGATTTGCATAAACACACAGGGGAGTCATTTTTTGGAGCGTCGCTTCGACTTTAGCCCACAAATTTTCCTATTTCCAGCCTTCTCCCACCAATAAATATCTGAGGACTAAGCAGACGAAGTCCAATGCTGTTTCATTACTGTCCGGTGGTGCAGGAGACTGGGGACTTCAGTGCCACTTCAGCTGGTTAACTTTGGTTTTGGCCAGCTTCAATCTCAACAGTTTGGGTAACCAAAGCAAGAAAACCACATTTTAGTGTGGGCAAATGGCCAGATGTTCACGTGCATCACAGCTGGGCCTCCCCAAACTCCCTGTCTGTGTTGGAAAGAGCGTGGTGGACCTCCATCCCTTCCCCTTCATGCATTTGTCCTATTTTAAACACAAATTCTTTTAAGAAGGGATGAATTCTGTTCTTTACAAGCGTGGTTCCTCACTGTCTTAAGCATGCAATAAATAATGGCAGCAATACCAGGCCCGTTTTCTTCAGCATTGCCTCAGAAAATGCTCGGCCAAAGCCAGCTGTATCAGCTTGCAGCTCGTGGCATTTGGGATTCCTTTTAGCAACATATCAGAAGGAAAAATAAGGGTTTGAATAATTCAGAGCTATGGGAAATATTCGATTCTGCTCTAAACTGGAGCAGTGGGGCTTGCTCTCTGAGTCAAAGTCCCAGCCGTGAGCACCTGTGAACCCTGTGAAAGTTCAAAAACCAGACCCAGAGCCACACTTTGTGGCTTCAGCCCATCTTTCATTCATTAATTTCTAAAGTATTTTATGGCCTTGGTTATCTGGCTGCTTCCTGATGCCTTTAACAGCTTCCTCATAGCAAGTGAAGCTAATAAATTTGCGATCATGATTCCTGTGGCAGTCTCGAGCAGAGTCACTTTCTTTTCTTCTTAAAAAAAAGACAACTTCGCTGTTTGATCTCCCTAATGGATTTTGATCTCTCTGACAGTTGGTAGGGAGACATTACAAATGCTAATTGTGACTGATGAAATGCGGACGAAGAAAACCCGGTAATTGGGGCTGCAGGAAAACGTATGGTCTGGAAGATGCTAGAGCAGCCTCCCGGCCCGGCGCACGGAGCGCAATTCCCAGCGGCATTCCCGACTGCGGGCCCTGCGCGGCTGCACAACTTGTTAATCATCACACCATCGGGGCGGCCACAATGCAGCTCTATAACTTAGGCTTTTGTGTTGCCGTGGATGCTATCTAAGCATTCCTGGAACAGTAATTTCCTTTTTGACCTCCATGGAAACGGTCATAAAACAATTCTTAAAATGTCAGGAGAAACTGAATCTAATGGTGGTACTTTCGCCAAAGAAAACATACTTCAGTTTTGAAGCGTTCCCACCAAAACACTGAAATCTTAAAGTTCCTAATAGGCCCTGCATCAGTGCCTGAGCACTTTACCATGATATTTAATAAAATGTAATTCATATTCCAGCTTTCCTGAAAGCACCCTATTCACCAAGGGGTACTAAAAGCCTTCCCAAGGAGAGAAGGGCACTGGGGATGGCAGAGCAGATCCAAGCACAGTATCTGCTTTCAGATATCCCACATGAAATTGGTGGAGATTTAAAAACACTTCACACTCATTGAAATATCTGTGCATTGATGAAAATGCCTTTGGTGCTATTGATCACACAGATTTCATGGAAAAATGGGGCATCTTTAAGCAAGTTAATATGTATGAGCAGAAATGTGTGTTCCCGTGTTCGCATTCTTGTCATTATTTGATTTTCATCCTGATACTGCTCTTTGGGTGGGAGACGAGAGATTTCTCATGCGTTGCCCCCCTGCCTCCCGAATTGCAGTCTCCTGTGTCAGAGGGACTCGGAGAGGGGCAGGAAGGGAGACTCCAAATGCCGTTGAGCGTCGTTTTGTGTCTCGTCTAAATCACAGAGTCACAGGATCGTTACGGTTGGAAAAGACCTTCACGATCATCGCGTCCAACCGTCAGCCCTTCAACACCATCCGATTACCCGTATCCCTGAGCCTCATCGACGCGTCTCTTGAGCGCTGCTGAGGACGGAGGCTTCACCACTTCCCTGGGCAGCCTGTTCCAATGCTTTTCCACTCTTTCCGTGGATAATTTTTTCCTAATATCTAACCTGAACCTCCCCTGGCACAACTCGAGGCCATTTGTTCTTGTCCCATGCTTATTCTGGAGATTGGTCAGGATGAGGCTCTCCCGGGGGACCGTAGCTCCTGTTTGCAGCCGGGCTGGGATGCCAAGAGAACGGTCACCCTGGCGCAGGGATTCCAGTTTCCATCCCAGAGCTCCTGGCTGGAATTGGCATGTGCTGACGGGTGGCAGAGCATGGAGAGCAGCTCTCGTCACCGGCTTCTTCCCAGGCCGCATCCATGTCCTGTTGTCCAAGGCTTTGATGAAAGGTAAATCACCTCGTTATTACAACGGGCTCCCACGTCCCCAGTGTCCAAATGCCCATGAGAGAGATTCCTGTTTTTTTCCTATTTTTTGTTAATTCACACATCCTCCAGTCTTCCTTGAATATTTATCCCCTAATAGTTCTTTTTCTCTTGCATCCTTCTGCCCTTAGAAACACCCTACAGTTTTGAAAGCCACTACCTGTTAATTTTACTTTCTTTTAATTTCCTATTGCCAGATTTTTTTTGGAAATTAGGCCTGAGCTAAGATCATTCACTGTAACTGATACAGATGCCATGTGGCTGAGGTGGGTGTAAACTTTTACCCTTAAGACAATTTTAAAATTGTATTTCTAATCCTCTTATCTCTTCTGTGAATCAGCGATCTGGCTTGTAGGTTTTCTGGAGAGAATGATTTAATTATGGATGAATTCTTTCTGTTGGGATTTGTTTATTTTTAAAGCAGATAAGTTATCTGGCTTTCCATGGGAGGGAGAGGGAGATTAAAATATTTCTAATTATAAATCGGAGCATGATGCAATTCAGATCATTTTATGGAGTGTTTGCTGGGGTAGTAGAATTATAAATGTTTAAAATGTTTATAAATGTTCATCAGAAAGCTGATGAAACTGTGAATTTGAACATCAGGATGAAGGGATATGAAAGAAAAGTAGCAGAAGATGGCAAGGATATTGAAATAAATGGAAAAATGTGTTCAGTGCATCTTTTTTTCTTTAGTTACCGTTTGATTTGCAGTATTTATAGTGGCCACTGTGATTCAGCCGCCTGGTCTGATGGGTGCAGACAGACGAGTCCTCTAGAAACCAACGTGGAGCAAAGCTGCAAAATGTGTTTTACTTCACGTTGCCTCTTTGAGTTGCTGATGGAAAATGGGATTTACCTTTGAAACTTTCGACGATCTACTGTGAGCTCTTCTAAAAACAGCAGCTCTTTGTCGAAACAGGAGCCTAGAAAGAATCCCAGCTTAGAAATACGGACAGTATTGGAGTGAATTCCCTCACCGTTTGTGTCGTTAGGTGGTTACACGTCCCAGAGGTCCATGAGCGCTCAGGAAATGGGAACCAAAAGATATTCTATGCGGCCTGGTACATTTTCTTAGCACAGACACTCTAAGATGTCCCTCAAGAGACAGGGTCAAGGACCGTAACCCTCCCAGGAGAGCCAGGACTCGTCTGGAGTCCCTCTGTGGTGGCTGATATGGACCAGGAGCTGCTCATACAGCTTAAGTCTTAGGCTGGGCATGTGCTGGGAGAACCCGGATCACCGCATCCAGCCCCACCAGGAGGTGGGATGGCATTTTACTATGTTTGGATAATCCTCCAGCACTGAGGCAAGCCAGTATTTTGTTTCAGATGACTGAAATTTTTTGTTTCCTTTTGCTACGCGAGTGAATTAGTGCTCTCAAATATTGCCATTAATCTCCACACTTGGAAGCGGACCAAGCTCCTGGATTTCTTACCCTCCCGGATTGTCTCTGCTGCGGATCTGTTTACCAAACTGGCTATATTGCACTCGCATAAATCCTGGAACTTGAGTTAGCTGTGATATTAATTTATTAGTTCACGTGCATTTTCAGCATCAATTACCCCACGTCTCAACAGACATAATTCTCTCTGCAGGGGAGGTAGGGAGGGAGACAAGTGCGGCGCTTTGAGACTCGCTCGTCCTCCTTCTTCCCAGCAAATGCGTAGATGAGAAGGATCCCAAGTGCACTGTTATTTGGGCTTGGAGACATTGGATATTTTAATGAATCACCCAATGTTTGGATGGAAGAAGGCAGGTTTTGGTGCCAGGCCAGTGCACCCCGAGCTGGGCTTGTAGGTAGGAACTAGAGATCACGATGACCACCCTGTGACTCGAAGAGCAGAGAACAGTGTTGCAAAATGCTGTAATTTAATATCAAACTCAAGATTTTCCAGGAGAGAAGAGCAGCACCTTTCTATTGCTGAAAAACTGGTCTTTTACTGCTGAAGAAAGGTCTAACTATGTGCACATCTTCACTTACACCCAGAGCCAAAAAAGGCATTGACTCGTACCCAGAGCTTTCCTTTGCACTGGATGTTGCCCACTAAAAGTAAACTATGCCAAATATTTATTTCCTAAAAAGAAAAAAAAAAAGAAGACAAAACCAAGTACAATTGTATAAAAAATATATTTGTAGCAGATCCGGTCTGCACATGCTGGTATTGCAATACTAGAAGAAAAATAGCAATGGAAAGGAAAAGCTGCTTGAGTGAAGAGGACTGTTAAGCGCCTTCCTTTCTCCCTTCTGCTCGCCCGGAATGCGCAGGGTTTCTTGTAGAGCTCTGAAAAATAACTTCTCTTTTAGATGACCTGTTCCAAACTGGAAACGCTGTTCCAGTTTAAGAAACGCTTGTCAACCCTTGTTACCGATGCATAGGAAAAAATGAGAAGCATATGGGATTGTGATCCAAAATTTTACACACTTTTATCCCCATTCACTATGCTTTTAGGTATGCAGGCGTTTTCCTCGGAGAGTTGGGTCTTGCAGAACGCATTGGACTCTGTTCATACGTGTTGCCAGAAATACAGACCCTGCTTCTCCTTGATCTCCATTAGGCTGCTCTCTGAAACTGCATCTATAAATGGAAGCATTTCTCTGGTGCGTTTTGCTGCTAATAATTATAATAAGTGCCCCTCTTTTTTCACTGAACTTTTCAGAAATAATAGAAATATTCAATGCCTTAGGAAAGGAAATGACAGGGTCTGTTTTTTGGTGTTTCGTATTTTTCTTTTCTGTATTTTTAATTTGATTTTTTCCTCTCTTTTTTTACAGTGGTTGTTATTTAATAGCTCATTAATTTGAATGGAAACTGAGTGATTTCTTTTGAATCCTTTTCCGCTGGGCTACCTTTCCAAATTGCCACACCAAACTGCAGCACAGATGTTACGCACATTTAACTGTGCACTCAGTGTGCATATTTTTAACATAACTCCTCTTGAAAATATTTATTCAAGCCAAGACAACAAAAAATTAGAGTAATTTGATTGCTCGGGCTTAAGGAATAGATTACTACTGTTCCAGATGTAAGAAACAACAGCCCACTTACTCTCTCTAGGCTGGAAAGAGGCACTGACTCCTGATACCAACCATATTTGCTATTATGTGTGTAGTAAATCCCTGAAAAGTTGAATATCTTTAAGGATTTTTAGTTTAAACATTTGCCAAGCTCTTGTTAGGAGAAATTCCCCCCCGAAATAAGCTCATCATGAATGTTTTCAGAACAGCCCGTGCTCCAAAGAGCAAAGCGAAGGTGTAAATCACTGCAGCTGTGATACAGGGGCCGCATGTCACTGCAGGGGACCCGCTGCTTGACCCGGGCTCTGCGGGTTCTCAGCCGTCATTACTGATTAACCCGAAGGATCAGGCTCTTGGCACAAAGGATGTGTAATTTTGGTTGCAGTATTTTTTTTTCCCTTTCTACCTCTCTGTTTGTCTCCAAATAAATCTTCTATGTGTAAGTTTTATGATTATCACTTGACATTTTGGACCAGTTTTTACTGGGTTTCTTTCTCTCATATATATAACATTGCTTTCTTTGAGCAAATTGAAGTCTCAGGTGCAATTTTTCTTTTCATGCTTATTCTGCATCAGGGTTTAAAACTACATCCCCAATAGCTTCTCTTCGCAGCTCTTCCTCTCTGCCCATGGTCCACGTGGTGCCAGCTCTGTGTAAAAGCTGCAGAGCTCAGCACCGGCCCAGGCCATCAGCAAAGATCAGCAAATAAGCAAATAATGCAAATTAGCATTAAATGTAATTAAACCCAGACGAGCACGAAGCAGCCGCCGGGAGATGATGAAGGGGGCCCGTTAGCAGCAGCCGCGTGTCCAAGCGAGCGGGCAGCGGCCCATGGGCTAGAAGGGCTTCGAGCACCCTGCCTCTGCCCTCCGCTTGCTTCATTTCCACCACTCGGAGCTTTGCTGGGAGCTGCTCACCCACCCGGGGAGCTTCCCAAGCGCCCAGCGTTCCTGACCCCGCAGCAGCTTTCCCGTTGGCTCCAGTGGAAGCGGGAGTGAGTCCAAGTGCTGCTTCAGAAACCACATTCGTTTCCTCTGAGTTTTCTCTTTTTAGTTCATAGAATAAAGTTTGTGGCATCATCAGATTATACAGGTAACATTTTAAATTTCCTCCGTTTATTTGACCCTGGTATCATTAGGCAATGCTACAGATAAGGCTGCAGTGTGGATGGGATATGTAGAGGTTTTAGCTATCTGCAAGGAGTTCATTGGTAAGAAAAGGTTCCTGCTCAAATCCACTGGGAATTTTCCCTTTTCTCATACCGGGGCTTTTCCAGTCGTCTGGAAGATTCCTGGCCCTGTTCCCCACCTCCTCTCATGGCTGGAAGGTGCCAGTCTCTTTGGACCTATATAAATCGAAGTGGTGTCGGGCTCATCTGTTCCAATTCCTCATGTCAGGTGCGTTTGCTGCTTGTTCAAACCCAGGGAGATGCTTGGCACGTGCGTCAGCTCGCTCACACCAGCGAGAACACCCTGCATGCACAAACACCCTCAAATAAGCAGCCAGACACAGAACAAAATTACCTCCAATGCCCCCCAAAAGGCTCCTCAATGCCCTGTGCTTCTTGCTAGGACGTTTGTCACAGGTAGGGTATGGGGACACATCTGCCATGTGTCACTGCGTGTGACATACATTTGCGTGCACATACGTGTGTGTGTGTATTTGGATTTATTAAAAAGGAGAGAAAATAAGAAGGGTTCGAAGCCTGAAGCCAGTAATGCAAGGAAACCAAAATCACAGGGCTCGATTTGCTCTGTGGTTTCCAGAGAACCACAGCTTTTCGCAGTTCCCTCCTGCAGCATGCCGAGCCGAGGAATTCCAAACAAGACACGATTTGCTGAGAAATGTGGTGAAAAAGACACTTTCCCATGATTGATATTTAGCCTGTGTGCGTCTGCAGTGACAGACAGGATGTTTCGCGGTCCTCTTCCCATGTCCCTCCGCGTCCAGGAGGAATTTGGTGGCTTTACCATGTCCCTCTGTGGGGTTTTACTGAGGTGGATTCATCCTCTTGCCAATACACCTTCTGTGGCACACCATGCAAGTGTGATTTTATCCTGCTTTTCTCTTAATTGAAGGCCGCTTTCCATTTGCATTCCTACAGGGATACACACGGATCACCTGTGGGGACACAGGACATTTGAGGCCTCCGACCCCATCTCTTGAATTTGCCAGTGGCCTCATGGAAACTCCTCATTGTGGTTTCGGAGATGACGATATTTGTGTGCGGGCAGCTGGCTCCAACCACCCAATATTTGGCATTTTCCAATCAGGAAACCCACAGGGAAAGCTCTTCTCTTTCTTCTGCATCACCCTTCCCCAATCTTTAATAGCTAATTTTTTTTTTAAGATCATTGTCATGCTATAATCCGGTAACCCTGCCCTGTGTAAACAACATTACCGACTGCAGAACACAAATCCGCTGTCAAAATCAGTTAATTTGGGAATTCGGGTAAGAAAATATGCAGCTTAGCAGTGCTGTGCTTCAGGAGGATTAAAGACATGCGCAAACTTGAAACAGCATCCAAAATCATTAATTTACGCTGGATTTTCCAGGTAGCTCAGTGAAATCTGTGTTTGGTTGAAATATTCCTCGAACATCCATGTATAAAATAATGGAAAGATTTTAGTCTTGTACAGCCAAAGGCTAAAGAGTCTGATTGCTTCAATATTTTAATTTAAACTAAGCAGATGGTTGATTGTGATACTTGACCACGAGGGTCATAAAAATGAAAAGATAAGCGCCAAAAAAAAAAAGAAAAAAAGGATTTGCAACCTCTTTCTCATGTCATCGATAGCGTGTTTAGACATTGTGCAATCAGCGCTCGCTATCTCGCAGATGGGAACCCTCCTCCCAGAACTACCCGGAGAAAAACCCTCCGGAGACCTGAGCTGCAGCTCTGCAGGATGTCGGGTCTGCGCCTTTTCCCCCTGTCCCGTTTGCTCAGGAGCTTTCAAGGAGAAACTCGAGTTTCTCGTGTTTGTAGCTGCCTCCTGTGAGTGTCCCCGTGTCCCGGGCTGCTCTTGCAGGAGGCTGATGCTGCCCCATCCCCAGCCCAGCACAGCCCTGCAGTTGGGTTCGGTACCTGCAGAGCCTGGGCTGGCCTGAAAGCCTTGGAAAAGCCCCCCAAAAGCCCCCATAAAGCCCCCTTGCAAATAAGTTGGGCTCCTGTTATTAAGTTTGCATTTGGGTTTTCTTAATGGCAGGGAGCATCCTATTCCTGGAGATCCTGGAGGACCTTGGAGGCAGGAAGCTTGTCCATTGCCAGTCAGTTGTAATCGGGGCTCAGTGCCTGTGTTAACTCCTCGTAGCTAGGAAAGATTATGGAAATAACCTTCAAAACATGAACGTAGACATCTGGAAAGCTTTTGTGCAGGCTGGTTTCTCCCCTCCTGCAAGCAGCTCGTACAGCCGTCGCCTGCTTCGCTCAAGGAAGGATAAAAATTCAGCTTCTTAGCAGAAAAAATTACGTTTTTAATCCATCTTCTGAGCAGCAGCGCCTGGGTTCAGCCTTCGCGGGTTTAGAGCAGGGCGCAGGTTCCCCGCGAACAATCAATGTGGCTCAGTCCTCGCTTGGCCGAAGCATCCAGCTCTGGCATCAGTTAAATATTTACATTCCCCCCCTTTTTATATAAATTGTGCTCTATTAGCATACGTCTCACAGTGTATCCTTGTGTTCCAGCCTCTTTATAAATTGGGCGGTTTGCGCATTAATCACCATCAACCCACGTAAAAACCCAGGCATGAGGTCGGAGCCGTCAAACGGGCAACATTGACGGTCTCGTCGCGCGCAGCCAATAAGTCACGTTGCGGCGCGGGCCGCGCGCCGCGCCGCTGCGGCAGAAGGCGGCCGTGTTTACACGGCGCAGGCTCCCGTGTGCTTAAGAAGTGATTGTTTAGACCCCTCTATTAATTCACGAGCTGACACGGGCGCATTTTCCCTCTCTGCAACCAAATTAATTACTGAGCTCAAAAAATAATAAGGAATTTGCACACAGTAGGCTTGTACGGTAGTTTTTTCCAAGTTGTAAGGGTGTAGTTGTGGATTGGTGGTGGCTTTATGCATGTCAGTCCTCCCTGGCCCTCGAGTGCTGAGGTGCGAGGAGCTTCGGCATGCCGTGATTTATGGGGCTGCAGATGCCTTCTTGTTTGCTCGTGCTGCGTTTGGCTGCGTTCTGCGGGCAGTTTGACACCCGCCCGGCACTTGGTTCCCCATCCGTGTNATGCCGTGATTTATGGGGCTGCAGATGCCTTCTTGTTTGCTCGTGCTGCGTTTGGCTGCGTTCTGCTTCTCTCGAGCCCTCGCGGGTGGATTTAGAGGACCGAGCGGGCAGTGTGACACCCGCCCGGCACTTGGTTCCGCATCCGTGTGCGCCTCTCGCCCGGGTGGGCGCTTGCAGCTCCCGCTCCCTGGACCGGCCTCTTTTGGGGGAAATCAGTGGGAAGCTCCATGCGCACCGGGGCAGGAGGGTGACACATCCCCAAAAGCCCCCGCCGCTCGCTCACCCACAGGGCAGAGGTCCCAAACGGTGGTGCCAAACGTCCCCCCCGGTTGCAGAGGTGCCGTTCGCAGCATCCCGCATCCCTGCGAGCGGCTCCACCGCTCCGGTCCCGGCCGTCGCGGCCGCGGTGCTGCCGTCCCGGCACAAAGCCGCGACTGTGAGCTCCGCGGCGCTGGCGCGCGGCCAGGCAGCCGGTCCTTTTCTTCCTTGCCTGTCTTTGAGGCTGTGGCTTGCTCCAGGGTGCAGTGTTTTGCTCTTCTTAAGTGGAAACTGTTAACGACCCAATTTAAGCCACGTAAAGTGCACCCAGATTCCGCAGCGCCTGCTAAATCCGCGTGACATTAATGATAATCTGTAATTAATAGCTGCAATGAAGGGGAATTGTAGTGCAGTCATTAGAATTAGAGTATTTGGGTATAAAAAGGGCTCCTAAGAAGCTCTTCTGAGAGACAGCTCTGATGCAGCAGGAGAAAACAGTTTGCAGCACTTCGGGCCTCAGCCAAGGACCAACTCTTGGGAATTTGTGATCATTCCCAATGTGTCGATGAGGAAGGTGCTGGAGCTAATTCCCACCTGGAGCTTTCGGGAAGGGTTTCCCTGCCGTGGCAGGATCTGGGGATGCTCCCGGTGTCCAGGCACCGACAAGGAGCTGCTCTGGAACCAGGATAAGCCGTGGCGCAAGGCGGGTTCATAACCCTTCCCCATCCTGCGCTGAATTAACTCATCCCTTTGCCCTTCGGGTTCGGAAGGCCGGGATCAGCGCAGTGTGTGGTTGAACCCGCCGAGCTGCTCCGGCTGCCGAGGAGCTCCCTATCCAACGCCGGTTATTAACATACCTCAGGCTGGCGGTAACGCGAGGCTGCAGGTAAACAGCGGGTAGATTCGCTTAAGGGTTTTAAGATCTAAGAGCAAGGAACTAAATTAACCATTTGAAAGCCGCCGACCCCATGGGAGCAGTACCTGAGCCCCCGTGCAGAGGTCTGAAAAGGTCCCTGGCAGCAGGAAGGAGGGACAAAGCGGTGACACCGCTCAAAGGGAGGTTTGTTGGCCGTGTATGTGCTTGGCCGCTCTTAAAGGTAGTATATGTCCTCCTTAAGAGCACCCTGCCTTACTCCAGGGGCAGAAACGGCCTTTTTGAGGTGAATTTTGCCTCCCCATGCGTCTGCTTGGTCAGCTAACCCCGACACTTGTGTGATTCCCACCTCCTCGGGACACACGAGCGCTGTCCAACGCGTCTACGAACACGCAGAGGGGCCGATGTCATGATGTCCAACGCGTCTACGAACACGCAGAGGGGCTGATGGCATGAAAACACAATCCTGCCGCGCACCTAGGACCTGGGCAAAATCAAGGGGCACCCGTTGTGGCAGTTTCAATGGGATGCCCGTTTTTAAGCAGGAAAATTAGCCAAGAAGAGGTAGTATCCATGAGAGCCCCCAATGATATGTCCCGGTTTCCTTGGGCACCTCCAGGGTGGGCTGTGCACGGGCCGGGTTGCGAAAGGCCTCGTATCTCTGGCGATCGGACGAGCGCGTTGGGGAACGCACAAAGGAGCAGCGAAACAGCCAACGCAGGAGGAACAAAAGGCAGATGAGGGAGATATGACTAAGAGGAAAAACAGCCCAGGGCCATATCTGTGGGCAGATCAGTCAGGTAGGAACTAGACGGCGAGCGTGATGAAGTGTACGAGAGGAATGTGCAGGAAAGCAGAAAATGCGGAGCGCTCGCTAAGGTAATTAGGGTTTGCTCTCATTTTGTAGAACTTTATCTCTGCTTCCAGTCTTCCGACTGTTATTTCCAAGGAGGCTGGCTAATGGAGTGTGCTTTCTGGAGAGTTTTATTCACCTTTTTAAATAGCACTGAGGTTTATTAAAAAATGGGTAAAAAATGTATGGCAATATGGAATAAAATAATGATTTTTTTCAGTGATGTAAAATAACTCTATTGATGTATTTTCAGTAGGGGTTTTGGTGCAAGAAGTATCCATCTGCCTGTCACAGTTTGCGTGGGTTGCTCAAAAGGAAATTTGTACCATTTACTTCATTACCCAGGCTCGTGACTTTCTGTTTTTTTCTAAACATCTCCTTGCTCTTTTGGGCATTTTGAGGACCCGGCGGTGAGATCTGTAGTGCATATATTGCAGTCATACTGATATTTACAGCAGAAAAAATTATTAACTCCAGGCTGTCTTTTGGGTATATATTTAGAGTGTAGAATGACCCACTGGGGTGATCTAAAGACAGAGGATTCCCATTAAGAAGACACATTGAAATGTGTATTTTTTGCCTTAACCAGACATATCTTCCGCCTGAAGAAGATATATTTCCATAGGACCTGGGATTTTCACCTCGGCACCCGAGCAGAAAGCCTGCTGGAGCCAGCCTTTCTGCCGGGGGCATTAGGTCTTGCACGTCCCGCTTTGCTCATCCCGCCTTGCAAACAGAGTTTGCAGAGTGATTTTCCTCTCGGCTTCGTTTCCGACCCGCAGATTTATTTCCCATTAACATCTTCCATCACCGCTGTGTTTGGTGTCCTCTTAGCTATCCACCTCCTTCCTGCTGTGACTTATATCCTCTTTTCTTCGCGGTACAAATGTGGGACAGGGCGCAGAGCAGCTCCTCGCCGCGGGGCCGTGAGCGATGCTTGTGCGGGGTGAGAAAACGGCCCGCGATAAGAACCAGCTCTGCAGTTTTTCTTCACAGGCAGATTGTTGTAAACCTAATTGAAGTTTATTTAATCACAGAGGCTTTTAGGGGAGTGACTGGGGTGAGCTTCGCTCTGCGCTTATGCAACACGGTAATAAAACGTGATGTTGGCCAACTTGTCAGCGGGGAGTTTATCTGAGCGCGCTTTACGTGCCTGCTCACAAGCTGCGATTTCTCATTAAGACCAGCATTTCTTCATAGTGGTAGAGATTTGAACAGATCGTTATCTCTTACGCATTAAGGATAAGATCATTCATCTGAGGTGATTTCACTTATAATAAAATCTTAGCAGCATAATGGCTCTCTTCACTGATCGTGTTTCTCGCATTGACTTTTCCCAAAACATTCGCATTGCTTGGGTACTTAAAGCAGGATATAAGAGGACAGTTTTAATAATTAAGGATTAGGTTTTAGAGTCCTCGTCGGTCTCCAGTTACAATATTAAGCGGATGCTCTTTGCTTTCTGAATGGGAGCCGCAAAAGCGCGAGGCCGCTTCCTTGCTCCGGCGTAAGCTGATACGTGAATCCTGCCCCAGCCCTGCGCTCCAAGGGCTCCAAGGGCTGATTCCTGCGTGATCCTACTTGCAATTAGGAGATCTACTCATGAGCAAGAGGGTCGCCCTGTCCTTGCTCTCCGCTGTGCTCCATAACTTTTCCGACGTCTTGCAACACCGTGGCGTGATGTTGCCCAAAGCTGCTCATCTCCGGGGCCTGCGCTGCACCCGGAGCCCTGCTGCAGCCTGGGAAAACATCAATTTCCCAAACATTTTCATGCCCAAGAAAGCATTAATTTCACAAAAGCGCCAGAGTGCTAAAAAGGAAAGGAAGAAGCGGCACGAACGCGGCGGGCCAAGAGCGCGGCTCGTGTAAACAAGCGTCGCCGTCCTGCCGCCGCGCCGCTGGCTCCGCGTCCTCGCCGGCGCTTCGGATGCCTCCACACGCCGTGTTTACCTTGGAAATACTTGAGAGAAGCTTAAATAAGCAGTGCTACCAGGCGGGCTGGGCCGCCCCGACCCGTCCGGAAGCCACCGTTACGCGGACGCGTTCTTCGTGCTTTGTATTTAATTAAAACATCCATGTCGTGCGCACGGAGATGTTGTAGCACAACCAGGGCCGGGGCTGGAGCTGCACGGCCGGTGTCCTTTAGCACCGGCCTCTGCTCCTGGCTATTGGCACTGACCAAATGTCTAAGAAAAAGGGGAAAAAAGAGCTGTATTCACTGTCCGCCTTCTCTGCAAGTTAAAAATTATCATCATAAGAAGGAGATGCTACCAGGGTCTGCGTCACGCTCGGCAGCCCCGCAGCACTTGTGTTTTTCTTAGGCTGTAACGGTGCAGGAGTCCTTCTACCTCCATAAAAACCCGGGAGAGATTTTAAGATGGGCTAAATCCATCGGAGAGGTCGGTGGCTTAATTAACACAAGGCCTCGCAGTGACAGCGCTGCAAAACAAATCCCAGCGCTGGCCCACTGCCTCTTTCCACTTTTTGCTGCTTCTGCTGCCCATATGTTTCAGCCTGCCAGCACGGAGCATCTCGTATGTTTTAATAACCGGTGCTCAAATCATTCAGATCATTTTATTTCTCTGACAGTAACTTCAAAAATACCTCTTAATCTCCCAGTGATACAGGCAGAATATATTAACAGCATTTCTTTTTCTGTCTTTCAGGAGCGAATTCATCGGTCGTTGCTGATTTTATGCCCACATCCTCATGGAACATCTCGAGCGAATTAGATAAAGGTAAATGGGCAGATTAAAATGTGAAGTTGGAGCAATCAGGTTTCCAAATCACCGTTCTTACCCTCCCCTTGGCCAAATCAGGGAGCAAACGGGCATTTGAGATAAACCGTGTTTGCCTTGTGATCTTTTGACATCTCATTACATGCGGTTCTGTGATTTCTAGGGAATGCTGTGTTCATTTCTTGTTCCCGTAAAGCGTTCCACATGGCAAAAATATTTCAAGATGTGAATCTTGTTGGTTTATGACCTGCCTGACGTTTTGTCTGGTGGATCTTAGGAGCTGAACTCAAAATTAACAAGCATCGGGCAGAGGCAGTTTTGCCTCGGTGTGTTTTATTAAGACTTTACATTATAGAAAGGAAAAATTGCAAAACTTCAGACATTTCTAAGCAGTAATTAAGTGTGATTTCAAACGCTGTAAAGCGTGAAAAAAGGGATATATTTCTTATTCCTCCTTCATTTTCTAAATTATGCACGATGGGTTATTTAAACCAAGTTGCTTGGCTGCCTTTGGCCTCTATTCCAAACCAGTGGCCTGCAGCTTTCTGACCCTTGGAAATGCTTCTGCCCTAACGTTGCTGCGGAGGATGCTCTTGGCCACACTAACTGCTCAATTTGTCAAACACTCTCTTTCCATTTGCTTATAACTTTGCCAACCGTCAACTATTTAGCCTGAAATTTCCCAGAGTTCCTCCACAGATGGCTTTCCCAAGCATTTTTGTCTGCGTTTTGTTAATTTTTTTTTGTTGTTTTTACAAACATATGTTCATAATGTTTTATGTTGAAGCATGAATATGTTTGTGTGCTTTACTATGGCTCGAAAACGGAGTTTGGGGCACTCAGAAGAGTAATGAACTTGTTTTAAGCATGAGAACGCACCGGTCCCCTGGGCAGCATTTACTGCTGGGAACGGTTTTCCCTGCAGCAAAAAATTTGGCCGAGTTGCTGCTGGGCCACGTGGAGGGGACCGAGCTGGTCTGGGGCTGGATGCAGAAGACCCAAATCCAACTGAAAACTGCAGAGCTGCTGAGAGCGAGAGGCAGTGGTTTCCCCCCCCAGCCAGATGTCGATTGTTGGTTTGTTTTTCTTCCTAATTGCTCAAGAAATCAGAAGAAAATGAGTGACCTCGAGGAAGAGAGTGAAGGGCACGAAGCTGGGAAGTGCTGAAGGCGGCAGGCGACGTGGTCTCGATTCAGCCTCTTGGGTGGTGCTGGGGCAGCCCAACCGCTGCCAACCTGCGGAGCAGGATTTTCCTCATACCGGAGCGGTGTGAACTCTTGGAGCATCTCCCCGAGCTTCCTCATGGACAATGTCCTCAGTGAGGGAAGGCCACGGGCAGACCCACTGTGTCCGAGCGGGCTGCTCCCTGCTGCTGGCTCCTCCACAGAAGAAGGGGCTGAGATACTTTGTGGTCGTCCATAAATTATTCTTCCTCTCCTGGGGTGAACCTCGAGGATTTGTAGGCAGAGCGTCCATGGATTGCAGGGAAACCCCTGTCTCCCGCCACCATCCCCATAAAACCGACTTGAGAACCTATTAAGTTCACCGCATGAAAGCGATTCCCGGCCAAACTTCCCAATTAAGCAGAATCCCAAATCCGCATCTCTGTCCCAAGTACATCTGCCGCGTTCAGGACGGGGGAA
The DNA here is from genome assembly GCA_013389825.1 of Crypturellus undulatus. Taxonomy (NCBI): domain Eukaryota; kingdom Metazoa; phylum Chordata; class Aves; order Tinamiformes; family Tinamidae; genus Crypturellus; species Crypturellus undulatus. Next base: position 38,665 of record VWPW01021594.1, on the reverse strand, counting down.
CAGGCTCGTGGTCTGGTTGAGCAGTATTGAGCATTTTGCAATCGCTCCCCAACACGCTGCTTCGCCTGGGGGCTCCGCAGTGATTATCTTACAACTGAGCCCCATTCAGGTTTCAATTTCTATTAAATAAGCTAAATCGATGGCATTAAACAGTTGCCTGTTTATTCTTTTGAACAGGAAATGAATTTAAAAGAGACGCAGCCACCCGTGAAGAGCTGTTGAAAGCAGCGATTGATGGGAGGGAGGAGGTGGTTTCTCACCAAAACCTTAAAAAAAAAACAAAAACAAACAAACTCTGCATAAAAATAAAAATGATCACTCTGGAAAGCTCAGCTAGGAGCATTTTGCACTCATGGAGTGCAAGGGGAACGTCACGAGGGAAAACGAGAAGCCCCAGTGCAATCAAATCAAACTTTAAGTTGAGAAGGAGGAATATGGGGGGAAAGGCAGTGTGGTTGTAGGAAACTTTATGTCTCTTGGATCAAGTAGTAGGTGACAAAGGTTCACCCCAGCTTGGAGCCCCTTTCCTTGCTGTTTGGAGTGCTGCCTTCTCCCCTCATCCCCACTCCAGCTCTTTGCTTGGGAAGGGCTCTGATTGCAGCAACCCCGTTACCTCCCAGAGCCTCATTCCGAGGGGGAAGAGCCCTGGCTGAGCTGTTTCCTTCCCCAAGGATGGACATGCAAAGGTAGAGCTTCCCTACCTCACTTCCCTGTTTATTTATAGGGAAAGAGATTGACCCGGCTTTGGCTGGGAGCCTGTTTACGTCTCGTCCAGTAGAGGAATTGTTTGGGATCTCTTCATCCTCAGGCAAAGATAACACTTGAGCCTCTGCCAGGGGAGAGTCAGCTTTGAAATATGTTGTATTTTCTTTTAATTGTGGATAGGATTCCACTTCCATGGCTGGACTAGGCTGCCTAGACTCTGCAGGAGGGCTAAGAGTGGGTGATCCGTGTCCCGTCTTCCCCGTGTCCACGCCTGGACTCATCCTCTCAGCTCTGAGCATTCTTCTCCACGAGGGTCCTTGGGGACAGGGCAAGAAGTCCCTGCAGAGCTTGAAGGCAAGAGCCAGGATTTTGCAGGACGCATCCCAAATTAATCAATGGTCGCTGTAGGTTGGCCCTAGTTCTTTAGAGATTTCCAGATTTTCTTTTGAAATCACTGCATGTGAATTCGATACACGTGCTGAAAGGGGAAGAATTACAGCTTTCACATTCATGCACAATTTACCTTTTTATTTTCCTTTATTATCTGGGGGATATTCGGTAAATCACGTTTCCCCTGATGGGGCTCAGGACCCTGATGCTATTTGTGGGGTCCCGTTAGTAGCGAGGCAGTAAATTACTGCTACTTTGTTTGAAAATTTTTTTAGCCACAGTACATTAGCTCCTTTTGTTTGCTTTTCCACTGACGGAGCGTACGGTTTTATTTGAGAATTTGTGTTTCTTGAATGTCTCATTTATAAATAATACAGGGTGTGAAATTTGAAGGTCATAGAAGAGAACCTGAAACAGAAACCCCCCTCAGTAACGTGCAGCATTCATGGTAAAAGCCTTTCCCAAAATGCTTCACTTTTAACACAGTTTTATTTTTTAAATCTCAGTGTGGGCAATGACTGTCTGACCACTCTGCATAAGGTAACTATATATAATAACCTTTTCCTGGCTCATCCAGCTATCTTTGTTTATTTGAAAGATTGATAGATCATAGGGTCAAGGGACGTGTTTTATTGTAAGTTTCTGTTCCAAATTTCCTGACATTTTTGCTTGAGAAAAAAATAGACCTTTAGAAGGCACAGAAAGGGCTAATAAGAACCAGATCCTAAAGCGATGTGATGTCAAAATGTCAAAAATAACAGCTTTTCTTTGACTCTACGGCATTAATCTTAGGGCTCATACCTTTGTGTACACCCTTCCTCTAGTGAGCTGAGTTTTCGTGCGTGGCTCTGTGCTGCCGAATGGCTCCTAAAGCGACGGCAAAATCCCTTGATGGTTTCAGTAGTTTGGTTTATAGCTGGACGGGGATGTTTGTTTAGCTATTCCAAACCCCTTCTCGTGGGTGCGTGTGTGATAAAGCTCAGCAGCTTCTTCCTTGTGCTATAAAACCGGTTCTGAGCAAAGAGAAGCTTCATATCCCCTTGCTCCACGGTCGCCTCCGAGCTCGCTCCGAGGCGGCCGTCCCTAAACCTGCGAGTGATCCCGTCAAAGGGAGGGCAGAGGGGAGCTCGGCGCGGATTAGGGATCCGCAAAGGCATCCTGGGCTCTGAGTGCTCCAGTTCCCATCAGAAAAGCAATGGGATTCAAGTGCTCGGCCCCGATCACGTGCCAAGGGCCATGGTTCGGTTCAGTTGCCCTTGGATGGGGTAATGCCCCGAGGTGGTGTCTAGGGAAGAGCAGATCCATCCGTGCCAACCTCTGAATTAAGCTTACACGGCCGCATTTCGGGGGTGTTTGAAATAAAGCCGGGCCAGCAAGTGCAGGAGGGAATTTCCTTTTGTCCCGGCATGGTTGACATTGAAAATTTCCGCTCGGTTGTCTGGGTTTCTTTAGCCCTTTGATATTCCGCATGCAGTTTGCCAAATCCTAGGTCGAGTGCGGTATTCCGTTCCTCCCGCTGTCATTCCCCTACCTTTATTCATTTAAAATAAGTGAAATTCCAGCCAGTAGTCATCCTTTTGCCCCTTTTAATAACAAGGCTTCTGTTGATCAGGCGCTCAGAGCTGCCCTTCCAGGAGATGTCTTCCTTTATGAGTTATGGGCGGATCAAGGAATCAATGGTTAATCCTTTTTCCAATTGAGAAATATGTGTTCTCTCTATTGCCACACTTGAGTAAGAAATCCTGCTGAGTCCTTCTTTAGCTTAACTGGAAGAGCTTAAAACTGAAGTTTATTGAACATATGGAACGAACAACAAACCCATCCAGCACATTCAGACTGGGTGGGCTCCAGCTCATCGACTCCTGCTCCAAAGAGAACAATTCCAGGGAGGAGATTTCCAAGTGGCTGAGGCCAATGGGCTTGTCAGGGAGGGTGATAAATGTGAGTGCTGGATACATCCAAATGCCGCATCTGACCGGACTAACATGGCTAATCCAATCTCAAAATGAATGAAAATACTCATTCCATAGCAGGATACTATCTCGGGCAGATGCTGCCAGACCCTGTGATATGCTTAATAGTATTTTTCTCTTTAGACAAAGATTATCTGTTTGTTTAAGTTACCAATCACTGAATGTATCCATCTTGCAGTCGATGACTTGGACACTTTTTCTCTTCCTTTATTGTCAGCATATGTTATGCCAAAGAAGTGGTGAGTTGCTAAACCTTTCGCTGCAAGAAAGATAAATGTCATAAATTGTCTGCAAGACTTAACGTCCGAAGTGCCTTACTCCAACTGGCTCCCAGAGATGCTTTACGCGCTGCAATGCAGATTTGGACTCTCCAGTGCAGGCTTAAATACTTATTCCCTGGCTTGGCAGTTGGAAGTGGTGTCCTCACATCTGTAATTTGCTGCAGAAACGTTTATTGCTCGTCCTTTCCAAAGCGCAGTTTGGTCACACGTGCAGAATAGGGACCCTGGCCGCTCTGCTGCGCTTGCACCAAAGCTGCTGCCAGGCTTGGGCTGGCTTTAATGAAGGGTCTAATTTTAGCCTTTCTCTGAATATTGGGGAAGATCAGGAGGGCGTAAAGAAAAAGGACAAATGAAGCACGGTTTATTCCCAGGTGTTTCCCAAGCAGAGGGCTGTTCCTCTCCCTACGATGGACCTTTAGTAACTGAAGATAGAGGAACCACGCGGTCACGGTGGAGATTAACATTCCTTGGCCGGAGAGGACGAGCTTTTATTTTGAAAGCCACCTGGGCTCCACTTAAAAGTAGGAGAACGCTTAAGAATTTATTATGACTGGGAAGGCTCCGATTTAACAACGTCAGGGCAGAGCCGTGGAAATACACGCACTTTCCTGCTTCCAAGACGCCCGGCGCGCTGTGTTTCGTCCTTGCACAGCTGTTGCCGGGCTGGAAGATCAAACCAGCAAGACGTTTCGCCATGAAGGATACCTAATATTTGGATTTTACATGCAGTGTCTCCAATTTATGCGCTCAGAATCCTGAAGATGACTTATGATGTGTTGTGTTTGCATTGGCAACGGCTCAAAACCAGGAATATATTTCAGGCTTGGCTTTCCAGATATTATCTCAAGTCATTTAAAAGTTCATTATAGGGCACCCGCTAGTGCTGCTATAGTAAAGGGGCTGTCAGCATTTTTCAAGGGTTTATAACTCAGCCATTAAAAAAGAAAAAAAAAATCTCTCTGTGGGCTGAAACTTGGCATTCAGGGTCTAGACCCAGCAATAAATTGTTTTTACAAATTAAAAAAAAATCAGCTTGACTATTATTAAATTATAGGTGGGCTAAATTTTATTTAGAACCATTTCGGACCGTTCTGAATTTCTGTAACTTAAAATGTCTCTAAAATGGCTTTATAGAGTGCGACTCTAGCATACGGACCGGCTTTTGTTATGTGCTTGCAAGCCGGAGATTTAGCCCCAAATATAATAACAGCGCTTATCCCAGCATAGCACTTTTCACCCTCCAAGTGCTTTACGAGCATTATCTCATTAATGTACATAACAGCCTCCCCATGATGTAAGAGGGATTATTATCCTCACTTTATAGCCAGCGAGGCCGAGCCAAAGGGTTTAAGGCTGTTTTGAAAAGGAGTTAGTTGCACAAATCCCATGCGAATTTTGATTGGCTTTGGGTGTCTCGTTCCCTTCGGCTCTTCTAAAACTCCGAGCTGGATGATTCATCCCGGGCTGCTCAGAGCCAGGATTAAAACTCAGATTTTCCAGTGGCCGTTGCCACTAGACTTGTTTAATTCTCAGAAACGTAGTAATTCCTCTGCACACACGAGCCATGAAGTTTCTAAGAATTTGTTCTTTTGGTCAGGGAGAGTCAACTTAGGGGATCCAGAGAGCTCCTCTGTGGGAGCCTGTCAATGAGAGCTGGTGCCNCAGAGCCAGGATTAAAACTCAGACTTTCCAGTGCCCGTTGCCACTAGACTTGTTTAATTCTCAGAAACGTAGTAATTCCTCTGCACACACGAGCCATGAAGTTTCTAAGAATTTGTTCTTTTGGTCAGGGAGAGTCAACTTAGGGGATCCAGAGAGCTCCTCCGTGGTGGGAGCCTGTCAATGAGGGCTGGTGCCATCAGTAGCTCTGGAGATGGGGAGGACTTCCATAAGCAACACAAATATTAAAAAATAAAATTGGCCTTCTCTTTGGCCCCCTTTGGCGAGCGCGGGAATGCAGGACTTTCATGCGTCCCCGAGCAAGAGTTTTCATAATTTTGTATCCACCAACAGCAGTCCAGGGTTTCTTGGAAGCACTGCTGGACTTGCAGCTCCTTCTCAATTACGGAACCCTCCATCTGCGAGAAACTTCTTGTGAAACGTCCAGCCTCCTGCAGGCTGCCCAGTTTGAGCCTCATCTCAGGTGCCTTAGGGCCCGCTGCTTCCTCTGAGTGATGGTTTGCAGGCAAAATCTGTGGATATAAGGATTAAACAGAGCTGAATTTCGTATGGGTGTTTTGTTTTGGTGTTTCTATAGCAGTGTGCTGAGGGAGGTGAGAACCCTTAGAGAGGAGGCAGAAGCTTCTGCATCCAAGAGACTCTTTCTGTTTGGATTATGGCGACACTTTCTTATGGTCTTGCTGTTGCTGTTGATACTTTAAAATCATTCTCCAGTGTTTGGAAATCTACCTAACATCCTTACTCCTTCATTTGCCTCTTTTTTAGATACCGTAAGACCTTTAAAATACTGTCTACCACGCTGGTTGCCACAGGAGCATCCCAGGGCAGGCGGCGTTGTGTTTTCTGACCGCCTTACACCGTCTTTGAACTGCTATCGGGAATTAGATAGACGAGCGTGCTGCAGGAATGCTACAGAGATAATTAAAGGCGGTTATCCAGTTCCATGCTATGAGTGTGAGTTTATTAAACGCAGATTGTGGAGAGAAGCCAGGAATACGCGAGCTGATTTAGTAACCTCGCCGGGAAGCATAATCCAAGGCAGCAAGTCAGAAACGTTTCTGCGTGACGAAGCCGCAGAAATGGCTGTGGAGGACTCAGCGCCCTCCCTGACACCCCTAGTGCCAGACACTGAACCCCGTTGTCCCTCAGCCCTTTCTACCCCATAGGCAGCATTTAACCGTGGCGGCAGGGGTAGCAGCAGCATCAAATCCACACGTACCCATTTACAAACAACTCGATGGATGGAAGTTCTGCGTGGAGAGCTCCGTTGTGCTGAGAGAGCAGCAGAGAGACATTAATATACACAAAACCTGAGGAAGGGAGCAGCCGGTGAAGACAGGATTAAATAAATAATTAGAGAAGTGGATTAGTTAGGAACCGTAGTTAGCTAAGCTGCTTTTAACACACAAGGGGAATTTTTTCTCCTCATGGTAGGGAGGCTTTTTGCAGGCGCAGACGGTCAATGAGAGCCGCGGCAGCAGCGTGACACGGATTTCTTGCCCATAGGCAATGGGTTTCTCTGGACCCACGGGTTTGCTCGGAGAGTGGAACGCAGGGTCTGCACTGCAGCTTCCCTGCCCAGATGTCCCGTAATTATAGTTTATTAATGTAATAATAATAGTTTTTGGCCACTAATGACCACAGCGAGATGTGAATCTGTGACACCAAAATGAAACCTGTGTATTCCACTGTGCCCACTGCATCCCGCTCTCTGCCTTGACAGGATTTAATTCAACGTTGAATACAGTTAACTGGAAATAGTCCTCTTCCTGAAGGGGGGAGAATGAGATAGCAGCTGGCAGAAGAAGACAATGCTCTTGATTGGATTAGAAGAGATTATTTTCTTCAAATTTTGATTGAACATTCCCTGTTCTAACAAAATAAAAGAATTCTTGATTTTTTACTTGCACCTATCACAAGACCCATTTCAGATTGAAGATAAAGTGCAGCAGTCTTAGCAAGGGAAATCCTGTCCATGGGAAAAAAGTCTTCATGTCCTAGATGTGATCCTTATTCCCTCATGCTACGGTCAGTGTGGACAAAATCTTTGCCACCTGTGATCTACATTTCTCAGCAATTCAATTAAAATGAATCCGAGATCCTCACTTTGGAGGGATCATCTTCATCTACTGAGGTGTTTGGGGGATCCTGACTCAAGCAAGGGCAGAACTGCAGGGCACAGGCATCCAAATGAGCAGCTGGGTTTCCAAAGGAGTTGGGATCTTTAGGAAGATCTGGTTTTGGCTGGAGGTGAAGAGTGCCCCTGGATGAACCTCTCACAGTTACTAATTAGCAAAAAGAGAAAACAGAGAAGTGTTATCTCTTGTGCATTGAATGAAGCTGATAGGAGTGATAGCTGAGGAAGGGACGTTCTCNCTTTAGGAAGATCTGGTTTTGGCTGGAGGTGGAGAGTGCCCCTGGATGAACCTCTCACAGTTACTAGTTAGCAAAAAGGGAAAACAGAGGAGTGTGATCTCTTTCTTCTGTGTTGAATGAAGCTAATAGGAGTGATAGCTGAGGAAGAGACGTTCTCAGAAAATACAATATTACTCTACTACAATGAAAATTCCCTAATTTCTTCCTTTACTTACCATGCCAAGGTATACTGCATTTATCACCGGGTGTGAAACCTCCATTAAGTTTTCTGCTAATTTTGATAGTGACTTCGTTTCTCTCCCTCCAAAGACAAGAGTGCGGGTTCTTTGAAATGCCATTTTCTCCGCTGGAATTTGTTATTCCTTCCTTTTCTCCTTCCACCCCACAGATTACTTCCTGACGCTCGACGAGCCCATGAACAACATCACCACGACGCTGGGGCAGACGGCGGAGCTGCACTGCAAGGTGTCGGGCAACCCGGCGCCCACGGTGCGCTGGCTCAAGAACGACGCGCCCGTGGTGCAGGAGCCGCGGCGCATCTCCTTCCGCGCCACCAGCTACGGCTCCCGCCTGCGCATCCGCAACCTCGACACCACCGACACCGGCTACTTCCAGTGCGTTGCCACCAACGGCAGGAAGACCGTCTCCACCACCGGGGTGCTCTTTGTGAAATTCGGTGAGTTTTCGCCTTATTAACGGCTTGAAACACAGCAAGGGGCAAGACAACAGTTCTGCAGAGGGAATTCTGACTTGGCCTTCCTAAACACACAGCTCGGATGTAGCAATAGCAGGTTGGATTCAGCCCATTCTGGTGGGATATGGTAGTTCTATCCTCTCTGCGTGTTGCTTGGCTGAGATAGATGCCACCATCTGCAGCAGTGGCTTTTATTATATAAGGGCCTACTGGAAGGAGGATCAAAATCCTATGGGAACTAAACATATCCCACCTGAGCAGATCCAGGCCAGGTGAGAAAATCTGGTTCATTCTCAAGAGCCTGAATCACCCCCTCCTTTTTCTTTAGGATATGAGAACTTTAAGTTTGCAAAAGATTGGAATGCAAATGTTCATTACAGTATAAATTGGAGGCACATTAGTGAGATATATACATATAAATGTATATATATCTTCCAAGTCAAAGTTTATGTAGAGATAATTGCCTTCAGAGCTGATCTAATGACTGCGAAGACCTCAAACAAGAAACAGATTTTGTGCGTCGTCTCCTGCCTGCCCCTATTCAGAGGGGAAGGTTTCACTCAGCTAAAGATATTTGCATGGAGACCCAGTTAATCCTCTTTAGAACTGGACAAATAGCACGTGATGATTGATGTATTTGAGGAGTTTCAAAGATTTTTTTTCTCTTTCCCATAAATCTCATAGGTTTTTATGTTCTATTTCTTATAAAAATATACTTAAAGGTTCACATAAATCATTTGTCCTCTAACTTGTATCAGAAATTTAGGAGATTTTTATCTGAACAGTGATACTTTTGTTGACACTGTTGTTGAAAACACTTGATATGTTTGTAGAAAACACCTAATATTTTTCTTTTTTTTCCTGACTAGAGCAAATTAAATGTTACAATCCAATTTCCAGAGCAAAGATTCATTTGTACGCATTCCCCTTAAATATGCTGCAGCAGACTCTTCAGCCTGTGCTGATAAATCCCATTAAGCTCAGCCCTCCCAGTATTTGCCCAAATCAAACTCAAATGCAGGAACAGGGAAATCCTCTCATCCAAGGACCTGCTGGTGTCCGAGGAAACCCGATCAATGCTCCTGAACCAGGCCTAGGACAAATTCCCTGAAAAATAATGAAAATCGGGGGGGGGAAATGATGCTGATTTCTCCCAGTTAGATTGCAGCCTGCTTTTGTGCAAGCTGTGGTTTGCAGACTGGGTGCTTTTGCGCAGACCTTGTTTGCCAGAGTGTTTTTCGTGACATCCCAGGCACCAGTTGAGTGCAGGATCAGCATCTCACCTCCTTGCTGGCCTGATCCCTGGCACTGCTGCAGGATCCAGCCTTGATTTGCTATTGAGAAACTGTGAATCGTCTGGTAAACTACATAAACCACATTCAACATGACACACTGTTACTTTTATCTTTTAAAAGGTTTTCTAAGGCTTCCTACTTGTTACCTCACCATAACTCATCCTGCTGTTTTTATTCTGTCACTTTTCCAGGTCCCCCGCCAACAGCAAGCCCAGGATCATCGTAAGTTGTTTCATGTCTGTTATACTGATTCATTAATCCTGCTTTTCAGCAGTCAGATGTTCATTTTTCACTTTGTATGACAGAAGCACTTTTACATTCCACTTTAAGTATGGTAATTTATGATTACTGCATTAGCAGCCTCATAGATAAATTTTTGTAGTATTCCAACTCCCATTTCTTACATCTGATTTCTAAATTCCTAATATTTTCTTTAGATCATCTGGTATTTTCAGTCTTCGAACTGATTGCAGCACGCATGTAGCATACAGCTTGTGAGCAGAAACTGGTCTGCAAACATATTACAGCCCAGCACCAAAAATATTTATTGCTACATGTAATTTAGTCCTAGAGGACTTTTGCTGATTTTAATGGGGCTGGTGGCAGTAAGCTCTGTATCTGCCACTGTCTCTATCTGGGTTAGTAAACAGGATTTCACGTGCATGGCTGGGAGCAACGTCTGCTTTAGCAGCAGCATCTTGCACTTTAGCTGCCCTTGTTACTCTTAGATCCAAGTTGGTACATCTTAGCAATCAGCACGTTGGTGACTTTTGGCAGCTGAGATTCTGCCTTTGGTAGGTTTTGAGAACATACATATATATCTTCCCCTCTATTTTCAGAATATATGAACAAAGTAACTCACCTGTTTATAGTTTCTTAATGTTTTCAAGTCAAATCTTCCACTGTTCTGAAGTTTGAAATTACTTTGGTGATTGCGTGTCCAGTTTACTGTCGTCTTACTCTTGTGCAATGATACTGAAAACCAGACTGGCCTGATAGAAGAGAAATACAGTATTAGCTAAAATAGAAAGTTAAACTATTAGTGTAATATGAGGGATGTGAAAGTGTGGGGACAGGAGTGCTCTTTGTAGTAGTTAGTTCACAAAGGATTGCGGAGGGCAAAGTCGGGGAAGCTCCTAGCCACAAAAGGACATGCTAGGATGCCCTCTAATGGAACATCACAAAATGTGTTTCTGTCTTTCCCGTGGAATGTCACCGAAATGAAGTGGCTGCAGGTTTTTTGGGAAGCGAAACTCTCTTCTCACAGTTGGCTGCTGTGTTCGGAGGAGCGAAGTATGGGGCTGCGAGAAGCGGGCGCTGCCGTGGTTAGCAGCTTGGAGAGAGAATTGTGACTTGGGGGACACAAGAACGCCCAAATCTGTGTCTGCTCAGGCTGTGCAGATGTGCCAGATGATTTTTACACAAAATAGATATAGAAACGTTTTCCATTCTCTCTTTTTTTCCCACAATAAAAGAATCAGAACTTGACCAGCCAGCAGCTCCTGAGATTACTGCGAGTTTAGAGACCAGAAGAAGCACACATAATAATGGTGAATGTTAAAATAACATCACACTAACATTATCATACTTCTCCTGACTTAATCACCCTTCCTCTACTTAGTCTCAGTCTTATTTTGCCTTATCCTATGCTCAAAGCACCAAAATTGAGGGAAAAAGCAATCACTGATTTCCATATGAACCATATCAGGAATTAAATTAGGCAGTGTGAAGACTTTAATCATCCCAATTTTCAGTTTGTTTTCAGCCTGTCCCGACTATCATTGAGTACAAGTACGAAGAATGTAGAAGGATGGTGAACATGAAGTGAGACTTCCTCTTCAAAAGTGGATTTTATCCTCATGCCTTGTAATTTTGCAACCAAAAAAAAAAAATAAAAAGATATTTAATCACACTTCATTACCCTGGAAAATTGTAGGCTGCGTCTAATGAGAGGTCACATTGCACTAGACATTGCAGGGAAACATATCCAAAGAAACATGCACGGGACTCCCCTTTTATTGAATGGAGAACAATTACATTCTTGTAGAAGTTCCTGGATTAGAAAAATGGTGAAGAAAATAGTGAAGAAACTCATGAAAAAAAAGTTAAATTTGTAATTCCTGCTAAATTAGGGTAAAAAAGTTGTGTACATTGCATTGTCTTGAACCCAGGTCTTGTCTGCCAGCAAAGTCATGCGTGCAACAGCTTAGTGGATAGCGGCAGAGGTTTCCTTCGACTGTGTTAAGCTAAATAGTTAAGAGAAAATACATATTGTGGTAGTGAGAATTGCCTCTGGTTCTGTTGCTGGCTGCTTACTCTTCTTCCCATGCAAAAAATAGCTTGAGAAATGTATATCCTTCTCTTGCATTATTTGGTCCCTGGACAAGTTGGCAAACAAGCTGCTAACAGTGAAATTAATGAAAATTCGGTGGAAGTGCCAGTGGTAAGAGGAGTTCCCCAGCACTTGGGTAAGTGTCACAGAAAACCTATTTGCATCAATACGGTGTTAAAGGCAACATTCCAGTGCAGGGAAACAGAGCATTTTAGCCTTGAAAATTTGTCTTGGTTAAAGACAAGTCTGTTTAAGATTTTTTAGGTTTGTTCGGCTTACTTTCTTGATATTTTGTTGAAATTGTCTTCAAATGCCAAGAGAACCTGGAGCCTGTTCACTATAAGATCCTCCTCCATGGAAGGTATTTGCCCCCAGGCTCTGATGCTGCCAATTCAGACCTCTCCATTGCTCCTAGGTGAGGTTTGGGCATGAGAAACACCCGTTTTCAACAGTAAAAACTAAAGCCACCCACATGTGCCTCAGTTTCAACTTCCAAAGCAACAGATCTAGGAGGCGTTTGAGCTTCCTACCCATCATTTAAGGCCAAAGGGGTCCTCTGGGGAATGGTTTTCTTCAGCAAGAGTCCTGGAACTTGCATTATAAAATATCCTCATGCCATTTTCCCCAAAGCTGTGGTTGGTGGCTCTCCCTTCCCCAGCAGACGTTCACGTGAACCGAGGTCTAGTGGTGTCCCCGTGTCCAAGCTGACCCGCGGTGTTGCTGTGAGCAGAGGGACAGTTTTTGGATATCGTCATAGTGTTAGTGGTTAAATTTGGAAAGCGCTTTGAGGAACGCTGTGTAAACAAGAGTTTCTCTTTGATGGTATTTGTGCCTTACAACATGTGTTTCTCCTCCTATGATAACCCAGTCAACAAAATAGATGGAATGAGGCGGCCTTTCCTCGTGGGCATGCGTTTCCCATGTCCTCGTTATTAATCTGCCATGAGCGGATTTAATTTGAAGATCATGTTTTTAAAAAAATCCATATGCCCTGCACTTTTCTTCGCATATTTTACAGGTGCAGAGTTCTGCCGTGCTGCGATGGCAGAAAAATAGATGGTCCGACTGCTGCTTAAAAATCAAAAGGTTAAATGGGTAACTGGTGCGAAAGAAGACAGGCAGAACTAGATAACACAGCAGTTCACGTGTGTGTTACATCCTTATCCCTCTGCTTTCCTGAAATCCTGCTGGAGGTAGCGAGAGCCAAGTGTGTAACTGCTGCCCGAGTGGTTACAGGGAAATAAGAGAAACTCCAGTAGAAAATACCATTATGGTCCATATGGAAATCACAAAAACAAGGTGTTCCTCTTGGAAAGCACCGGCTGACCTGAACGTCCTTCCCTTAACGCTGGTGTTTGGCAGAAGCCGGCGCTGGAGCCTTATCTGCGCGGTGACATTCCTCCGTGCGCTCTGGTTCCCCACGTGCGCAGCAGAGCCTGAGAAAGCGCCTTCAAAATACGAACGCGCTCTCCTGCTGTCTGAATAAATCATCATTTTATCTCTCCTTTTGAAGGCAGGATACCCAGGCGGTTACAAGCAGCGCCCAGAGCTGTGGGGAGAGTGAGAACGAGCCTGCCCCACAACTCGGATTCTTGCCCAGGAGCTGGTCCCGTGCTCTCCCTTTCCGCCTCTTAGGACTTACATTTTTTCCACGACGTGGATGGTGTCAAGGGCACCTCCACCTCACAGCCAGGAGCGAAGGATCAGGTTCTGAACAACTGATATTTTAAAAAACAATTGAGGAAATTGTAACATGCCCAGTCTTTTCCCATGTTTTTTGTCCTTTTCTTCTCATTCCATATTATCCCCGCTACCTGGTGCAGTGGCTTTATGCTCGTCCTGCCCTTGCCTTCACGCACACTGGGAAAAATTTACGTGCGGATCACAGGGACTAAGGGAGATAGAGCATGTTCTGCTCAAGGACTGTCCTGGGAACATTAATGGGAAAGAAAACAGAGGTGCCTTTTAGCTTGGTCCAGTTCAAAACTGACCCAGACAAAACCTGCTTGAATGCAGTCAGATGGGAGGGATTCAGGGAAATACTCTGGATATTTTCTGTCGAAGGTCTGCGAGCTCTACAGAAACCACAGACAACTTACTGCACAATGAACACATTTTCCTGAAAGCTTGACCTGCAGGTTAAATGTTTTGCTTGCCAAAGTGGACTTCTGACTTCATTACAGAGGAAACATAGTGTAGCACCTCCTTGCAAGGGTCCTGCAACTTTAGGAGCCGCTCGTTTGCAGTTTGAAGGAGAAAAATGTCTAGTTCATCTACATTATTACTCTTGGATCCACGGTGCAGCAGAGGGACAACAGCATGAACGTGAATGGGGCTCCCAGCAAATACCCTGTAGTGGTGTCTCCTGCGCAGAGCACTTGGTCACTACGGCTCTTGGTTGTTTTATTTTCTGTTGAGCCTTCTCCATTTATCAGCTAAATACGGTGCTGCTTTTGTCTTTATTTAACTACTAGGAGAGTTAAAATTGAGGAGAGGAGAGAGGGCTGTAATTTTAAGGCGCATTTGATTCATGCAAATCAAATGGGCTTTGCGATTCCCAGAAACAACTTGCAAGGTTTGTGAGACCGCAAACCCCGCAGGATTTTCCCATCCTCTTTTGCAGTGATTACGTTTTGGCCTCGGACCTTTTCTAGCCCCCCGGCCTGTGCGTGGGGCGCGGAGAGGCCTGGCCGTGGGCGGCAAGTGGGATATTCCACACCGGGGCCAATATAAATACGGCCGTGCGGGAGCTCAAGTGGCGCGAGGATGGAGGCCGAGTGGCTGATGCTGACACAAACCACGTTGCTCGCGGCTGCATTACTTCATCCCGGTGAAAATAATCCCCGCTCCCCTCTGCCAAGGTCGGAGAGTCCCATTAGCCACGTGGAGACGTCGTGTTCCCGGGACGCAGCGTGCGGAGCTGCTCGACATGAGCCTGCTCCGTCCCCGCGTGTCGCGGGCAGGAAAATAACAGCCCGGTTCTGCTATTTTAGATGCTACTTTGGTTCTAAGAAGCATTTTTACAAGTTTTAGCTGAGCTATTTGTGTTTTATACAGAAAAAAGAGTTTCTCCATGTGCAGGCAGGTGTCAGGAGAGGCGCACGATGGGGTCAGTGAACAACCTGTAGCTGCATTTGGTGCAAGCGAAGAGGAAATTGTTTTTATTTTTATCAGTGCTCAATTTTTGGTATTTTAGAAATACTGGATCAGATCTTGTACCTTTTTATGTTTAGGTGCTTTTTAGCATGTTGCATTTAGCCCTGCTGCATTAGCCGCATAGCTCGGAGCTGGCTTGACCTTGGATAAAGTGCGGGTGGATGGATTTCCATTTCTTTAAGAGGTTTTGATGGATCACTTGAAAAGGTGGTGGCCTGAATTGTTTACGCAAACACTTAAAGAAATCCCCTAATTATAGAGTTTGGCTTTGCATTAGGGGCTGTGTGTGTATTTTCCTGCTGTATTTAGAAACGGGCAGATTGAGGACCATTTTGAAGTTCGCAAGAGAATGGAAACAAAATCAAGAAGGGCTGAAGAGCTCCACTGCTTACGCTGATGCTCTCTGCAGCTTTTTAAAGACATTTTTAACTGTTGCGAAAAAGAAGCCACAAAAAAAGGGGAAAAAAGGAAATAATTATGCAAACTGTAGCACGTATTTCTGGTATGAAATGATTTACAGAGCCCTGGAATGACTTAAACGTTCCAACATCGTGTGTTGCCATCAGGCAGGACCACGGCTTGCGCTTTTGCCCAGGGCTCTGCAGCCTCAAGGAGAACCCAAGTGCTTTCTGTCTCGGGATAAGTGTTTACTCAGGCTGGGAAAAACATTAAAAATGGGAATGAATCTCAATGGGTCCAACCTGCTTTTGCAATCGCCGTGCAGCATAAAACCTCCAGAATGAGTTTTCCTGTAAAGATCACATAGTCGCAGAGCCAGCCTGGAGGTAGTTAGAGCCGATCGCAATTTATTTTACGGCATCGCAAGATCATTAAGTGCAAGGAGGAAGATTATAAGGTGCTATATTATTTATCCCGCTAATTAAAAACACGCTTGACGCCCTAGCCTTGGCCGCACAGAGCCGTAAAAGTGGGCAAGTTCAAATCCAGTAAAAGGAGTTAATCATTGATTTCAGAACGTGTCAAGTTTATTGATCTTGTTAACGGGCAGGCGCGCGTGTGGCTGCCGCAGCCGCGGGCACACGATTCCTGCCCCGCTGGTCCCGGGATGCTGCAGCTACTGCTGGAGCCGGAGAGCGCCGCGGTGAGCGAAAATTAATCAATAATCAAATTATTGCAGAACCTCTAAAGTTTGAAGCACTTAAAAGCATAAGGAACCCCTTTTCTTGACATTCCTACCTGTGCTAGTTTCAGGATTCTCCGTGTGTGACTTTTCTGTGGACTTCTCAGGACAATACTTAACATTTATTTAAAATTATTTTTTTCCTCCTCAGTGAGTGCACATTAGGCCCGGGTGCAACCAGTAGATAGTGATTTCGTCTTGAGATAATGTCTTGTCTCCTGCAGGTTTGAAAGCAGCAAAAACATCATGAGTTGTATTAAATGTGAAGGAGTGATCTGGAGACTTTATATTTGCCCTGGGTGGGAAATTATGTTCTTGTAAGAGCTGGGGCTGTTTCAGGTGCTGCTCTCGGTCGTGCAGGTGCCAAACTAGAATAAGTCTATTGATATGTGGATTTTCCATATTTTTCCTCAGTGACAATAACAAGCAAATGTTACCTTGGCATATAGGGCATTTCCTTGGGACAAAATAGGCAGTAGTAGCCTTGCCAAAATAAAGTTACTTGACTGGATTAAAGGCGCAAATATTTATATATATAAATATCATTTCAGCTTCATCTCACATACCCTATGCATAAATCATTTTGCTCTGGGGATGGTATATATATGCCTGCCTGTTGACATGATGCTTGGCTTAATCCCCGGTTAATTTTTTATGCAGTTGTAAAATCCATGTTTTGTATTAGCAGGCCATGATAAGAGTTAGTATTGATACAAACCAGCATTTCACCTAGTCAGAGACAAAAAGCAGCTTTTAGATTTGATAAAGCACAACTGCCTGAGCGTGCCATGGCCCGCTTGATTAAAACAAGGTTTTAGAACCAGCTCTTGGAGCTACTTTTATCTTAAATAATATTTTTCCAGTGAGGGAGCACATTAATATATTTCATAACATGCGTATAACCCTATCAATCCCAATTAATTTCAGAATTACAGCTGAAATTCTGGTGTCACAAGTTCAGCCCGGCGCTCCACGGAGAGGCTCGTAACAAGCAGTGAGTCTGACAGACGCTGCTCTGCTCCCTTATGAGCAGGGCTATAACTATATTTTATAAGTAACCTCAGCGTAATTTGCATCAAAGTACATAAGCAATCACATTGCAAATATTCTAGAAATCTGTGATCATTTATGGTGGCAAGCTAGCATAATTACTTCTGATGCAGGAATTTCATCAAATTACTGTTTTGAACTGCTGCCATGCTGAATAATAAAGTAAAAGTTTTATTGGTAAATATCAATAAATTGCATGTCCTTCAAACCCGGGTAACCAGTCCAGCAGAATGCAGCCTTTTCCCTTCTTTTGCCATAAACATCTTGTTGGTTTGGGGTGAGAAGAGCACCTTTTCCACCTTGAATACCAATTCCCAGCTGTTAAAGGATGCAAAAAGGCAATCGTTTACCTGCTTTTTGCAAGCATATCCTTGCTGACAAGCTGTGCTTTTCTCACAGAGCTGCTCAGACAAACATTTCCAACACCGTGAAGCTGCTGGGGGATATTCCTGGCCTCCCAGTTCATCTTCAATGGGATCTTCAAAACTAAACTCCTTGTATATAACAGGAAAGCAAAACGGTTGCTGCAGTGAGTTTTGGCTTATGGTAGTTACTGATATTCTTGCAGCAGTTGTGGACTACAGTAGTTATTGATGGGTGCAAATTTTTGGTTAAATAATTGTTTGAACAAGCGAACATTAGCGTATTATTTTTAATTAAGTCAGACCCGAGGCGTGTGTTTCACTTTGAATTCAAGTGTCAGGTTTGCGAAGTCTGTTTTTCATCAGGCTTAAGGTTAAAATATTAGGTCACCAAAAGAAAGACTTATTTGAGGCACAGAAGACAAATTAAATGTTAGAAGGATGGAGAGGGGAGGCAGGGACAGAAACAAAACTGTGGCTTAAGAAAATAGAGAGCAGGAAACAGTTGATGAGGGGCTGCAATATCCCAAATCTCTGTTTTGTCATGATCAGCATTGGGGTTTGGTACCTGCAAGCTTTTGTATCCCTAAGGAATAGGTCAAAGCTTTTATGGAGTCTTCGGAGGCCAAGGAAGAAGCAGTTACTCTGCTGGGAGCCCAACCATCTCCCGAAGTTTTTGCAAGGAAGGGACAAGGTTTCGAAGACCCATTTGATACTTTCCCCGTTATTGCAATCCCCTGTGCAATATGCCATAAAAATGGTCTTTTGCTTGGAATTCAGTGCTTCATTCCTGGCGTTTGTATTTGTGATGGTGTGTTATTTGCAGTCTGTTTGGGCAGATTTGCGGTTGCCTTTGCGGGTGGCCATGGGTCACTCCAAGCCATGGCGCGGTCACCAGCAATATCTAATTTTCTCCTCACTTCAGGTGCGTTGGTGAATAAGCAGATGGGACGGTGTCCATCAGCATTAGCAGTGCTCACTGGAACATGTGAAATGTTATTAAAAAAAAAGAAGGATATTTGATAAAAGACATTCAATGAAAAGCAAACAAAAAGCTTCTACCTCAAACCCTGTTCTTATTCTTACTGTCTTCCACCCCCAGGGGCTCCAAGTGGCCTCGCTGGAGGCCTCAAATCTTTAAAAGTCCATTTTCCAGGTGCACCAATGTGCCCATGGAGACCCCAAAACACCTGTAAAGGAGAGCTGAAATATTTAGGAATTAGGTCCTTAATGCCCAGAGGTTTGCACAGGGGAATTTTGAGGGGGAAAATAGTGATATCTGCGAGGGGGAACATCTGTCGTGGTCGGAGCAGGTCTCAGGCCCTCCTCCAGCCCTGGCTGCAGAGAGGAGCAGGCGGCCAGGCGGGGAAAACATCCCATGACTAAATAATGAATAAATTCCTCGGCACCGGGGAGCTTTATCCGAGTGTGGATCGTCCGCAAGCGCCGTCACGTAGCCCGCGGGGCCTTCCCGGGAGCAGCCTGGGCGGGCAGGGCTTGCTGTGAAGTGTTTAAGAGGAGGAAGAGAGCGACTCGCAGGGGCCGACGCGGCAGTAATTTATTCAGATTGGGTCGCGGTGTAAATCAGCCCCGTAGATGCTGTTGCTGCGATTTTTCTGGGCAGCTTTTGCGTTCCAAAAATGACTCATTTGGATGGAGACGCCGTAAAACTCTCTTAACGATGATAAGGAGAAACGTGCGGTAATTGCTGCGGCCCGTCCTTGCCAAGAGATTAATTGCAGAAGAGACTAATTGCATGAAGCTCCCAAAGCCGGGGCCTGTGGCCAGCCGCGCGGGCTCCGCGCTGACACTTTATCCATCGGGGCTGGAGGCATCATGCTGGGAACGGGCAATAGCAAATAGGTACAGCCACTTCGGCAGGTTGTATTTGCTCTTTTGAGTTATTTCTGGAGTATTCCTAGGAACCAGGTGTAGCCGGGGTGCTCTGGGACTCCCTAAATGCAACGATGACAAAGCAGCAGCGCTATTAATTTTTTTATTTTATGCCTGTGCTTTTCCAGGGAGCCATTTCAACCCTAGCTGCCCTGTGACTTTAAAGGGGTGTCAGAACAGCCTGAGCTAATATTACACAGATCTTTTCCTTAAATTACACAGGGACATGCAAGTCTGGGCAATTCTCTTCTTTTTGCAGAGTAAAATGCAGTCCTCACATTTCTGAAATATTGTTATGAAGCAGAGCCAATATGTTCCCGTTTTCAAAGTTAGCGACTGTTTTTTTGCTCGCCTGGAAAGTATGACAGAATATTATTCATCTGTTTGCTTTAAGGGGTATCTGCCAAGTGTAAACTCTTAACATTTTATTCCGGGCAAAGTTGGAACATGAACGTGGAACCAAATGCAATTTATTTAACAATGTAAAAATAAATTATGCGGCATTAGTACATGTAGAGAGGGTTTATTTGATATATGTAATAAGAAAAAAATTACTGATGTGCCTTTTAATTAAGTGCGGGGTTTTGCGGAGCGGGGCTGGCGGCTGAGAACTAGGTGCATTTAGGACCCTCCTGCCCAGCTCTTGCAGGGGGTCGGGCTGGTCCTGATTTTATTAAGGCCTCCGTGTCTCTTAATTCCATTCAACTATTTGCATGGGTGTCAGCTGCAGAGTTGGGTGCCCAAGCAACGCTGATTTAACATACATAAGCATAACTATATCTCATTATAGGGTGGTGTTGGAGCATGGGTGCAGTGAGAGCTGGGGTCCTGCCTTTTCCCTGAGGACACTTAAAGCACTTGGTAGCGCCCCACATCTCTCCTTTGCCCATTTTCTCTCAAGCCATCAAAATGAATCCCACGTTTATGCCTCTTTCTCGCTGCTCTCGCATGANTAAGGCCTCCGTGTCTCTTAATTCCATTCAACTATTTGCATGGGTGTCAGCTGCAGAGTTGGGTGCCCAAGCAACGCTGATTTAACATACATAAGCATAACTATATCTCATTATAGGGTGGTGTTGGAGCATGGGTGCAGTGAGAGCTGGGGTCCTGCCTTTTCCCTGAGGACACTTAAAGCACTTGGCACTTAGCGCTCCACATCTCTCCTTTGTCCATTTTCTCTCAAGCCATCAAAATTAATCCCGCGTTTATGCCTCTTTCTCGCTGCACTCGCATGAATCCTTCCTCAGAGCAAACAGAAAAGCCTGGGGGTTATCGTAGACATGAGTGCCCAATTACACTGACTTGGGAGTATGTGTTATGAATACATTGGATATTGTAATAATATAACATGATCTCACAAGGTCTAGCTTTTGTATTCATTTATTAAATACTCCTAAATGAGCTCATGTTCAATCTCATAACAAAGCTTTTGCTGAGCTTAGCTCCTAGGCCTTGGCATTTGCTAGGAAAGTTGAGGTATGGACAATGTCCTGTACTTTAGAAAAGGGCTAGAAAAGGACAGGCAAGGTGCTGAAAAGTGGCCTTTACATTGGGTTTGCATTTTGCATAAAGCGTGCTCTGCAGATCCCTGTATTCCCGGCACAAACTAATGGATTTTGCATTGGATGTGTACTCTTATTCTCTGTAAGAACTCTGCATGTGGAGCTATAAACTGCTTTGCTTTAATGCCTTTCCTGGCTTCCTCTTTAATATCCCAAGGGCAGATGGGGTAGAGGAGACTATCCCAGACTGGGAAGTCCAGAAAGCCACTGGGATGGCCTGAACAAGAAGCAAAAGGAAGGAGGAAAAGCATGAATTATTTGCACTGGTCATTTTTGGCTGAGGGTTATTTTATTAATTTATTACCGTCTCAGCATGTGAAAAGCTGCTGGTGACCAGAGTTGACAGATATAAATATCGCTAAGAGAAACCAGAAGAAAATTAATGAGGAGAAAACGAAGCCGAGTGGTGACAGTGAGTTCTCTGTCACTTGTTTGCAAATCTTTTTTTCTGCTGTGACTTGGTCTCTCCTTCTGGTTCCGCCTGGGTGAAACGTGTCGAGACCTTTGCGGTCTTGAACAGCATGTGAAAGACGGGCTCTTGGCAGGGCATCTGCAATTATTTGCAGCCCCAAGCGTGCAGACCCCTTATTTTTATGGAAAACTCTCTTGGTACTTAACGGGTGGTGGCAGGAGGGTTGTCGGTGAAGAATGAGGCCATGCCCATGCCTCCCCTCTGCTGACTCCTACTCTACGTCCTGCATTTGCTTGGGTGGTGTGAGTGGGGCTCTTGCAATAAAGCAAGAACTGAATATCTAGAGGAAATCCAGGTCGCTGCTGAGAAATTCATAGTGAAAATTGGAGTAATGGACTTGGTCTTCGTGAATGAAGTTACATTCATTTGTATTCGGGTGTATGCCAAGAGACATGAAGTACCTGGTCAGGCTGTTGATCTTTCTGGCAACCTCTATAATCAAAAGAGAGACAGATGGTTCTCAGGTTTTGGCTGTGTGAAGACTCATGCCTGATCTTGCATTCTGGTGCTGGCACTGCGTTGGATTGGATTGGGATAGGAGGTGGGAATGCCCTTCAGAGCTCTTATTCTGTCTTCTTTGTTCAATCAAATGCCTAAGGACACCTGAGTATAAAATAAATGTAATATGCGATACCGCTATATGAAGCCAAAAGTATTGTCATGGGGGAACCTCAGCAGGACCTAAAAGGCATGGGCAAGCTCCAAGATAAACATCAGCGCCAGCCCAGGAATATTAAGAGAGTCAAACAGAAAACAGAGTGGAAACCAAATTTGGAAAGAAATAATCGTAAAGCGGCGCAGCGCTTTATCATCTGTCAGTCATTAAACCCAACTCTTTCCTCTTTCCCCTTGGCTCAGCTGAACCACGGCAAGGGCTGGGGGCGCAGGGCTGGCAGCGAGGCCGGGGCACCGGAGCCCCGAGGATGGAGGTTCCCCCTTTGGGGCAACATCTGTGACTTTAAACTGCTCCCTGGTCACATCCCGAGGTCAGCAGAAAACTGACACGAGTGAGTAAGTCCATCCCCAATCAGCAATGCCTAAGTGCTTGCCTGCCCTCCACTGCTTTGCCATTGGAGCTCGTCCGTGTATTTTAACACAAACTCATTGCTGAATCGGGCTCATCTCCTGTTCGGGCCCGAGGGACCCATTCCTTTTTGCTCAGCGGATCAGGATGGTGGAACAGATGCACATTGGAGCAGCGTGTCTGCTTCCGGCCTCCATGAGGGTGTTTGTGTGAACCCACAGCTGGACGGAACCGCTGGGAGCCCCCGGAGCCTTCCCAATGCTCCGGTTTGGGCAGGCAGGAGCCTGCGAGGCCTTCCCAACGCTCTGGTTGGGGCAGGTGGGAACCCATGGAGCCTTCCCAGTGCTCCGGTTGAGGTAGGTGGGAGCCCACGGAGCCTTCCCAACGCTCCAGTTGGGGCAGGTGGGAGCCTGCGAGGCCTTCCCAACGCTCATGTTTGGGCCGAACACGGAGACCGAGGAGGGGTGATTGGAAGCGGAGGGAGGGCAGCGTGGGGCTCCCGCTGTGTTCTGCCCGGCGTGCGCCAGGAACTTCACTGCAACAAAGTGCCGGCAAGATCCGATCGAGTCTCCCGTCGGCGGGAGCAGCTATTTTGAACTCTTGCTCGCTGTCAGGAGCAGCAGGTGACCGTAACAGCCCAGCGGTTCCTGGGACAACTCACTGCTTTATCATCCACGCCGGCTTAGCAGCTCTCAGCGCCGAGACCAAGCGGCTGAGTAATCCCTTGTCCCAGGGTTATTTCTGTCATGCTCAGATATTCCCGTTCCTTTCATTTGAGTTTTCCTTCTGCCCCATCAGTGGGGCTAATTCCAAAGCAATTCAGAATAGCGATGCTCCATTTGAGCTACTAATCAGTGAATTCAACTCTTGGCATTCAGCCCCGGAGGAAGACTCTTTGGGAGCTGGACGGCTCTCATTAGTCTAATCTTCACATTTTGAGATTATCTCCCAAATCCTGCACCTCGGGGCCTCTGCAGCAAGGTGAACTGGTGTCCCGGCTCCTCCACAGTCCTCATATGTGAAGTTATTTCAGTTAAATCGCTTTAGTTCAAAGGTGAATCTCGGCGCGAGGTGCCTGTTGATATGTTAATCACATTCCTCCTGGTTTGGGCTTCCCTGCCTAACTCCATGTTTAAATCGCAATGCTCGGTCGCCTTCAAGAGCCGTCGCTGCCAGCTATAGCCCCGAAGTTAAATTCCAAAATAAATTGCTCATTATTGGATAATATGTTGCCTGATTGTTGGTTCAGTGCTGGAGAATGGACATGCAGGTGGACACGGTGTTTTTTTAGGTCAGGTTTCAGCTGTTTCTCCTTTTTTTGTTTCTTCAAGACCCAGCAGAGCAGCAGCCTTTTAGCCAGAGCCAACTCCAGGTGGGAACACATGGATGTGTGTGTGGCTCAGGCCAACATCTCGGAGTCCTTGTGGGAATAACCATCACCCAGGACCTCTCCGCTTACCCCTGCTCTGGTTAATGAAGAGTTGAATCTGCAGTTTATAGGTTGCACTTTTGCAGTCTTGCTCAGCGTCCTTCAGCAGGCGGGAACATCTTGAGAACATCATCCCGCGAAGCAGAGCCTGGACTTCTTCCCATGGATTTCTCAGCTGATTTGAAATGACTTTGGAAGGAGGTTTCCATCTCGACCGCTCCTCGTCCCTGCCCCCTCATTCCCTGCTTCACACTCATAAATTACTTATTTAATTCTAGCCGTGTGAACTGGAAAGCGGCGCAGTGTGAGCGCGGGGCGAGCGGATGCCGCCGCCGAAGCGGTTGCTGGAAGATGCCGGGGCGCCCGGGCAGGCGGTCGCGGCGCTGCCGCCCCTAATCCCATTAGCGCTCCGCGCCGCACGGGATCCCCCCTCAAAGAGCCCGGCTGCGATCTGCATTTCCAAGCGTTTGCTCACTGCGAGGGCGTCAGGAGGGATGAAAGTGGCTTTTGTTAAACCTAATGGCAGAGTTGATTAAAAAAGCGCTGATTTTTCGCTATTAGGAGCATAGGCCGGTTCCGCTCTTCGGCTTTCAGCGCTGACGGGAGGGTGAATTTTGCAAGACTGACTGGTCAATAAAAGCATTCAAGGATGTAACACCCAGATACGATCATACTCAGCGGGGTTTCTATAATGTTTTTCTCAATTTGGGACCCTGCATGAGTAAAAAGTAGGACTTGAGCAAATCTTCCTTTGCCTCTTCAGAAATCCTCTCCCCAGTATCTCCAATTGGATTCTCCAAGCGGGAAGGCAGGCGGGGTGCAGCCGGGTGCATGTGTGAGCGATCATGAGCACAAACCCCTCCTCGAACACGCAGAAAATTAACCGCGTTATGTGCCAGCAGTTAGTGCTGATTATCTGTTCAAAATAAGCAGGGCCGGCTCTGGCTTTCAGAGGTTTGGTAATTTCCTTTCTTTGCTTTGTTTGAAGAATATTGGCAAATATTTTAACATCTGGATTTATGTATTAAATGTCTCCTATAGTGTATAAAACAAAGCACCTAATGAAAGAAATATGTCCATTTAACTCCTGTTTCAGCTTTGGTTCTGCCTTAGGAATAACTGTTACCCACTCGCAAAGCACTGAAGAAACATTTCCCATTTGAAGGGTATCAGAGCTGGGAGGGGTGTGATTTTTAATATACATTTTAATTCTATCTCTGCCTATATGACTCTTCCTGCTATGTTTATTGCTATCAAAGTTCAAGTTTGCTTGGGAAGCAGAAAGAGCAGTGTTGGCTGCTTTAAATAAATATAAATGCCGTTTTGCAGGTGGTTTGTGCTTGCTCTTCCTGCGGGGACGCCGCGGCGCCCGTGTCGAGTGTTTGACCCTCTGGTGCCTGTGCTTGCTTGCAGGGACGAGTATGAAGAGGACGGGTTCTGCCAGCCCTACCGAGGCATCGCCTGCGCCAGGTTCATTGGCAATCGAACCATCTACATGGAGTCGCTCCACATGCAAGGGGAGATAGAAAACCAGATCACAGGTGGGTGAAAAACGGCCTCGCCTTCTTGCCCTTCTTGCCTTCCTGTTCCTGGAATGAGATGGTGAAAGAGACCAACCTTGGTCAATTAGTCGGTGGTCAAGGTGGTGTGGAAGAGCCCTAGGTGCTGGAAGAAGCCATACAAGTCATTCAGCAGGTGGAAATGAGCATCAGGATTAGGATACGTTACCAACCTTTCCATATATGTTGACCTTCTCTTCCTCCTACAGTGTCCCTCCTACATTTCAGAGGTGTTGACAGGACTGCTACAAGACCTTTGGCATTGCCCCCGGGCGAGACCCATGATGTTTGTACCATTGAGTTGGAAAAGCAGTAGAGTATTTCCCATAGATTTTGTCCTTCTAGAGCCCGTGGAGACTTTTATTCTTACCTGTGAGGTCTAGAGCATACAAGTGCTATGAGATTTTGTAAACCATTAGAAATTATTTTGGAAAAGAAGGATGCAGCCAGGTTTTGGGGTTCAGTAACATGATTAACATTAACACAATGGGAAAAAAACCATATGTGTGCATTTCTGTCCATGGAATCAGCATCGTTATTTTAATGCAATGAGGCTCTGTGTTTCCAGAAGGCAAGTTCATCACCCAGCGGGACGTAAGGGCTGTGCCACGAAGGTGAGAATACAGGAATTAAATTCCCACCAGCTTTAGTAACCCCCTTCTGTGCCTATTGCAGCTGCCTTCACCATGATCGGCACCTCCAGTCACTTGTCGGATAAGTGTTCCCAGTTTGCCATCCCCTCGCTGTGCCACTACGCCTTCCCCTACTGCGACGAGACGTCGGCCGCGCCGAAGCCGCGCGACCTGTGCCGCGACGAGTGCGAGATCCTGGAGAACGTCCTGTGCCAGACCGAGTACATCTTTGCCAGATCGAATCCCATGATTCTGATGAGACTAAAGCTGCCCAACTGCGAAGATCTTCCCCAGCCAGACAGCCCGGAGGCTGTGAATTGTATCCGGATCGGAATTCCCATGGCGGATCCTATAAATAAAAGTAAGTGAAAACATTTTGTGCCACGAGTCCTGGGAGAGTAGGAATTCAGGAACACTTTTCTTGAATGGTGAATTTGGCCTCAGTCCTTTCCTAATCAATACTGTGGAGGAAACCCTGATTCCACCTTAAACTTTCCAGTGCTGGGAAACGCAGTGTCTTCAATGCGTATCCTCAGCCTCATACCTGGCCAGCGGGTGCAGTTTGGGAATGTTGACCAGCAAAGTCCATAGGATCTGGGTCCATCCAGGGCTGATTATGGCATCGCCCCAGCTTCTCTTGTGGCCGGGCAGCCCCACGTGAACCCCTCCACGCGCCGGCGCAGGCAGAGAGCAGACGTGTCTCCTGCGCCCGTCATGCTCATGCCTGCCACGCCGCTTCCCACTGCCGCTTTGACTTCTTTTGTGCATCCTTTATTAAAAATGCTTGGCCTAAGCTGTTTTCATTACAGCCCATAAGCTTTAAATCCTCCCAGGAATGCGCCCGCAGCGCACGGGCCGCCCGCGCTCCCGCGCTGGCTCCGCGACAGCCGCGGCGGCCGGCGAGGACGGGGACGCCCCGCGTTGCCCCCGTCGCGGTGGCCGTCACTCTCCTTTCCGTTGTTGCAGATCACAAGTGCTACAACGGCACAGGCGTGGACTACCGGGGCACGGCGAGCGTGACGCGCTCGGGGCGGCAGTGCCAGCCCTGGGTGTCGCAGTACCCGCACACGCACACCTTCACGGCCGTGCGCTACCCCGAGCTCAACGGCGGCCACTCGTACTGCCGCAACCCCGGCGGGCAGAAGGAGGCCCCGTGGTGCTTCACCCTGGACGAGAACTTCAAGTCGGAGCTCTGCGACGTCCCGGCCTGCGGTAACTACCGGCCTCGGACGGCCCCTTTTCCAAGGGAAAATAGGGCTGCTTTCGCACGGGGAAAAAACGTGAGGAATAAAATAGCGGGTTGCCCAATCTGCGCTCTTGACACCACTCCATCAGGCAGTTACACAACCTTCTCTATCTTACATTAAAACTTTAGCCATTTCAATAAATGCAAACCTCACTTACTGTAGCTTAGGCCTTCTTTTAAAAAATCTCCAAATCTTGCCAAATCTCTCTAGCTGTATTTTAGTATTGGGTTTACAGAGCCACCCTGGCTGGATTTTGGTTTTGCAAACTGAGCAGTAATTGAGATTCAGCTCCCATTTTCATCTTCCACTTCTAAGATGGTGGAAGACCTGAATAAAAGGTTCCTAATTGTTTGACATGCTTTAAAAATCACAATATTGCTAGCATGCCAAGGAAGCGCACAGCTATTGCCGTGGACGTGTCAGAAATTCCCCTAGAAACGTTCTGGAAATTCTCAGGAGAAACTTCCATACGAAACTTCAAGTTGTCCCAGTAACCTTTCCCAGGAAGAAGATGCATTTTGATGTTACTGCCAGAACCAAATTAAATTATTTCTGGTTATAGCTGTGAACTTCCTTTAGTCAGACGTGGTCTGAGCCACGTCTCCAAGGCTCCAAAGCTGAGCCAAGCTCCAAAGTCTTGGTCAATTAATGGAAAAATACCCATGAGTGCCAAAAGGGATCTACATTATGTTCTTACGTAGAGGAGGAAGCACAGATAATCTGGGCTATATAGTGTGGATCTCAAACCTGCACTAAAATTCATATAAAATTCATGTTCTTCTGTGTTTCTTCTGTGTTTCCCCTCTTTTTCCTTGCAAAATACACATTGCAAAAGCCTGGGATTTGGACATTTTGCTAGAAAATAAATGAGGTTGGCTGGCTTGACGAATTCCCCAAGGGTTTTAATTATCTCTCAGCACCGCATTAAGCTGTACCCACTGGGCTNTTGGACATTTTGCTAGAAAATAAATGAGTTTGGCTGGCTTGACGAATTCCCGACAAGAGTTTTAATTATCTCTCAGCACCACATTAAGCTGTACCCACTGGGCCGTTATATGGCATTGTTATTTTAAATGCAGGCAAACAGAGCCCTACCAGGTGAGCAGGAATTTAGTTGTTAAATGCTAATCTGCATCTTAAAAACAAACCACCATGTGGGACTCGCTTTGTGCTGCTGGGGCACTAGCTGGGAGAGCCACGTGAGGCTCATTGTGCATCCCGCCTTGCTGGGAAATGGTTTTAATTGGGAGAGCTCCCAAGGAACCTATTAACCTAATGAGCCTTATTGGCAGGGGCTGCTAATTAATAGGAGTAATAACCCCCATTTGCTCAGAATAGCTCAGGGGAGCACCCGGGTCTCTCTCTGCCTCCTCTTGATGCCTTCTTCCCTCACCAANGCTCAGGGGAGCACCCGGGTCTCTCTCTTGATGCCCTCTTCCCTCACCAGTATCTGCAGTTGTCTCAGAAGCTGAAGCAGATTCGACCCCTACGGACAAAATTGGTGTCCTGAATGTGGGAAGAGGTAAAACATGAGCAGCACCAGCCTGAGGCCTCCCCTTTGCTCAGTTAAAACACGGTTGGCGCAGCTTAACCCAAAGCAAAGGCTCCAAAAAGAGCATGTAGGGGAGCCCAGAGCCCCTAAGAGGAGAGGGTTTGTGCAAAGTGACATCCACAAAGGTTTGAACGTTGCCTCTGGCACAACTTGAAACCAGCCCAAGCTTCAGATCAAGCTCATGTTTAATTAAGAGCATGAGCCGTGTCTGTGTGGGCCGTTAAGCATTGCTACAAATCCAGCTTGGAAAACGCAGACAAACAAACCCAAATGACCCTGTAGGAGCAATAAAAGAGCCCCCGTTCTCCAGAATCAGCTCAGCCTGATCCTGCCACTGACATTCCCTGTCTTGCAAATAGCTGGGCTAGAACTCAGACCTGCAGGTCAAGGAGATCTTCCAGGTTCCCGGCGTGCCCCATGGCTTGTGTTTGCATCCATGCCTGCTCCGAATCTTAGGAATGGTCATGCGAGATATCCACCTGCTCTCCGCTTCCTGAGACCTGTTCCAAGCCCTTCCTTTCCACAGGCGGATGCAGGTTGTGCCCCTGCTCCACCTCCCCTTTCAGCTCCCAGGACCGTGGCCCGTTTCCCAGCTTGCTAAGATGCCACCTTGCTGGTACGAGGCTGGCAGAGGGGAGGCATTTTCCATTAGCCCATTAAACCACTTCAGCCCGAGCCCTCAGGGTGTGAGTGCTTTTCTTTTAAAGATGATGCTAAACTTTGCTCTGCATTTGCTCTGTTTAAACTCTTTCTTCCTGACTTTCCATGATAAGCAGCACTGCTAGTCCCTCCCTAAGCTTCATCAACTTTTTCTTTGCTGCCAGAATTGTCCTCTCTGTTTCTTGCCATTTCCCTGGATTTCCTCACATTTCCCATGTGTTCTCCCACCTCTCCTGCTCTGGAGTCCCTAATCCTTCAGCTCCTGGCCCTTGCAGTTACCTCTGCCCCCAGCATTTCTGCTGCCTGTGGGCTCCTGATAGCAATAAACCCCAAAGTACTTTGAATATAGAAATTGCAAGTTCTTTAAGGCAGTTCTTCAAGGGTTACTGCATGCATTGTTTTTTTTTTTTTCATTCTGTTAATTTTTCTTCCTCTCCCTTATTCCTGAACCAGATTCTAAGGACTCCAAGGAAAAGAACAAAATGGAAATCCTGTACATCCTGGTGCCGAGCGTGACCATCCCGCTGGCCATAGCCCTGCTCTTCTTCTTCATCTGCATCTGCCGCAACAACCAGAAGGCGTCTTCGCCGCCCGTGCAGCGGCAGCCCAAGCACGTGCGCGGCCAGAACGTGGAGATGTCCATGCTCAACGCCTACAAGCCCAAGGTGAG
Organism: Crypturellus undulatus; assembly: GCA_013389825.1. Classification (NCBI taxonomy): domain Eukaryota; kingdom Metazoa; phylum Chordata; class Aves; order Tinamiformes; family Tinamidae; genus Crypturellus; species Crypturellus undulatus. The sequence goes on along the minus strand of VWPW01021594.1, from coordinate 8,530 downwards.
GCCGCCGCTCCGCACCAGGCACTGCGCAGCGCTTCCCGGGATGTACCCGGCATCCGTGTGGATCCCTACGTGTTTGCATAGCCCGGGAAATTGGAGCTGGAGTGTTTGGGGAAAAAGGCAACTGCTGCTGGGTTGTGCAATTGCTGTCCTTCCTGGGAGGTTTGGCAGAGGTGAGATGTGTGGAAAAAGATGCGAGTCTGGGTTTTCCCAGACAGCTTCTTCATGGGCTGCTGGAGCCTCACGTCATCGTTCGCTCAGCCCGAGCCGCTCCGGAGAGGTTTGTGCCGAGTTCCCTCCGCTTTCCCCACGGGATGAGCTGGAGCGCCCGCGCGGCCACCCTGCAGCTCCAGCTCCAAGCAGCCACGGGGCCTGCAAACCTCTGCACCTGGGGGCTGCCCATGAGCTCTGCCACCTACAGGCAAAAAAGGCTCCTGGGAAGACGATTTAATCGTCTTATTTTCTGCAACAAGCGGAAATAAGTGTCTTGTTTTCAATTTGATGGAGATTTCCAAGTGAAATTTCCGAGTGAAAATCAACACTGCACAGAACTGCAGCAGAAGCTGGGTAGACTGTGGTGTCTGCAGAATCAGAAGTGATTTTAGGGGAGCGCTTATTTTTGCCAGCAAATAGCAAAACGAATCCAGATTGTTATTTTGTGAGGTTTGGGGGACGTGGATGACAAGCTTTGCCCTTCAAATATCGCTGCCTCCAATTTTCCTCAGCAAAGCTGCTCAGGGAAGGGCACACTTGAACTTCAGGACCTGTGGGTGTCCCTGAACAAGTCCAGGAATAGCTTTCTGGCCAGTAAAGCAGCTCTAGGATGCAGCTATTGCTCACTCAAATGTCACGTGGATAGAAATAGCTTTTAAAGAGATAGTTGTTCCCAATTAGGGAAAATCACTTAAGGAGCCCCAAGTGCTTGGATTTGCAGGCGCAGGCACCGCACGTTGTTGCAGAGGAAAGTGTAGAAGACTCTTTTAAAAAAGTTAGCAATAAAAGTAAAGCCAAACTTTAAATAAAAGTAAAGCCAAACTTTAAATAAAAGTAAAGCCAAACTTTAAGTAAGACAAACTTGGAAATATAGGTTGTTTCTTGTCCTTTAAACTTATTAATTTCCACTTTCATGTGCAGCTTAGAGTAGCTGAAAGCATTATTCACTAATATGAGTTTAATACCCAAATGTAGATTATAGTACAATAGTCATTCAATTAGATAAATATCAGAATTAAATCTGCATGCAACCTGTCCTGTATGTGATGATAAATGTGGATTTGCTTCCTGGTCCCCCTTCTTTTATTTAGGGATAAAATTCCTGGCTCGGCTGAGGACGGGGAATGTTGGCCCATGTGAAGGGGGTCACAGCTTTCCCCTGGGGTCCTGGCACGCTGATGCCTCCTGTGCACAGCACAGCAAAGCCACTTGCCCAGCTGTGTTGGCAAATACAGACCACGCTGTTTCCTTTTCACGTTTAAAGTCACATACTGCAAAAAGCTTTCCATTTTATTTATGCTAATTCTATATTTTCCTACGAGGAAGCCCATGCTACGTGTCAACTGTTTTGATTCCCTTTCAAACACAATTTTGAAGGAAAGGAAGTCAAATCCCATTTTTAAACACCATCCCCAGCACAAATGTCAACGTTGGGTAAAGCCCCTCCTTGACTTCAAGCTCACACTGCGGTGGATGGGTGTTTGCTCGCGCAAATAAAAACGTTAACGTTTCATCCCAAGGCCTGCTCCGGTTTGAAGGGATTTTAATTGCCTCCAAGAATATAATAAACGAAGCCCGTCCCGTCATTCACCTAATGGAGGGAGGGATGCGGAGATAGGGCCGGTGGCCTTCCCCGCGCTGCTCTCGCTTTGTACTCGGTTTACTTTGGCGTGCTGCCGCCCGGGTATTTTACACTTCTTTACATTTCGTACACCAGCGTGTGACAAATACTTGTCAAACAGAAACGAAGCAGATTTACGGCCGCTTAACTTGAAATGAGCCCTTCCTGCCAAAACTTTATGACTTCATTTTCTTTCATAGTTTTCCACTCCGTTGGTTCAAACAGACGAACCCTGCCTGAGGTCGGCGCGAGGTCATTTCACTTTCATTACTAAAATATAATTTACAATATGCCAGACCCAAACAAGTTTTAGCCTAAAGGATTTGTGTAATGTAAACCAGCTGTTCCTCAACAATATAGCTAATTTCCTGCCATCACTGTACAGTCTACTGCCCGCTTACTTAAGTGTCTTGATGATGATGATGACGACGACTATTTAAGCAGCATTTATCTGAAAATTGTAAGTGGGCAATACAATTAGAATCCATTTATTCTAAGATGCTGCTTTGTAATGATTTTTTAAGTCAGTTTTCCTGTATTTCCCCTGTAAAGCTCTAATTACAATCTGTAGGAATGCAAATGCTGAAGTTTACACTATTTTACTACCTGTGGATTCAGAAGTCATTACCCTTCAATTGCTCCCTGTGGCGACAGTGAGGACCCTAAATGAGAGGTTTGGGGTGGAGGTGTTAAGGCCCGGGTGGAAGTTCATGTCTGAAGGTAACGCAGCTTCTTTATGGCCTACGAGGGAGCGTAGGCACCCAAAATACCAACAGTCTGGAAAAACTGAGTCCTCCTCCTTTGCCCAAGAGCTCCTGTTTTTTCCAATGATTCTATCCTGTGTGTTTGAGGACTGAATATTCAGTCAAGAGTGAGCAGAAATAATCTCGATGGGACCCTGGAGTGTTAATGGAAAAGCCGAGGAAGAATTGGCTACAAGGACATTCTATTATTATTGTTATTTTTCTTTAGGCCTCGCATGGAAACGCTTCAGCACGTACTTAGCGTGAAGGGTGGGAATTGCCCAATTCCTGACATCAGTCACACTCAGTTTTAAGTGTGTAAGTGCTGGAGCGCAGCAGCTCCCGCGCCAGCGCCCGGCCTCCCCGGGCCCTGTCCCCCCGCGTGGCACTGACTCCGCGTGCAGATTCTCAGATTTCTGTGCGACAAAGATCTCTTACTTAAAAACACATTTTCCGGCGNCTCAGATTTCTGTGCGACAAAGATCTCTCACTTACTTAAAAACACATTTTCCGGCATGCTTTTCTAACGCCTTCTTGTTGTCCTTCCTCTGCCAGAGCAAGGCCAAGGAGTTGCCTCTGTCTGCCGTTCGCTTCATGGAAGAACTTGGGGAGTGCACGTTGGGCAAGATCTACAAGGGCCACCTCTACCTGCCGGGCATGGATCACGCTCAGCTCGTGGCCATCAAGACGCTCAAGGACTTCAACAACCCGCCGCAGTGGGCCGAGTTCCAGCAGGAAGCGGCGCTCATGGCCGAGCTGCATCACCCCAACATCGTGTGCCTCCTCGGCGTCGTGACGCAGGAGCAGCCCGTCTGCATGCTCTTCGAGTACATGAACCAAGGAGACCTCCACGAATTCCTCATCATGCGATCGCCGCACTCGGACGTGGGCTGCAGCAGCGATGAGGATGGGACCGTGAAATCCAGCCTGGACCACGGGGATTTCCTGCATATCGCAGTGCAGATCGCCGCAGGGATGGAGTACTTGGCGAGTCATTTTTTTGTCCATAAGGATCTTGCCGCTCGTAACATTTTAATTGGAGAACAACTTCACGTGAAAATTTCAGACCTTGGACTCTCGAGAGAAATCTACTCCGCAGATTATTACAGAGTTCAAAACAAATCCCTCCTGCCGATTCGCTGGATGCCGCCGGAGGCGATCATGTACGGCAAGTTCTCTTCCGATTCGGATATCTGGTCGTTCGGAGTCGTTTTGTGGGAGATATTCAGCTTTGGCCTTCAACCCTATTATGGCTTTAGTAACCAAGAAGTCATAGAGATGATCAGGAAGCGGCAGCTGCTGCCCTGCTCCGAGGACTGTCCTCCCCGCATGTACAGCCTGATGACGGAGTGCTGGCACGACCTGCCGGCCCGCCGGCCGCGCTTCAAGGAGATCCACGCCAGGCTGCGCTCCTGGGAGGGCCTCTCCAGCCACACGAGCTCCACGACCCCGTCCGGCGGCAACGCCACCACTCAGACGACGTCGCTCAGCGCCAGCCCCGTGAGCAACCTCAGCAACCCCAGGTACCCCAACTACATGTTTCCAGCGCAGGGAATGCCGCAAGGCCAGATCGCCGGCTTCATCGGCCCGCCGATGCCTCAGAACCAGCGCTATATTCCGATCAACGGCTACCCCATCCCGCCGGGATACGCCGCTTTCCCAGCCGCGCACTACCAACCGCAAGGGCCGCCGCGGGTGATCCAGCACTGCCCTCCGCCAAAGAGCCGCTCGCCCAGCAGCGCCAGCGGCTCCACCAGCACGGGCCACGTCACCAGCTTGCCGTCGTCGGGATCCAACCAGGAGGCGAATATCCCTCTGCTATCTCATATGGCCATTCCCAGCCATCCGGCGGGGATTGGAATAACAGTTTTTGGAAACAAAACTCAAAAACCCTACAAAATTGACTCGAAGCAGTCTTCCCTATTAGGAGACTCCAGCGTCCATGGACCTAACGAATCCATGATTTCCGCTGAATTGTAAATAAGGGAGGCCTTTGTAAATAGACCTATTTACAATACAAACTAGAAAGTGGTAGAAAAGATTTATATGCAAATATTTTATTAAAGATCCTTCTGGTTGTTTAACAGACATTGCAACAAGTATCTTCTGTGAAGTTTAACTGCTCGACAGGATGGGCAGCCTCAACCAGACGCAACTTTGTGGTAGGATGTGCAGCGCTGTGGATGGACACGTTGCTTCTTTCGGTAGCACCGACGAGTCAAAAAGGGGAAGGGGGATTTTTCTTCTAATAAAAACATTTTATCATACGCTTTTTCACAGCTTTCTAGACCTCTGATGTGTTTTAAATCACAGAAACTTTTTATACTGAAAATGTATTTTAATATTTGTCTCTTTTTTTAGGAGATGCAAATATTCAGAGATCTGCTGGGTGTGCAATTTCAGTTCCAATAGCTAGTTAAGATGTCTGTAAATTTTGCAGTCAGGATTATGTTTCAAATATGTGATCTGAGAGCTGGATAAAGTACTTCAGGTAGGATTTTGGTCTTTTATTAAGTTGGGAGTCTGAGTTCAGATTCAGACCAAAAAAGTCATTTTATATTACAGCATAATAGCCTGAGTTATCTTCTTGCATTCTGCAAAAATCATCTACTATTGTTTGCTAAAGGTAGCTGGAGTTGTAAAGAGAATGCCTTAAGGGAAATGAAATTAAAATATTTTAATTTCAGAACCTGAATCAACTTAGTCAAAGTTAACATTTCATAATTTTTATGGGTAGCTAAAGCAGAAATTTTATATCCTTTTGTTGCTATGCAACTGTTAATGGAAAGGCTCCAAACCACAATTTTATATAAGACAATCAGTTTTCCCAGGAATATTTATTATTGCAGATCAATATATAATTTCAGTGATCATGACTCCAGTAACCCTGAAAAAAGGGAAACTCACATTCCATAAGGCAGCAAATTCATTGATAGCGATTTTGTCTATCAGTTCAAATAATGTGAATTAGTGTTAACTTTAGAAATGAGACATTTGTATTACTGCTAAAATTCATTCAGGTATAAGCAACCTAGATTCTTCATTTGAAACCACTTTAATGATTTACAAAAGTACTGTGTACATTACAGTTGCTCAAAAACTTTTTTGTACTGAATAGTGTTTTTTATTGTACACAGAATGAAAACGATCTTTGCTCAGTTGACAATGTTGTATAATATGACTTTATTTTTATCCTTTTGCACAAAAGTGTGATGATGTTTTGTACAGCAGAAGTGAAAATACATCTCTGCATTTTATATCTTGGTCTGTTTCTTTTTATTTTTTAACTGATGTAGATGTTCTTGAAATATATTATGGTGATATTCAGCCACTACCTTATACAAATATTTTTCTTTTTTTCACTGCATGCGTTTAATCACTGTATTACTTGATGATTGATTTATTAATTATGGGCATTTCAATTAGGCGAGCATGAAAATGTAATAACAAAGGCTCTTTTACAATTAAGGTATGTGCATTTTTGTATTTCACGTGCCAGAGATGATATTAAACACTGATTATTTTATGCTGCTGTTTATTAAAACATTGTTTTAACATAAGTATAACAGTATTTCCTCCATCTTGATACGAGATTTTTGAAAAGTATAGTATTTAACAGCAAAAAGTTAAACAACAACAGAAAAGCTTGTCCTAGAGCTCAGGAAGGGAGTATCTGCTGAAATACTCACCTGAATGAGGCATGAAGGCTTTAGCAGTAACAGCTGAAGACAAGTAACTTACGGGTAATATGCTGAGGCTGATGAATATTGGTTTGAGCCCATATTTTGCAAGTGCAAAGGGAGCAGGGCTGGCAGAGCCACACGGTGACAACGAGACAGTTTTGGCGAGGAGGCGCCAGGTGCCGGTGGCCCAGGACCAAGGGCTCGTCAGGCTGCACCGGTCGAGGCGTCGTGGTCCTGCGGAGCGTCCTGAGCACGAGGAGCTGCCGGCAATGCTGGAGTGAGGATTTATGTGACTGCTGGGACACTGGGAATCCGAGGCGTCACCTTCCATCAGCACTGAACTTCGGTCCCGATCAGTTAGGAAAATACATTACGTGTTAGGTAAAATTTAGTTTTGGCTTAAGATTTAGACAATAGTTACCTCATACTAACTTCCATATCTGTGTCAGATTATCAGACTCCAAAATGCTAAAAAAATAGCTTGAAAAAGAGATTTTCTTACAGCAGTGGATCAGCTTGTTCCCTCTGAACCACTGCTATAACGTAATGAGAGGCCAGAGGACTGCTCCTGCACTCACCTTTGCAGCTCTCTCCTGGCATCTTGTTCAGTGAATGCTGTTGTTCTGGACCCAGCAGGCCTTTTGTGAGTACTCACATCAGTGCAAACAGTTCTTTTGCATCCTAAGTATCAAACACATTGAGAAAATAGAAGCCTTTTTTTTTTTCTACCAGACTTTCAATAGGAGGTTTCTTAGGCTCTACGGTTAAGGGCTGGAAACTTCAGCAGTGCCAGTTTGAAGGCAGGGAGCCACTTCATAAGTATCTGGTTTCAGAAAAAAAGAAACCATATGCAGGCAATGAAGTTTGTGGTCCTTACATTAGGCAGTTATTGGAAAATCTTCACTAAATAACATGTTGTAAATAAAGTCAATGGAGAAATAAGAATCTTTGCACCATGATTGAGACATACATGTTAATGCAAAAATGTGGCTGAAAAGGGTACCAAGATCAAAGATATCGGGATATCTGCTCTTCCAGCAGCCCTCACTGAATGAGTTCATGAAAAAGATGAAAATACCTTTTCACATAGGAAAACTATGGGAGCTGCAGTGCAAACACACTCGGTTCTATTTAGTTTTTCCTTTATTTCCAAGTCAGCTGCAAACTGAAGGTTAAAATATTTTTCCAACTCGCAGTGTTAAAAGTAAGACCAGTGCTGAAACACAAACCTGTGAGGAGCCTTCCTGCCCTCCTCCGCTCCCAACATGGGAAGTTTGGGAGCTTGGAGGCTGAAATCGCAATCAGGGAACAAACGTTAAAGCGGAGAGGCAGGAATTCATGAGGGTGCAATTAAATGGAGAGAAAAAAAAAACTTGTAAGAACCAATTAGTTTTGAAAATTAATGTTGCCAAAAATTAAGAAATTACTCCTCAGGTGGGAAGGAAGACATACAGATCTTATTTTCACGGCAAATAAAATACAAAGGAATTTTCCACATTCCTAATACTGGATCCTAGAATCATCATATCGTCTTTCCTCTCAAAGAGACAGCCAAGGACTGTTGGAAATGCAATACTGGATGGAGAAGCTCTGGAGGTTTGCAGGTAAAACTGAATAAACAGTGTTTAGCAAGTCCTCAATCTGGAGAATCTCATTCTCTCCAGGTTAGCTTGTATTTGCACAAAAGAGAATAAATATTTGCTGATTTAAAGACCCAAATGCCGAGACCGAAATAGAGATCTGTATCCTTTGTTCCCACAAAGGAGTGCTTAGAGTGGGATTGTGCGTTCTCCAGATTGAAAGCAGAAGGTAGAGCAGAGAACTAACTACTCGTGCAGAAACTTGGGCTGCAAAACTCTGAAATACCAGTGTGTGTTTATCCAGAACACGAGAAATCGTCAAAAAGGATTCCAATATTTGCTCTGCATGGATAACGATAGCCGAGCAGTGCGCAGGCTTGGCCGCGTGCTATCACGCTCGCTGCTTGTTCCCAGGCTGTTCTGTAGCCTACATTGGCCGGGAGAACTTTAAAACCTCCACCTAACTCAAACCACTCCTGACAGCAAGGCAGGTAATACAGCAACGCTCTCAAGTACAAACACATGCTGTTCGCCACGGACTCAGTTCTGCGGAACGAGTCCCTTCCATTTCTTTGGCTACAGTTTCTGTGTTTATCAAAAGCTGTTTGGCTTTTTGACAGGGTTCATTCCTTTCGGGGTGGCTTAAAGTTGTCTTTGCCTCCTCACAAAACCAAGTCCTTTGACCAAAGACAC
>VWPW01021589.1:254388-358640 GCA_013389825.1 Crypturellus undulatus | reverse complement strand
TTTTTAAAAATGAAATACAGAAGTTTTCCAGTAGTTCTTTATTCATAATGTAGGCTTAAGCAATCATTACAATGTAGAAGGGAGACACACTTACAGCAATTATTTATACCAGTTTAGAACAAAAAACTGCACAGGGAGAGGTCAACTCTCAGTACAAACTAGCAACTAAACCACAATAATTTACCATTAGAAACATTTTTATTTTTTTAGCTGTGACACTGCTTTTACAATATGCAAAAACACAAACAATAGAACTATCCCAAGTGTTTTGTCACATTCTTTCTACATTGAATTTGGCAACATTTTATATTAAATTTTACTGATTATACTAACGTTTAAGAACTAAACAAGTGAAAAGCTGTACTCAAGTACAGTTACATCCATTTATTTCAAAGGTTTAAATAACACTTTTAACTATTGAGATTATCTCCTAGCAGGTTTGTTTATGTAAAAACCATCTCCGAGCCTCATATGCACAATGCATCAGCTACTGTATCAAGATTGGTGGGCTACACCACAGGCACTACTGTTGATTATATTCTGTAATAAGGAGCTTGTTTTTCAAAGAAAGGGAGGTTTAACATTTTCTAAGAATCATGCCTTTTTTTTGCCTTTTTCTTTTTTTTGCTTTTAAGCCATAGCCAAAAAAAAAAAAAAAAAAAAGGTTTGCACCCACAGCAGTGTAAAATGTCCTACCAAACACAGCGACTACACAGTTACTAGGAGTTTCGCATCCAGTGCAGTTACGTATTAAAGCACAGAGACTATGGAGCAAGCCCAGAGGCAACAGAAATGTGCAGAGCGTTTGGTGGACACTGGCCCCTTGTTTGGTACTTGCTGTGGCTGGAACAGCCCCGGCGCCCAGGGCTGGCACCACCCGAGATCCTTGCGGGTTGTCCCAGCCGGCTCTGCAAACTTCCATCTGCTCCAGGAGATGGGACTGCAGCGACAGCTTGCTTTCATTTTAAGGAAAAAAATCCAACTCTTATTAGTTCTATCATCAACAGTGTTCCAAAAAGGTGGGCTTAAAATACACACACACACAAAAAAAGGAGGATATAGTGATCGGACTCCCAGGAACACCAAATAAAAAAAAGAGTATCCCCTCCCTCCCCACCTCCGCCCACCACCCTGTTCTTGTCAGTATTTAACAAAAGCCAATCGACTGCCATTTAAAAGAAGGTAAGAAAAACAAGCCCCTGTATTGGAAAGAAACATTCGCGGTTTATTCGAACACAATCTGATTACACCTGTCAAATTGGTACATGTTTTCTCAAAATATTTGGGTTTTCCAAGGTGCCCAGCCTGCTGGGCACAGTCAGAACAAAAGGCATTTTGATAGTAATAGCTAAGAACTCCCTGCCTGCATTTTTTAAAAACATTTTCACACTTGTAACTGCCTTGAGCCTGTCAGCCTTGTCGGTACTTGGTGAAGGGATGAGTGGAACAGAAAGCGGAGGTGGAAGGACCAAGCCTACACGTGAAGGCTGCATGCATGTGACTGAGAGTTGCTGCTGTGCAGTCAAAAAGAAATGTGGAAAGAAACCCAAAGTCTTTAAAACACTCTACAAAACAAAACACTGCAATCCAGTATGGCTTATTCTGATGCATTTACCATGAAGCTTCTAGTAATTCATCCTACTAGCCTACTTTTGTGCAACAGCATCTGCTATTTTGACGGCATCTCCCTCCCCCCACTACCCCAAATACTTTACACCAACTGCAGGTTTCTTCCTTGCATTATATATTGCTTTTATTATCATTTTTCAGTCCTGCTTTTCAAACTTCTTAATACTTAAATGAGGATCTAATTCCTTACTGCTTGACTTAAACTTTAAAATAAGTCCCACTGTTTTTCTTTTTAACCTCACTATTACAAGGCGCTCTACAAAAGCTTGCAAAAAAAGCCAAATTCATTAAATCCCTTTGCTGAAGTTAACTACTCAACATTTTTTTTTCTCCTATGATTCAAAACTTTACAAAGAGTTATAAAAAAGGTAAATGGGATTTGGCACCTTCAGAAAAAATTAAAAGTGTAACTTAGATCAAAAAAATGCAGAAACAAAATCATTGATATTTACAAATTAAAACACCAGTGAAGACTAGGTCTTACTATGCTCTTTCACCCTGGTTTCTTTTAGAGTACTGTCTGTTACCAAGTTTCCTAAAAAAAAAAATTGCTGATTACGGGTTGGAATGGATAGAGACAGATTTGCTTTTCCTCACAGTTCCTGCTCGGCGCCGATGGCTCCGCTGGCTGCTGGGCCCCTAGGAGAAGCGCGGCGCCGAGCGGTCGTTGGTCGTGGTCTTCTTGAGGCGCACGCCGCGGCGGATGGCGTGCAGCATGTCTTCGCCGTGCGCGCCCGCGCCGGCCTCGTCACGCTCCGGCTCCGCGGGGGGTGTCGGGGCGCCGCCGCCGTCGCGCTCGCCCTCCTCAGCGTCGCCCTCGCCCGGCGCCGCCCGCTGCTCCTCGGCCGCACTCAGTTTCTGGCCCGGCGGCGGGTTGAGCGAGGCCTGCCCGCTCCACGAGGCGGAGGGCATGTTGACGGCGCCCTCCGCGCCCGCCGGGGACTCGGGGCTCTGCTCGGCGCTCTCCTCCGTGCCCCCCAGGGCGCCAGGCAGCCCTCCCGGGATATCGGGGACCGTGGGCGTCTTGACAGGAATCACCGGCGTCTTGATGGGGATGGGGCCGGCGCCGATGGTGCCGCGTCGGACGGAGGGCTTGGTGGAAGGCGTCCGTCGGATGGTAGCCACGCCGGGGGTGACGATGACGGGTCCCAGCGTGGTCGGCAGACCTGCAGTGGAGGCAGGACGCTTGGTCTGAAACATTCTGCGATAAGACTGGCTGATGTCACTGTTTCTTGGGATGGTGGAAGATTTGTCAAACTCTTGCTGCTCTGCCTCCTGGTCACCACTCACAGAGAAATAATCATAATCTGAAACTGAGGCCAAAAGACACCGTTAGGAACGAGCTGGAGAAGACAGCTGTGTCGTGTCATTGCAGCACTCGTGTGTACCCTAAGAAGCCTGGAGGTTGATACTAACTAAGAAAGGTTTCACCTCTAGGAGGAAGAAAGACCAAAATAGTGTGACCAAGATTCAAAAACTAAAAGTGACTGAACCCAGGCGGGAGAGTGGTCTGAACCTAAAGCTGCAGCAAGTCAACGTCTCTGCAGAGAGAGAAGTTGGAGCTGCACCTTCAGGACCTCCCCTGAAAAAGAGGTAATTAGGTAACAGACACTCAAGATTTGTTACCAAAGACTTAAAACCTTCAAAAATTGCATCCTGTATGATACCACTTTAGATACAAATACTTTAAACTGTCTGTGACCAAAAAGCATGTTTTAAAGTGGGGCACCTTGAGGCTTAGGGGACTGTGCCCAAGTGACTTCAGCAGCAAATACGCTGATTTGGTAAATCCAGTCTACCTGACGGTTCTGAGACCTCAGTCTGAGCCAGGATAGCTGCATCTGGGCCCTTCCTTGCGTACGGGTGCTGAGCCAGGCTGCCGAACCCAAGCATCACCAAACCCGGCCTCTCACCTTGCTGCTAGTACTGAGAACAGGTACAAAAAATTCAAGACCTTATTGTAAGTTCCCAGACGGCCCGCTTAAGGTCTCCAATGGAGATTTCTGCTTACGTAGGAAATGAAAACTCGTGAGGGGAAACCAACGGCAGATTCAGAGTTACTGACAAAGCAAAACACAGAGTTTCTGAATGCAGCTTTGCTAAGACAATTGCCCAGAAAAGACATTGCCATTGCAAGAGGTGTAGGATCCAAACCCCATAACACTCTGCTTACCCCATTAAATGTAATTCCAGCATTTTCTTTAAAGCCCCGTAACATCCTTACGCTAAAACTCTTTCTGGTAACAGCACAGAATATGGAAGTTCAGAGCGCTCTCTAGCAATCCGATCAGTTCGGTTAATAAATCCAGATCGCTTTGAGGCTGGAAAGGACTTCAGGAAAGAGAAGCCCACCCTTTTTCCCTCCACCTTCCCCCCTGCACCCTCCAGGTGAGCAGGAGCAGCAGGATGCTCTTCCCTGCTCCCGAGGGGCTTCGCGGGCGCACGGACGCGGCACCTTGCGACGGGATGGTGTCCTCGGAGCAGCACGGCGTGGTGGTCTGCGTGCTGTAGCCGCTGGAGCACTGCAGGGAGTCGCGGCTGCTGCGCTGCGTGTCCAGCTGGAGGCCTCTGCTCAGGGCCAGGGCCAGCTCCTCGCAGGCCTCCATCTCCTCCCCCTGCTGCGCGCGCGAGGAGAGACGTTACCACCACAGGGCTCAGGCAGTGCCTGCTGATTTTCAACCTTCTCCCCTCCCACGCAGGGCTTGTCACCATCCCAGCCCTACAGGACCGTGCCCAACAATTTACTACAGTTCAGAAATTTGTTCTTTTTGGATGTCTTTGCTCTACGAACGCCAATACCGTCAACTGCGCAATGTCCTGTGCCCACGCGGCTCCCACCCAACCACCCCACGGGGCCAAGGGCTCTGCCAGCAGACACTGCCCCAGAAAAACACCCAGAAGGAGCAGGGAGCTGTTGCACCCAAGACAGCAGGGCCTATTCAGCCTGGAGAAGGCCGAGAGGGGCCCTCATCAGTGTCTATAAATACCTGAAGGGAGGGGGTGAGGAGGACGGGGCCGGCCTCTTTTCAGTGGTGGCCACCGATAGGACAAGAGGAAACAGCCACAAACTGAAGCACCAAAAGTCCCATATGAACTTAAAGAAAAATTTCTTGACAGTGAGGGTGACAGAGCCCCGGAACAGGCTGCCCAAAGAGGTTGTGGAGTCTCCTTCTCTGGAGATCTTCAAACCCCACTTGGACACAATCCTCTGCCATGTGCTCTAGGTGAACCTGCGTGTGCAGGGGGTTTGGACCAGATGATCTCTAGAGGCCCCTTCCAACATTTAACAATTCCTTTATTCTACAATCTCTCACCCTTGTGGTGGCGGCCGACACGGTCATGCTGCGGGGCCGCTGCGCCTCCTCCGCGGGCACCGCTGCTCCGCTGGAGCCTCCTCCATTGAGCTCCCCATCGCGCTTCTCCTTGCGCCGCTGCAACGTGTTCACCATGGGCTGGTCGTACGGGCCCGGCTTGGCCCAGTCCTAAGGGAAGGAGCTCGTTAGGGCCAGCCCGTGCTAGCTGGCATCCTGTTACACAGCTTCATTTACAATGACAGTGCAATTTTAAAGCAAGAGATTTATGCAGCTAATAGGGGGTGCCCTTCTGAATCACACTAGATATAAATTAATTTTGAAGATATTAAAAATGTTTTATTATGAACAAAAATCTCATTTTCTAAAGGGAACCTAAATTTTTTAATCTACATGAACTTCCTTATACAATGATATTTAACATTTTGGTGTTATTATTTTCTTTAGATGAAAGCCCATTCCGTTTAAAGTCTGTTTTCAGAAGCTCAAATGCAGAAACCACCCGTGTAAACTGACACAGGGCAGCAAATACAGCCCAGCTTCTGATCAGTGATTTCCCTACCCTAGGTGTCCGCCAGCTGTAACAGCATGCGTTGTTACACGTTGGCAGCTTTAAAAAACTAGCCCAAAACAGACTTTTGATACATATTAGAGGTGAAAACTTATTCTGTGTAGTCTCTTGGCTCACTGACTAGCTGAAATCTGGTCTGTCTGAAGACAGACTAACTCCCTGCGGAATCACTGACACCGAATGTGAAGCAAACTCCCCAGGTCCCTGGGCCCACATTCACTTGGGGCTCTTTTGAGCAGTCCTGCAGCTGCCCAGGCAGGAGAAACTCTTCCCTCACCTTCAAAAATATAATAATAAAAGCAGAAGACACCTCGCTCCACCACTGGCAGCTGCTGACCAGCTTCTGACCAGGCTTGGGATTAAATAGTTAATGGTAAACTATGCCCAAACTTTAGATTTTTAGTGACATGTCTTAGTGGAGGACATGGGAAGTACAAGGCAGCTCTGCGGAAAGAAACTGCTTGTGTAAATGGATGCTTCAGTTTTATTAAGCCAAGTAAAACTCAGCTTTGCCTGAACAGTTTTGTCTTTGTTGGGTTTTGCAGCAAAAAAAGGACTGGCAAAGTGTTTTTAGCATGGGCACAACTGGTAACGCCGGAGACTGCAATCAATGTGGCCACACATGGATCAGTCTCCAGCAGCTGGAGAGGGAGATTCGGGAGTCTGCAATGAGATACCTCTGGTCTTACATTTACAAAAAGCGCCTGATCAGGGCAGAGGTGTTGCGATGCAGAGACACCCTTGTCAGATCCAGCTGGAGCAACTCAAAGAAGTTTCCGGTTTCTGACATTTGGGATCGTATCCCGAGACACCAGAACAAGCTGAGCGCTCCCAACCTGGAGAGCACAGCATAAATCAGCATCTGCATCCAGCAGCTGGGGGTGGGCAGCTTCTTCCCCACTCTAGCTGGCTCTGCTGGAGCGTCCCGTCCTATGCGGGGCTGCAGCAGGGCAGCCGCTCTGGCAGGAACATCACGAGGCTCCACATATGCTTGCAGTAAGCACAGGAGGTGCCAAGAACACAAGCGTGTCCTACACCAGCTCTTGGCACTGACTAGAGCCCAGAGTGCTTTCAACACCGTAATATTTGCTCCAGACTTCCCTCTCTGGGTGCTGTGAGTTTTAGTATCTTTTAGGAAGTATCGGCATAGAGCAGAACATTCAGAAACGCCACCCTCTCTACAATTACCACCATGCAGTGCCCATTCAGAGGGGTGTGAAACAGAGCAAATCAACAGGCAATTACAGGGATGGAGGACAGCAACTGCCGCGAGCACAGTGCTGGGAGAAGGAGGAGGAGGAGGAGGAAGAGGAGGTGAAGACGGCCACGACAAAAGGAACACAAACCTTCCAGCTAGGGATCTTAGATGATGGCAACATGCCTGGCCCAATGGTGTAATAATGAACGTAGTCTGGAAGGAGGGCTGAGGGAGCCCGAGTCCACGCGCGGGAGACAGGCGGGAAATGAGGGAAAGGACCTGCACCAACTGAGGCTACGGATGGGTCACTTGATAAACTACAGTGATAAAACCCATTAGACAACTGGAAACAAAACAAATAAACAAAAAACAGAAATTAATATAAACAGAATGAATATGAAAATACACTGTGACTTCGATGATCTAGGGAAAAAAAAAAACAAACTTCTGTATCTCAAAACAAACAAAAAATGCACTTTGCTGCAAATAAACAACAGAAAATTGATACAATGCTTGGCTCAGAAGTGAGATATTGCTTGAAAATTGTTATGAGATATAACAAATTTCAGACACCAGCGTGGCAGTCATTGCCGCTTGGCCCTCTGTCCGGGGAAGCGGCACCCCACGAACAAGCCCCGACACTGGAGCTGCTCTGCAGGCTGCGGGCACAGAAACAAGACATCCCCAGCACTGAAGGCATCTGCAGTGGCGGCCTCTGTGCAACCGGACAGAGAGGAAAAGCACGTGGCCTTCGGGAATGATGTGGCAGCCACGTGATGAAGAGAAAAAACAGCAAGGATTTACCAGATGAGAATGCACACCGCTGTCACTATCTCCCCCAATTTAAAGTGCATCCCATACAATTTATTCCAATTATGCTCTTTTTTTTTTTTTTTTTGCATTAAAAACCTGCCCAAATTCCTTAAGAGTGCAACCCAGGCTACTAATGGGAGAGAGGGGAGAGCCCACAAGCAACACAGCCCGGGCGAGCAGCCCCTCCACAGGTCACCAGCTGAGTTTAGGCAGTGTTTCACGGTCCCTTTGAGCAGAAAAGGTGGACAAGGAATTTTTATAAAAAATTAGCTCCTTGCAAACCCCCAATTTGTAGTACCCACCCCATCCCACCAGCTAATTTAAAGAGAGTGTCAGTGCGGTTTTTGCAAACACATTTGCTTTGCAGGGAGTGTGTCACAGCTGCTATTCTCATCTCCATGGGGAGGAATCCTGGCTGTGTCCCATGCACACTTGTTGTTCGGAGGTTGCTGGGTCTGGGTAATGAGCTAATAGGTTTGTACGTCTTTGAGATGAAGTTTTTCACCTTCTCTGTGGAGGCCCAAGCCCCCATGGTGGAGCCTGAGCTGACTGAGGTGGGGGAACTGCACTCGCTCACTGACTGGCAGGTTTCAGAAGCTTCGGAAGAGGCAGAGCTGGACGAATTCTGCAGCATAAAACAGCACCGCAACGAGGCAGGGAAAGGAGACACAAGCCACCGAAAAGAAAAAAAAAGAAAAAAAAAAAAACACAAACAAAAGAGAGACAAAAAGCACATACAGAGACACACACAGGAGAGAGGGAAGGATGAGAGAAGCAGAGGGTTAGGCTTAAAAAAAAGTCAATTATACACTGCTCAAAACCATTGCTAATGCTCAGGAAACCCATACGAGCAACAACAAGCCCCTTGCTCAACATGAGCCCTGGCCAGGCTGCTTGACATGGAGGCTGTCGAGGGAGCTCTCGGCTCCCCACTGCAGCTGCAGTGGCTCAGCTGCGTTAGGCACCTCAGGGCAACGGGCTGAGGGCCCTGAGGAAACCTGCGGCCCAAGCATGCGACACGCCACAACCAGCAGCTCACACAGAGAAGCAGGTTGTCCACAACTCAAGGGCACAAAGTTTGGATTTAGGACATGGAGCAGAAAATGCTGCTTGCATCCATAAACTCTGGGGTATTTGGAGCTGCAAAGGCTCCTGTGAAAGCTCACCTGAGTTTGAGTATCACAGAACAGAGGAAGAGAGAATACTTACCCGAGCTGGAGCTCCCTGCAGGGCACTGGGTGCACGTGGGTGCCCCGCGGCAGCATGACACCCTGCGAGCACCCGGCTCACACTTCCCTGCCCTGTTCTCTGCTGGGGACATCAAGGGTGGCCCGTGCCTGCCGCCCACTTGCTTCCACAGCAGAGAGCAGCAGGAGAGGAAAAAGCAGGACAAAGAATGTGCACAGAGGCAAAATGCACCTGAACACCCAACTCCTGGCAGGCAGCTGACTCCTATGTGAACAACCAAGGGGGCTGTTACACTAAGTGCAAAGCTTTTGTATCTCTCCCTCTTGAAAAGCAGCATCACCCTCCTCCAGGTCCAACTGGGTCCTTTGAAATCACCAAGAATACAGGCAAAGTTGTTAGGACAGCAACCAGCTCTGTTTGCTGTCGGAAAAGCCAGCACTAGTATCACAATTTAATTCACTGTAGTCCAAGACCTGAGGAGACCCCTGGCATTTTATGACAGTAGAGATGAATGGCTGAGATTTCCAGAACACGCTCTCATAGCAAGGTTGTGTAGCAAAGACTGCAAATTTTGCAGTCCTTCTAAAATAGAAAAGTCACCAGTAGCCCTAGGTGAGATCTTGTGGTGAGTATGCAAACAGCATGACAGCTAGATAAGAAGTAATGTAGAGGAAGAATAGCTGCTAACACCCCAAACTCATCCCAGAGCCCACCAAAATCTATGTGGAAAGAAAATATATATATAAGTAACTGCCTGAGCAAGAGGAGATGCCATCTCCTGGGATGGGACCTCGATTTTGAGGAAGACACCTGTGGTGGTTGAGCAGCCAATACAGGATCAGCATCTTGAGTTTATTAGTGAATGTGGATTTGGGGGAGTGCTATGAAATTTCACAAAGGTAAAGTCAAAGAGGGGAAAAAAAGGCAAGCTAAAAGGATCCTGCCCCGTGCTGAGGAGCACGTCGTGTCTGCAGGTGACCTCACAAGTCTCTTCAGGGTACAAGAAGTTCAGGTGTCAAGGCTTATGCTCTACAGGCAGGCAAATGTTGAGGTGAACACAAGACAGAAAGAAACTGCAAAAATGTAGCTACTAAGCTGCATGTAGCTACTAAGCCCTCAAGTGATAAGTATCTACCGGGGGTACTCCCTGATGCAGTGGTTTGATGTTTTCTGCAACGTGTCACATTCTTCCTGTTTTAAAGAAACCCCCATTACAGGAGAAAAAGCTCTGAAGATGATGCAAGTGCATCTGACGAACACAAGCTCTGTGAGACTCTGACACTCATGAGGACAACTCATGCTCATAACCTGAAAGAACTGTTGAAAAAAACCACTTGGATTTTGGTATTCTGCACAGGGCAGGGCAGTGCAGGAACACTGTTGATCGGGTCAGGCTGTTTCTGCAGATGCCTTGATGGTGACAAGTGAGGATTCTTATTTACAAGCCAGAAACTTCAGATTATGTCAAGCAATGGTGGAAATAAGCCATAAATGGGTTAGCAATAGCACTGCACAAAGTAAATAAAGGGAAAAAGACTAAAACTGCAAATTCTGCAGATGCAAGGATTTGTTCAATTGACTTGATATATGGAGAAAAAAGGCTGGAAATGGCTAGCTTGTTACGGCAATAAAATGGGCTTTGCATCCATGGACAAACTGGGATACAGACAGCAAAGGGAACACACCTGCAACATCATCCTGTGGTCAGGAGCTTATCTAGCAGGGATGGTTTGTTTGAAGACAGGCAGCTACATGCAGGGTAGACACGCTGGAGAAGCACGGGCAAAGCTGCCACTGCTCACTGGCTGCAAAGTCTCCTGCCCAGCACCTCAGCAGGAGCCACCGACTCCTCGCTCAAGCCAAGGAAACCAACCTCCTCACCCCTCCTGGAGCAGGGGACAGGGGAAATGGCTCCTCCAAACTTCCTACGGCCCCCTGCAAAGGGGGAAGGATGAACCATGATACCACGGGGAGAAACATCCCAGCAGCAGAAGGAAAGGCTAGAAATGGTGGCAGGGAAACGGGCCTTCTCAGCTTAAGAAATTCAGATGGCCCAGGCTGAGGGAGGCTCAGGAATGGCCAATAAGGATGGCAAAAGTGAGAACCATGGAGAGGGAGGCAGCAGAATACCAACCTCCTGAAGGAAAAGCACACAAAAAAGGGTCAATGAGGCAAATGCTACCTGGACAGACTGCGGAAACCGCCTGAAGCTGAACCCTGGGCCACTGGGAACCCCCTCCGGAGCCCAGGGACACTTGGAGCACACAGAGTGCTGCGATGTGGCTCCCGCTGCAGGGGCTCGCGGCTCCCGCACGCCGTGGCTGGAGGAGCGCCCGTGGGCTAGGGCTGTGAAACCATTTTGAAAATAAAATTCACTTTAGCTACTTTAATCACTTTTGTTTTTCTTTTTTCCCTCCAAGGCTGCAGTAACTGCAGTTACACTCAGCCCTCAAGGTAGCTTTTTGAAGAAGGAGTTAATAGTTAACAGTATTAGCAGAAACCTAAAGCAGCGCGTGGTACCAGCTGGTTCCTCCAGTACACACAGGAGCCTGGTGGCTGGTGTCTCACACAAGGTCCTAGGGCTTGTTCTTCAGCGGCACCCTGCTTGGACTGGGATACACGAATTCCAGTGAGGACAAAAAGCTGCATTTGGGGCCAGACTGTATGATTTTTGTTCTCCATCTATGCTACTAGCCTACTAAAGGACAGCGGCCATCCCATATCACTTGTATCCTTTGGTTGCTACATTTTGCATTTAAAAAATAGTAGTATTGCTTTCTTAATCCGTTCCCTTCCTCATGTAACAGGGCTTCCTGTGCAAGGTTTTGTCAGAAGACTGATCCTAATGAAAAACCTGGTCCAAAATCCTGCTGAAATCAGTGGAAGGCTCAGCAGGTACCTTTCAAAAAGCTGTGCACGGTGACTGAAGGTCAATATTTGATCTTCTCTGCCGATCTCTTTTCTCTAATCAAGAGAAAACCCTTGGGAAACTCATTTAGAAAGGAAGTCAAGGAGAAGCAAACACCTGCTGGTAATTAAAAAACTAATAGTGCATTTCTGCTTTTGTTTAAGGTCTAAATTAGGAGCATTTCTCAATTTACATGGAAATTTGGATAGCCATAATAAACTAGTTCCTCTATTCTAACTTCATTTTGCTTCAAGCAACAGAGCCTCCTGAAATGCAAAAAATCTCATCAGCTTCCTAATTTCTACATGCAGGAACAAATTCACATCTAGTTCACATCACTCTATTATCTAGGGAAAGCTATTTCAAGAATACTGTAACAATGAAGACTTCATCAGTCCTCTGCAATTTGACAGCTCCCTTTCCCTCCTTTACCTGCTCCTCTCTCTTCACCCAACACTCACTTTCCTCCCCATGGAGGCAGAAGCCTTAAAATCCACCTGCATAATCGTTTCCCACCTTACTCTCACAATGTAGCTTCACCCCCCCTCCAGTGGATGATCCTTTTCTCCTCCTCACCCAAGCATAGCTCTGCTCAGATCGTAGGACTGCCCCCACCCCAGGTGATCACTCCGAGATGCCGTTTCGCTCCCCAGACGCTGCGTACAGGCCGGGCAGCACTAACCAGCTTGGGTGACACTCAGGACATCAGGACAGAATCACAGAATGGCTGAGGTTGGAAGGGACCTCTAGAGATCATCTAGTGCAACCCCCTGCTCCAGCAGGGACACCTAGAGCACGTGGCACAGGGTGGCATCCAGGCGGGTTTGGAAGATCTCCAGAGAAGGAGACTCCACAACCTCTCTGGGCAGCCTCTTCCAGGGCTCTGGCACCCTCACAGGAAAGAAGTTTTTCCTCACATGGAGGTGGAACTTCCTGTGGTTCAACTTGTACCCATTACCCCTTGTCCAGCCATCATGGAGAAGAGCCTGGCCCCATCCTCCCTACATTCACCCCTCAGGTACTTGTACATGTTGATTAGATCCCTGCTCAGTCTTCACTTCTCCAGGCTAAACAGGTCCTGCTTGCTAAGTCACAGCGCAGAGATGCTCTGTTCTCCCAAGCAGTGAGTCTCTTGCACGGCTGTATGCTGCTCAAGGACAGGCCGGAGGCAACACTGGCCTCCAACCTGGCACTTAGAGAAGCTACTCATTCCAGGAAGAGAGCTGTCCCTCTCCTTAGCAGTTCAGCTATACTCAAACGCACTTGCCTAATTAAGATTTGAGCTTTTTACAGCTGCCTTTCCAAATGTATAGTTGTCTGGTAGGGGAAAACACCTTTGCTCCCAGTGATGTTAACCACAATGCCGCAGAGTGGAGATCGCACTAACAGAGAATTAAGGGCAGAGGCTGGTTTTAGAATCGCTCTTTCTCCTTTCCTCTACGGAGGATTATAAAGACATAAAGACCTACTACTCACGGACTGTAATCTTCACTTCACCAGTTAGCTCTCCTTTCACAAAATCTGTATTTTGTTTGTTTAAACCCTGAGTTATTCTTTCCTTGGGAGTTACACTGAAAATTAAACTGATTTTATTCAGAATCAGATGGGGAAAAGATGTCTAAAACATAGGTGAGAACAAAAAATCTCATACAGTTCTCACAGTTGCTCTCAGATAAAATGGGAATTTTGTCTCCTGTTTCTGCCTTTTTTTTTTATTGAAAGAAAAGAGCTTTGTTGCTGCTGGTAGGTTCCAACGCATGGAGCTAGCAAACACCAGCAGCAAAGCACCCATCTGTGCAAGACATACAGCTTTTAATTTCCTTTCCTGCTTCCAGGGCTTGCCTTGATGCTTTCCCAGCATCACTAGGAACAAGGACATTGATGTTTCAGGAACAGTGGGCAGCCCAGATCGCTGCTCCTCCCTGGCCTCCAAACCACAGCACTGGAGGAAGAGCTGTCAGTCGGTTAGAGACACACAACACGACACGTGCTGTCACCGAGCAGCTCTGGGCGAGCTCACGGTCACAGCTTCCTGTCCGCAGGACACATACGCTTCACGCAGTGCTGAACACACAGAGCGGGACACGCAAGCGCAGCTGAAGCAGCCAGGCCATGGTCTGTTACCTTCCCTCTGCGCAAAGGTAGACAGAGCCGGAGACGTACAGAGCACAGACCAACTT
This sequence comes from Crypturellus undulatus, assembly GCA_013389825.1. Lineage (NCBI taxonomy): Eukaryota > Metazoa > Chordata > Aves > Tinamiformes > Tinamidae > Crypturellus > Crypturellus undulatus. The sequence goes on along the minus strand of VWPW01021589.1, from coordinate 344,842 downwards.
GCTACACCAACAGGCTGCACTTGTCAGGGCAACGTCGTGCGGCCGCAGCCTCCTACAGCTCGTGAAGAGCTCACGTGACGTTGGGGTCAGTTTGCAACTTTAGGGATAGTGTCTAAAATGAAGTAAAAGCAGAGGAGCACATTCCTAGCTGGGGTAAATCAGCATGACTCTAACTTTGGGGATGTTCAGCCAGCTGATATCAACCTAAGTTCTCTCCCCGCATTTATAGGGAAACTAGAGAAGAGGGACTTTTTAAATTCTTCTTCTTATTATTATTATTCATTCATGTTAGGGATAATTGCAAAATCAACCCCTCATCCGCAAACACTGCATCACTGTGTGGACTACCACTTTCTTATGCTGGTGCAGTGGATACTATGAAATCCAAAGATGATGCTACAAGTAAAACTGAGGCATCTATCTTAAAAATCAACTTCCTTACCTTGTTACTATTCCAGTTTATATGTGTTGATTTACTTTTTTTTTTTTTTTTGCATTTCATTTAGGTTAGTCACAGCCCATCTAAATAAAACATTCATTTAAATAGTCTGCACAAAGTTCTAAATCCAGCTGTTTCAGGATGTTGTCTATAAAACACAACGCTGATGTGTCCAGAATGGGGACACTGTAGAAGAAGTATGTGCTTGAAATCAGAGCATTTCTATTAAAATGAAAGAGATAAATAGAAAAAATAAAAATGCTGAGCTTTCCCTAAGAATATGATCCTGAATGAACCAGACTGTTCTGGATGATATCCTAAATGTTTCACTAAGTGCTGCTGACTGAATAAATATTTCTGGAAGGATTAGCGGGAAGGGGCCCTACGTGCAGTCAAAGGTGGTCTAAAAGGAGCCAACTTGGTAACTGGTGACGCTGAACTGGTCAGTGTAAAAATTATCATTGATCTGCAGTCAAAGTCACCAGTGTCAAGAGGAGTTGTCACAAGGCTGTTCTGGCATGGATACGGGTCCATTAAGCAGCAAACAGCCACCAGATAGTCATAAATTGCAACCTGTGAAGGACTTTTAACTAGTAACCTCATAACTAGTAACCTGGGTGGATCAAGTGAGTATCGATTCCCTCCCCTGTGGTGGATTTTCCTCACTCTTTCCCACCTGAATGTATCTGAAACTCAGGCATCTAGGACCAACAGAGATCCCGTAACCAGAGAGTGATTGTCCCATCCTTCAGTGCTAACCTTCGAGGGGGTAGCATCAAGATGCCAATAAGAGGCCCAGCTTTTACAGGAATGAAGTTCAGCAAGGTGGGAATTGCCTTCAGTGTTCAACCTAACTCCAAGGTACCCCCAAAAACACATAAGATTTTTTTTTTAAAAGAAGGTGAGCCAAGCTACAGTGTCCAGCTCACCTCTCATTCCCGTGCTTGCACGTACCTGGTTAGGTGCTTCTGGTGGCATAGGGGATGGCGATTTGGACTGGAAAGCATCCTGGGACATGAATCCAGAGTCATGGGAGGACACACTGGACAGCCTCATGGGGGCCTGCTGAGGCAGATTGGAGCTGCGATAGCGATAGTGTGAACTAGGTGAGTGCGAGTGCGAGCCGCTGGAGCGGGAATCACTACTGTTAACGCTGTTCAGACTGCTGTGAGAGACAAAAGGAGCAGAGAGAGGAAGGGGGAGAGGAAAAGACAAAAGGAGGGAGTGGGAGAGACCCATATATGGTACAATTAACATTCCACGTGTTGCTAGCAACAGGCAGCATAAACCAGAGGAAAAACAAAAAAAAAAAAGAGGTTGGCAAAATAAATTTATATATATATATATATATATGCACATATATATCAGTAAAGTATGCGAAGCAGGTGCAGTATCCTTTGTGAGCACAGAGAAAATGGCACTTTACCCTGAACTTCGCTCAAATGATCCCACTTTGGAGGCCAGGCCCCAGGAGGCTGTGTCAGGTCCAGCAGAGGAGATGGCTCCGTGTCCTGCCCAGCCTCGACACTGCTGCTGCCTCCACACACCCCTTCTGCTCCTAGGCCTTGTGCTAAGGGCCACACTCCACAGGGATCCCTTGAGCAGGGTGCTGAACACCTAACAGGGCATCCAAAAGGCTGCGCCGGGGTGTGTGGCTTCAGCAGGCAGAAGGCCAACATGTGAGATTGCTAAAAGCAGCCCCAATCCCCCAAACTTAAGCGTGCCCATGAGGAGCTTTGCTCACACGACAGCTCCCAACAGGACAGAAAGGGTTGTGGAGCCACGTGGCACCTCGTGGCACATAGGAAGGGGATCAAGGAGAATCAGAACTTCCCAGGTGGGATCTACAAAAGAAGGATTCTGACTTCCAAATCACAGGGATTGTTTTTTCATCTCCAGAATCTGTCAGTGAGGAAGTGATTAACTGATCACAGTGTAGGAGGCTTTAAAGTCTCCTTCTGCTGCAGAGGTGACAAGTGGCACTAGCAGGATATCCATCTGAAGGTATATTCCTACTTTGGTTGGCAGAACCTACCTTCTAGCTGAAGGGATGGCTCTAAAAGATACATGGGCAAGGACTGCATTTTCTATCCCCAAATTTCGTGTAAAGATAGACAAGGCTGGTGCAGATGAAGAGGAGCCCTGTATTTTTTTTTATCCATACACAACAGCCTCTTGTCATAGATTTTACTGCACAAGAATATGAGGTTGATTGGGAACAAGTGATGAATTTTCCAGCCATTTTCTTTTACAGCTTCAGGATATTGCATCTTTAAGCCTGTGCTCAATGCTTCAAATGTGTGTATTTTCACATATATATAAAAGTATTGCAACTTTTTTTTATATATATCTGCATGCAGAGGCAAGTACATACATATAAGTAGTCATGTTCACTTGTTCTGACATGCTACAGGTAACTTTGCTCATACACAGGGAACCTGTAGTACATTATTCATAGAGCAAATCAAAAGGTCATCACTTGAGATTAGCTACAAAGGTGTTACAGCAGAATGCACAACACAGTATCTTCCTTTTCAGTAAAAGGAAACAGTGAATGTAAACATCAGGGTCCAGGGGTAACATGCTAATAAACTGTTTTATGAGAGAAAACAGTTTTTACAGAGAAAGCATCAACAGGATCCAAGTGTTCCAACACATCCGGGGACAGCATTAGACAGCACTAAACAGTCAAAGAATTTGTATCAAAAAAAAGCATTTCCATGTACCACACTGATAGGGTAATTGGCAAGGATGTTTTTCCTTTTCAAACTCTTTAACTTACTGATTAGTAACAGCTACTTAGAATAATCTAAAAAGCTATCACATGAAAAACAGAAAAGGAAATTATGAATGAACAATCTCAGAGTTTAGATCAGTACAGTCTGCTCTTTGATCTGGAATGGGTTCAAGAGAACTGAATTAAAAGCATCTTCAAGTTGTCTTGAGTTCAAAGTTGTTCAGTCATGTCCATCCTTTTTAATATTCTTAGTCACACATGTAAACAGACGAGGACCATGAGGGATTGATTTCATTAAGAGTTCTTATTTAAGTTCTAATTATGCACACAAATCCATATCACAGTCTGAACCTTCCTCCCTTTGCCCAAAAAGAGGTTATAATGAAGTAATATCCATCTACTTACCTGCAAACACTGGATTTTCTGGACATGGTAGTACTGGGAGAGGATGGAGGAGTCTGATAAGACCAGCTGTAATCAGAACCTTTCAAATCTAAAATTACCTGATAAAAGATAATCAATAGTATCAACAACTTAAAAAAACAGATTTTCCTAGTAAGAGAAATGATCTGCCTGTCTCCAGTATTCCTCACTGCAAGTTTTCAATGTCTCTTATGCCAGCCCCAGTTTTCTGCTAGAACTGACTGTGTATGCCACTTCAGCTTGATTCAGCTTTATCCTTGAGTTCCCTCAAACTAGCATGCTTCAACACTATGGTGCTAGAGATGGACAGTTTAAGTTTGAGCAGAAAAAATCTTAAAAAGTAAACCTAAGATCTATTTTATTTAAACATTTAACTATAAATATTTTCTTATGCATTTTAAGGATAGTAGATATTCAGTCAATATTTCTCCTAACACTTAAAATAGTGCAATCTGAAAGATGAAATATTTTCCCGGTAACAAGAGCTAACCTGTTCACTTGAAGATGGCAATTTGTGTGGATCCATGGTGAGACTTTTCAGGTCATCTGATATGGTTTGTAAATGTGTTATTTCTCCTAGCATTGATATTTCTTCTTCCTGAAGAGACAAATCAGCAGAATTGATGACTCTTTAGATTTTATAAATGAGGACCAAAACATAATATACAATCTTCTGTGTTTTATTAGTGATTGTAGACATCAATCCCAAGGGAGTTGCTTTTTCTTTGTCCACAAATCATGGAAAGAGGTTGAAAACATTCAGAATTTTATGCCTACTTTAAGATTGCCTAAGTTCTGAGGCTCAAATATCCTCTCTCACCAATGAGGTAAGTAAGTCTCAGTGCTGTTTTGGTCACATCTTCAGAAAAAGAGTCACCCTCACTGCACTTCGAATAGGTTTATCCCTTTCTGTGCATACTCACTAATGTGTCTTAAGGAGAGAAGATTGAGAGGGGATCTGATCAATATGTACAAATACCTGAGGGATGAATGTAAAGGCGATGGGGTCAAACTCTTCTCGGTGGTGGTTGGTGACATGACGAGGGGTAATGAGTGCAAGTTGAAACACAGGAAGTTCCACCTCCATGTGAGGAAGAACTTTCCTGTGAGGGTGACAGAGCCCTGGAACAGGCTGCCCAGAGAGGCTGTGGAGTCTCCTTCTCTGGAGATCTTCCAAACCCGCCTGGAGGCCACCCTGTGCCACATACTCTAGGTGTCCCTGATGGAGCAGAGGGCTTGGACTAAATGATCTCCAGAGGTCCCTTCCGACCTCAACCATTTTGTTGAGGTCAACCTCACAGAGTTTAACCTTGCATGTAAACGAGTTAAATTCATACTTCTAGCTGGCTTTGGAGACTTTGCCCAAGGCCCTGTGCAGGCAATTCACGCTGACCTGTACGACATGAGGAGCTGGCTCTCTGCTGACAGTATCAGCCCTGCAGGCTACCACACGGCTGCAGCTACCCTGGCAATGTTATCCAGGTCTTCTGGGTGTGTAGTTCCCCTCCTATCGCTCAGCCATCAGCTTCCTACTTCTCTAACCACAGTTTTCACCTGACACTCTTTGTAAACAAACATTGGGAACATTTTACACAGAAGCCTTTTCAGAACCACGTCAGGCTGACACAAAGCCACAAACGTGCAGCACTGGACATCCAACAACCTGGGATTATGAAAATACACTTAAGCTTTTGGAAGGATTTGAAGAAGCTGTCATGTGGGAGGGAAAGAGCTGCCAGGAAACTGCATGGGAGCAGGTTGCAATCTGTCAGATAATGTAATTACAGGGGAGGTCTTGAAATAATTCAGTCCTACAGCTAGAGCAGGAGTGAAGGTGGTTTACATTGAAATGTGATGTTAAGAAAAAGAGTGGTGGAAGCTACCTGAGTGATGCCTCAGGGCCACATCTGTAGGGACTTAAGGTCCACCCTAGTCTTTGTGCCCTCTCTTTCTGTATGAGTCATCTTGAAAGTTTCCACAGCCTTTAGTCTCCAAGTCATTCCAGGGCCCCATGAGAAAGTGCCCAGCTCTTGGCACTGCCTAGACAGACAAGCAGGAAGGATTTTGGGCAGTTTCTGTGTCTCTAGAAATTCCAACAAGCTTGTGCACCGTGACTGACGTGAAACGAGAGCTCTTACAATGACAGGCCGCAGCATGGAGATGAACGCGCAGAAGCGGCCGCGCTCCTCGATGAGAGCCTTCCTGACAGCTTGCTTCTCCGTCTCCTCCAGCAGCAGGTACTTGTCATTGACGTCTTGCAAAGCGCTATCCAGCTGGGGCTGAATGTCACCCCGTCCTGCACACAGGGAACAACCAGGAGGGCATTTTATCAAATCTTTGGTCTAGAGAGACAAATCCCTTGCTTTCAGTCAGCACTGCTGCTGGACTGCTTTTGCAATTCAAGTTTCAACTAGTATTTTCCCCTAATTCAAATAAACAGGTCTTTTTTTCACCGAAGTTAAACTTTTTCAACATTTTTCCCTTTTACCTATGAAGGAAATTCATCTCAATCCAAAGAAAGTTCCACCAAGCCAAAGGCAGCATTTCATGTACGGACTCTCTCAAGCTCTCAGTTGTTACAACCTCTCATGTCATCTTCCCTGGCAAGCAACATCTTACTGAGTAAGAGGGCACCCATCACTAATCCCAGGCATATTCCTCTTCCTTCCTACCATCGTGCTTGGCAAGCTCCTGCTGGCAACTCTGGGCAGTGTCTATGTGAGTGAATGAGTCTCCTATATGACATGACAGGAGGACATTCTCCTGAGTGCTGGACCTAAGATTCAACTGCTTTACACAAGCAACCAGTACAACATCTTCCTTCATTCCACGGTCCAAAACAAATAAAAATAACCACTGACATCTAAAATATGTATGTCCAGTCCAGAATTTGTCTATCAGAAGTTAAAAAGAAGAAAAAAATGCATTGTTTTGCCAACACAAAGCTTCACCTAGTTCACCCTAAGCCAACTGATACATAACACTTAATTTTTCTAGCAGTTAAGTATCTTACTCTGCAACAACTGCTAAGTCTGCATCATGCCAAAAACTCATCCCTCTAGTAACGGAGAGCTGCTCAACTCTAGCATTATTGACTCAGTACTGTTGCAGTTGGGAGATTTTTGAAGCGACCTACAACCCTGATTATTTTGAAGAACCTGAGATGCATAAATTTCTCTCAGCTCTTCCAGAGATATCGCAAAGAAAGTATGAACGAACAATTTTTATGGACAATCCATTTTATGGATAAATCTTGCATGAGCATGACTTAAAGCCATGAACAAGAAGAAGAAGGCAAGCCTGATGTGCGCAGTACAAAACAGCTTGTTCCACAAGATAACTCAAGGTGAGAGCTACCAAAGGCAAACCTTTGCCTTATCATCACACCTTACACTTAATACTTTCTGTTATTATCCAGAGCAGTCTGGAAATGGTAGCAGGTAAAATAAGCTCATGTTCTTTAACTCTGGATTGTTTATACGGCTGTAGAAGATGAAAAACATATAAACTGATAACTAAATCATGCACCCATCGCTTTGGCTTTGGAGAACTGCTCTAACTACCTCTCTCCAGCACCCGCTGGAGCAACATTTTGTGTTTTGTAACATTTGCATTTTACTCCTTTACGTAAATCAGGAAATTAGTAGCCACATCGTCTACCACAACCGGTTTTATGGAGCTGAGGCTCTTGGGTGCCTGTGTAGGCAGTGAAAGCAGTCGAGCTCTCCCCAGGGTGTAATGCAAAGCTCTGCCGGCTCAGGTGCTCTGAACAGCCCGGAGCGGCTTCTCAAGTCAGAGGTTTACAGGGCACAAAATCAGCTTGCTCTCAACTAATTTCCTCTTCTCCAAAACAGCTCTCCTACACATGGACATCATTCCCTATTCCTGAGTCCATCACTCCAGCCTTCCTTGGTCCAAATTTGCTGTTTCTCAGGAGGAAAGGTCAGTGTCAAAAGCCTTTGCGGACACCAGGTCTCCAAGCCCTGCTGGCTCCGCACCCACCACGTGACAGCAATGATGGGTTTTCCCCTTGGATTGTGGGGGGAAGGTCACTTGCTTAGGGTATCCCTGACAACTGAGTGCACTATTTTTGCAATCTTTTGGAAAATCTATTGCAATCTCCTTTTGTGGACATGAGGTAGACCTTCATAAGGAACATTAACATTGATTATTCTCTCTAGCGCAGTAAAGGCTTTAGGTTACACATTTGGAAACATTTCCAAATCCATGCAATTTTTATAATGACAGAATATAGCTCCAGGACCAAGGTGGGCAAAGAGGGACCCGAAAGGACACTCCTACCCCAGTTGGAGACTGGTTTGAACAACTCATCAAAACACTCTGCTCTAGAGATGGTCAAATGTGTCCACTGATGGACACTGACCTAGAGATAGTCAAATATGTCCACTGTAGTCACTGATCTCTGACCTGGAATGGGCCAGAAGTGAGTATCTGCAAGGATGGCTCTGCAAAACACATCCACCTGCATGCAGAGGAACGAGTCAGTGACCTGAAAAGCCAGGAGAAACGCGAATCCCCCCTTTCGCCAGTGGGAGCTTCAGCATTGCAGCAGCGAGGAGCACAAATGCAGCACCAGAAGTCACAACCTGCTCGCATCCTGCCAGGGCCAAAAGCAACACGGGGCAGGAGAGCAAACTGCAGTCATGGAATCACTTCTCAGCAATATTGACAGGAACCCACCACTACTCACCACGTAGTCGCACGATGTTACCTTCTGGGGGGTTCTTCACATCACTTGCATCACTAGCATGACATGCAAGAGCTTTGAAGGACTGATGTGCATTCAAAGATCAATTTTGCAGTGGTCTACGGCTAAAAGCCTCATGCAAATTCTTAAATAACCACAGTTTGAAACGAAACTTCAGTCAAAGGAACATATTAGGGAAAAGACAAAAGGTAAGTCTGATTTTCAATCCAATTTCATGCTTATGTTTCATAATGCAACTTAAACTAGTAAAACTGTTGGCAATGAGCAGCTATGATTCTAAATGCTCTCATTCTCAGTGCGACTGCTAAAGCTCTTATTGGTAAAGGCTAAAGCATATTATTGGTAAAGGAGATAATGCAATAAACACTACTGAAATTGCTATTTCCCAGCTCCCATTCTCACCTAAGGACTGCTCCCTTGCACGGACACTGCACATGCAGGGCCAGCACTGACACTGTGTAACCAAATGTCCCTGTCTAGCAGTGCAAACCAGCAGGAGCTCAAAGCCATCTGTCCCCAAACCCTTCTCCTCAGTGCAGGGACCTGCTCAGTCTTCCAGGAGGAGTGATCCCTTGGCCTCCCACACAGAGAGATGTGGTGCTGAGAATGACCATTCTGCAGCAGCTTTCAGAAGGGTGGAAAACCTCATTTGCTGGGGTTAACTTTAGGAGCTAATTCAAGAAATTCAGCAACCAAATCTGGCTCTCGCCAGCAACCGCTGGAGATTCTACTCAGCTGCTAATGTCCCCAAGAGTTACGCTGTCTTAAAGGGTCCAAGTTATCAAAGAAACTCGTAGATCTAATTGCAAAGCAGGAAAACCAAAGCAGTTTCAAACTAGGTATCCTGTGGTAGGTCCCCTGCACCCAGCTGAGGCATCTCGATTAAGAATCTCCCTGTCTGATCAATCTAGGCTCTTCCACAGGGCAGGATTAAGCACCTCGTGACTATTCCTACTGCTCGAGGTCTGATATTCCCTCTCAAGAACACCATATTTCACATCAGAAGATCTCAAGGCAAGCGCTTCACATTTTCAATAGAACTACTGGAAAAAAACTACTCCAACTTAAAGAGCTTTAAGGTGTGAACAAGCAGCAGAAGTGGAAACACTTGTGAGGCCAGTTACCCCCCTTCCCAGCATGAAGTTATACGTGATTTCTTATCTATCACTTTAGAAAGGTGCATGCGAAATTCGGAGAAAGGGATTCGGACCACAGGTTTACAGAAAAACAACACTAAGGACTTGAAGCTCTAGACTTTAAAAGTCATATTGACAATGAGATATTCCATTATTTGAATCACCTCGATGACATGTCTGTTTTATTTAGCTTCTCTTGCAACCAGGATATGCTTTAATCAGTCCACGATAATCCCTTTCTAGAATAAACCAGAAGTTGGTCTACAAAATCAATTTCCTTCTTTTACAGGGGCTCCAATTAGATGCCAAAAGAAGATGCAAATCAAAAGATGGTTTGTTCATTGAGAGCAGGCCACGTTTTAGTTTCATTCGGAATTAAAGTCTAGGCAGTTAGTGGAGACCAGACACCATAAGGAGGCCACAGCAAGGGCTACAATAAACCAGCCACCAAGGTTACCGCATGGCACAGACTTACCCAGAGCCTCAGCTGGCAGGCGGGTGCGCATGGTGAGAAATGGCAGGACACAAAATTGACACAGAAAGGAAAATAACAAAAGTCAAATGGCTGTTGCAGCACTTCGAGAGCAGTTCAGACATTATCATCAGCTCTGAGACAAGAGGGGGAGCAGTTTGGAGAAGCCTACTTTGACTTCTGCTGCTGCTGCTGAAGGCAAACACGTCAGCCTTGCTCACTGACGAGCTGCTGTAAATCAAATGCCCAGTTATTTATCATGCACTTTTAATTAAGAAATTTACATCAGTTTAGGAACCCTGTTTAGCTTGCAGATTCTCAGGCAAGAACATGGTAATTTGTGTCTCAGAGCAAGTGCGCAACGTAGACAAGCTGTGCCTGGGCGAGCGCAGAGGAACACGGCGCATCCCACAACGCGGCCCGGCCGACCCGGGAGCTCGGCGGCTGCATCAGCAACCGCAGCGCCCTGTGATGTTCCCCCCTGCAATTACAGCAATAGATTGTTACTTAAATGGAACACTAATTGCTGATGCAGTGTGGAAGAACATCAGAAAGATTAACCATGATATGCACATTTTAATTAAAAAAAATTTATATTAAGCTCTGCATAAACCTGGCTGGCTGTCAGGAGGAAGAGAAGTGTCAAATGACATTCAAACTCGTGGAAGGAAAATGAAAGTCAGAGAGATCTGCGGTCACTGAGTTGGCAACACGTCTTCACTCAAGTTCTCTGAAGTGGAGCTCACATTACAAAGGTTGTGGGAGGAAAAAGTATCTCGGGCACTTCAAAAATCCACACGGGATCCTTCCCTGAAGCAGATAAGGATAATTTGCTAATTAGCTCCCCTCCTTCTGAGCTATATCGTATCAGCTGCAGAGCACAGCCTGGCTCTCCCTTCACTCCTCCAGCCTTGATCCTTTTGAAGAAATAACCTAGTAGAGTTGGGCTCTGCTCAGAGGTCCCCACTCTGAGAGCGCTCAGCAGGGGGACCATGCAAAGAACCTGAACAAGGTGGTCTGCATTTGCTTAAAAACACAAACGTTGCTCCATTACTCCACTGCGTGGAAGAGTTTCCTGCTTTTTAGCTAGGAGTCATAAGATTTGCACAATCCTTCCTGAGGACTGTACAGCAAGCGGCTGTTTGGTTTGTGGGCAACAGGAAACAGCTGCAAAGGCTCCAAAAACACAGACGTGTCATCTCAGCTAAGTGGGAGGAGGGAGAAGAAAAGGCACTTTTGACAGTATTATATGACGTTAATCATCCTTCTGCTCCCTCAGTTTCATTAGCAGGCTGGTAAGTGCCCATTCAAAACCACCGAATAAGGCAAAGCACAGGCTGCGCGTCGGGACACCCAACACGGACAGGACAGGACTCAGGTTGTGCTGAATATTTATGGCACTCTGCAGAAACATCTCTGGATGAAGGCAAAATGCAGCTTTCACATTAATATATAACAGCCTCAGTCTTCTATTGGGACTGAAATATAATTTCTTTCCAAAAATGCCTTTGGATTTAAACATTTTTCCCCTCCAAGCCAGTACTTGGTACCATGTGAAAAGCCTCAAAGCACAATCTTCCAGATATGCCCTGAGCAGAACTGAAACCTGTCTGCTCAGTCATAAACATCCAAGGCCAAAACACAGAATACAGCCAAGGTGCACATCAGTTTCACGTGATATGTTGTTAAATTTTAGTCAATTGAGTGTTACAAACAGATCCCCTTTTTCCCCCCTCCCCCCTTTTTTTTCTTTTAAACTGAAAGTCACTCATTTTGTTGACCTATGGAAGTGATTATAGAAGTGCTGCAACCTTTCCTTTGAGCTCAGTAGAGCTGCAATAGCTTCTAGTCACGCAGGAAGCCCTGACTTAGCATAAAACCTTCACATGCATCTGGTCCTCCAGGCTCCTCTTTATACAGCATGGATTTATATTTTACAAGGATTTCTTACTGTTAAAGATAGCAAAAAGAATGATAATCACCTCGGAAAGGTCCTTTAAAATACAACACTCTGATTTCGACGAAGATTTGTCATTTTATCAGTTATACTCTAGCAAGCTTCCAAAAAGACCCATAAGATCTTTTGGGTTTCCACAGGTTGCTGTTTTCCTAATCTCTTTTTTTTCTTTAGGAGTACTTTTATTGCAAGAAAAACCCAGCAACAACAAAACCTGACTGTGCAGACATAATTTCTAAAAAACGATCTCAAACACCGGACCTGAATGTTGAGCTTGGCCCTCTAGGATCGGACCAGACAGACGATGCGAAGCCAGAGAAGGGACAAGCCCAAAGGTCCCTGGCCCCATAGTGCTCCTGGGGTGCCAACCTGCAGCCCGCCGGGTCAAGCCCCACGGGTTGGGGAGCTCTCCCCAAGCCCCGGGGATGCAGGAAGGAGGCAGGAGGTGCCATGCGAGGGGCAGAGCCGGCACCACAGCCGGACATGCCGGGGAGGGAGGGCACCACCGTCCCAACACACACGAGGGAGAAGGGCAGGGCTGGGTCTCGGCTTCCAGATCTAAAGCTGCTCAGAGGGAATTGCTGCCCACCCAGTCCCGGCAGGAAGCTGCCTTCGGAAAAGCCTGACTTTTAGTAGCATGCACAGTATTTCACCAAATCCAGAGCTCAGCAAACATCTCAGCCCACAGATAATCATCAGGTCAATACAAAACCATTTTTACAAGCACTAGGTAGGGCAGAGGTCTGTGGGTTTAGAGGTCCCATAGGTGAGTCAGTATAAAAATGAAGGGCAAGGCACTGCTTGAGGAAAAGCAGAACAGAAGAACAAGTCTGACCAACAAGCAAGGGGGGAGCCAACAACACAGCATAAGGGGCATCCACGCCATCAGCCACATGCAGGGTGGCTTCACCAGAGGCTTTCCTGGCCAACTTCAAGCCTCCCTTGTGCCCCAAAGCAAACTCATTCGAGAGAGCTATCATTTTGTAAATAAAACCCTTCTTGGTGATGTTTTTGCCTCAGTGACAGGAGCAACACACTGCATCACATAGCACATCAAACAGACCTGCTAGGGGAAGACACACAACAACATCTGCACGGTAACACCTGACATCGCTTTACAAATCCAAGCAAACACTTTCATACTTCAAGGTAGAGATCAAAAAGGCAAAGAAGGGAAAAGGGAACTGCTACTTTCTTCCCTTCTGTATTTAACTGCTTTAACTAGTCTGTCAAAAGATGGATTTTCCTCCCACTTTCCTCCCGTGTGCGGCAGGGACCTGCTGGTCCAGCAGGTTCGGGTGTTGTGCTCCCGTCTGCAGCTTTCAGCTCCTTCAAACATTACTGCAGCTCCTCCTCCTCATGCTGGCTACCTGGGTGCCTTCATTACCCCGTCAGCCCCACACACCTCTCTCTGGCCCAGCCTTCCCTCTCCCTCAGCTCCGTTCAGCTTCTGCTCTGGATCCCATTGTTTTGTGCTCTGGAAATACAGGAGCTTCCCTGATAGCCCTTGGAGCATCTCCTAGCACTGCTCTAAGGGAAAGGCTCTAAGAAATAATTCAGATACTTCAATTGCAGCATGGCTGCTACAAAAACCATGGCAAAATGAGGTCTACTCCACTCCCCACTTGCAGAAGTTTAATCCTGAAGGAGGACAAGACACCAGTGGGCCAATTTCCTCTTGCCTGGGCATGGCATGTTCAGGGGACAGTGGGATGAACCCAAAAGTGTTAGGAGAAAGTACCATTTGCTTTAGAGAAAGCCCAATTGCTTTAACTACTGCTGCCCACTTCCTTTCCTATTGCTATTAACTATTGCTTTAACCACCTGTCCACTTACAGAAACGAGCTCCAGTTTAATCACTGATCATTTCCAGGATACGGACACACTCTTCCCTGTTCCCACCTCACCAAGGGATTGCTCTTGTTATAGTGGGACAACACAGGTCAGACCAGGCAGGGGGAAGGAAGGCAAGAGGGAGAGGGAATAGCACACTCTTTTAAAGAGCATGTTAGTCTGAAATGACACAATTCATCACACAAAATGGTGAACAAGTTAACAAAGCAACAACAACAAATTCTCACCACACACACAGAAAAAATACATCCCCTGCAGACCAACATTCTGACCCGAAATACTAGACTTTGCTAGCAACATGCAGACAGACAGGCTGGGCACAGGCAGCTCAGCTCTTCCCTCCCATCAGCTCCTGTCTTGCCGTGCCCTTTCCTCATCCCTCTTACAAACCAGCTCATATTCAAGAGCAGTTTGCCAGCCATGTGGCTCAAGCAGGGCAATAATAACTCACCTATTTGGCAGGACAGCTAGAGATTGCTCACCTATTCCGGATAAAGCACAGGTAGGTCTAAACTGAGAGGTTTGGAAAGGTCAAAACACTGGGGCCAGCAGTTTCGTGTTTCTCTCATTCCCAGCTCACAGTTTTCAGGTAGGAGGGAAAGCACAAGCTACAGTCCGCAGCGCAAGAGCTTTAAAGTTGGTAGGAGGCCAGAGAACGAGCTTACCTGCTTCCATACAAGGTGCCCATCAGCTTTACAAAGCCTGTCAGCATTTACACCTTGCTACATGCCACCTTTAGGAATAGGTAACACTGTAAATACCTAAGTGGAGGCATGTTTCCATGAAAATGATGAAGAAACTCCTATGACAAGGTGGTGGTGGGAGAGCAATAGAAGCATGAGGTTCAGCTGCTAAAGAAACAAAGATCCTTTTGTGGAGACCTCCTTTTTTTCCTATCATCTCTAGTTTTCTACAGTTGCCAAGTGCCCTCCCTGACAGCATCCCACTTTCTCACTTCCTAAGGAATGAGGTAAGATTTAGGAGATTACAGGCTCTAAAAAAGTGAGGGTGGAAAGGGAGAACAGAGAGAAATGTTAATAGTTACAGAGCATTTACATAATGGCTTTTTTGTATCATTCCAAAAGATTCTAGAAGATTTTAAAGGCATCCGCACAAGTGGTGTTACAACATCAATGCTCTTAGCAGGAATGAGCAGCAAGCGTTCAGCTTTAAAAAATGACTGACTGTATAAACAGCTTCAAGGCTTTTGTAAAAGAACATTAGACAGCAGCATTCAGATATGATTGAAGTGACACACAGCAATTGTACCCTGCAATTCACGTACATATCAGTAGTACATAACAAGGGACTGAGCTACAGGACTAGAAAGTCCTGTTGTTGTTCAATCTGTGTCAATGAGCACAGCAAAGAGGAGCATGAGAGCACAAGTATGGAGCAAGTTACCTTTCTTTGCTTTCTTCTGCAGCTTCAGTGTGTCAGACGATTTCTTTTTTATCTCTTGGCGGGCTTTTTTGTATTCTAAAAAAATACACAGTCTCTGTATCAATACATCTGATATTAAAAATCAAGATTTTTCATAGAAAAGGCTATACTTAATGTAGTCCAATATCTATTAGACTACAAATTTTAAAAGGATAGCTGTTTTTAATCAAAATAGCTTAAAAGTCATGTTTAGTAGTGCCTATGGCTAAATATGGGAGCGCACTCATTAACTGAATCTTTCCCAAATAAACAAAGCCTCTAGAGAAATAACAGCTGACGGCACAGCACAAAATGGGAGTATTCTTTGGCTGAGACTCATCCACTCTCAGGAACAGAAAATGGAGGTGATGGGTTTCTCAAAACATCTGTGCTCAAAAAGCAGGATCCCAAAACAGCAGGGTGGAGAAGATCCTACAATCCCTATTGATCAGCAAAGCCAGGCAGAAGGAGAGGGTGCTACAACTTTGCTCAAGAAAGGGTCAGATTGCCAGCTCTTGCGCATGAAGTGGAGCATGCTGCAGCCGTCCTCATTTTTGCATGAGCTGCAAACCCCAGGAGCATTAAAAACCCAGAACAAAATATTCCACCTCTGCCTAGGCATGCTAAAGGTACCAGATATGAAAGTTGATAGTTAAAAAAAAGAATAACAATAAAAAAGAAGAGGGAAGGTATGTGTTGGTGTTCACGTACACACACTTTAACACAGGAGGTCGCTGTTACTGCCTGTCTATAGACGGAAACCAAAAGCAGGCTGGTGGGAGAGCAGGAAGGGAGCCTGGACCTCCTGCACCTCTAACATCCAACTCTGCCTCCTAAACTCTGGCTCTTGCACTGAGCTGGCCCTATATCCCCATGACAAACCAGCACAACGCTGTTTTTCCCAAGCAGAGCAAGGCATGGAATTTTCGTGGGCCAGCGGTGAACTGGGAACAGCTTTTAGCAGCGGTGCTAGAGGGCCATCATCCACTAGAACAAGGGTTCTACAAGGCTGGAGCTGTCTCACCACCAGCTCTGGCCACGCAGTACCCCTCTGCCCCTGCAGCAGTGACCAGCACTGCAGCTTTGAGCAGCTCGTGCTGCGACCCCAGGGCTGGAGCCCTCCAGACAGAAAACACCAGCCTCAAGTGCTTGGTGGGGCTGTGCTTTCCCTGGAGAACACTATGACTGAGATATAATGTGATCTCACAGCAGCTTCTCCTGCACCCCAGAGATTTGTGGGGATGGATGTGGCATCCTCTGCACTATGAGAGACCATATAGCGAGAAAACACTAACAGAATTAAACCCAACGACTGCCTAGCAGCCTAGGAAAAAACCTGTCACTTGGGGCCCTGCTAACTGTGCCTTCAAAATAATGTGCATGAGTGAAAAAGAACTGTTAGGCACTTTTGGATGTAGAGCTTTAAAAGATAAAAGTTGCTCTACATATTTAAGCGCATGTAATTCTGATCCCAGTATAACCATTAAATGAGGAAGGAAAGCTGGTATTACAATCTTACTCCAATTAAAGAATTCTTCCTCTATAACTACCTTTTGCATGGTCTTTATCCAGTTGATTGGCCACTTTCTTCCACTCTTCCATCTGTTCTTGAAGTGGGTTTATCAGACAGTCAATTAAAGCACTAATTTTGTTGAAAAAACACAAAGAGCAATCAAATCCTGCAGACGCCCCTATTCTTTTATAGAGAACCAAGGTCAACACTGGAGTATTTTTACTTTTTGCTGCGACAGCTACTAGTGCCACAATGCAAATATCAGAACATAGAAATGCTTAAGCTGGAGAAAGCAAAAGACAAGGACTGGATCAAGAGAAGTCCCCAACACAAAATATACCAGAATGACTGTGTAGCAGATTGGGACAGAGAGGAACTGAGTGCAAACCAGGAGTCAAACAGGGCCAAGGTAACCAGTGAGATTCCACTTATTTGGCACTCTGCCTAACCCCCTGGGGACTGAAGGGCTTTGTGTGCCCAGGGGGGTTACACACTTACGCAGGGCATGCACAGGGGGATAGACAGCAGCTGCATCCTGCCCAGCACGGAGCGTCACCTCTCAGCAGGCTGGGCTCGAGCGTGGGGCTGAGTCAGACTGAGCCCGGGTGGCGCCCAGGACCGCTATGGCAGCTCATCCTGCTGCTGCCCTTGCACTTGGTGAAGAGCCTGGAGTCCCACAACACAGGGGCAGGACTCTCACCCCACCGTAGGCTGCTCAGCACTGACTGGCAAACTGTTGAGGGGAATGGGCAGTATTTGGAGTGGTTTGAGGTGCTGAATCCAAATCCTAGAAGATGCAGTGAAATGCACTTCAGAGAGGCGGGAAGAGAGACTGTTCTCACTGCACCAGGGCTGCCCAAGGTCTCCGCCGTGCCAGCATGTGGGCACGAAGGGGAGCAAAGCGCCAGCTCCAGCCCTGGCGCCAACCGCTCACCTGGAGAACTGCCTCAGCTTGGACTCTATGCTCCGGTGTCTCATGCACATCCTGGTCAGGGCAGATCCGATCTCGCGGGTACCACCTGCAAAACAAGACGTGAGGAAAGTGAGACGCTGGGAAGGCTGCTCTCCACCATGGAGATGTGGCAATCCAGGAGAACACGTTGTGTCTTACAGAGCAGCCCCAAACTGCAGCACACGAGCACCTGAGCATCTGCAACCAGTTGGGCCATCATGGCTGAAGCAAATTTTGCCGTTTGACCTTATTCTCCCATAAACAGATTCCTCAGTCCATGCTCCAAAAGGATTTTACTTTTCCAAAACGCATCACCAACCCTGTGTAGTCGCTCCGTGCCACGAGATGGCACTATTCGCTCTGCACCCTTGACTCCCTTCAGTTCCTCTGACAGCTGCATGACAGGACCAAGTTTTAGCAAGCCTTCCTCTTCCAGAGCTTTCCTTTTTAAACCCACAAGTTCCACTATTTCCCACTGTAATCAGCATTTCCAGCTTTGATCCACACATTAGATTTCAGTATTATTTTGCTTTCATTGGCTTTTGCTTTGCTAACACCTTAGTTCCCCCTGCAAACCAAACCTATTAGCAGAGACCATCATCAACCTTTCCATCGAGCCCTTCCGAAGCGGAATATTCTGTAGACCGGTGAAGATACCAGCATGTATTTCAAGGTCTCATTTGACTATTAAAACAACCTGAGAGTTATAATACACAGTATGATACCCTTTTTAGGTTCTGCTAATTCTTTTTCTTGAAAAATGGAATGGTGCAAGGAAAAAAAAAGCACAAAACCCAAATCTTTGATATCTTTAAATATTTTATTTATTGTTTTAAACCTAAAACGAGGAGTTACCACTTTCCTGCATTCTTGCAGAATTAAATTCAGCTCTCGACAAAGACACTAAATAACTGGGGCAGATTGTGGCTACTGGGTATTCTTCATTGATCGAAGAGATAAACACAAATTTCCAAAATTGGAAAGGACACAAGCAGAGAAGCAAGACCATATTTCGATGGAGAGCATACCTCTGCCCCAAAAGATGGGCACTTTTCCTTGGGGACATGCACCTTGGGGCTCAGTGAAGGCCTCCAATAGCAGGTATCAAGCAAAAGAGACCAAGAAATGAACCCAAAAGCTTCCACTGATGCCAGCAGAGCAAATCCTGACCAAGTTTAAGGGAAATGCAATGAGACCCACATTGAAAAGCTTCAGTTAAACTTCAGTTAAGGCCTGCCCATGGTTAATTGACACTGCTTTTCCAAGCTCACCATCAGAAAATAAAAAGGAACAGTCATTTTAGAACAATAAATAGGAAATAAGGCAGCATGCATTTGAGAGAGGAGGAAACCAAGGTCAGTTGCTAGCAATATTAAACTGCAAGGTAACAATATTTTAACTGAAGTGTAAATATATTCACAGACTAGACATGAATGGACAAGGTCAGCAAAGCAGCTATACAGTGAGGTCTAGGGATTGGCTAAAAATAGAGACACTGGTTATTTTTTCTTTTTTTCTTAACTGTTCTTCACATCTTTTGCAACTTCATGTTATCCTAAAGAGTTTATAAGAGTTTATAGTTATTCTAGGAATGAACTACCCTGACAGAGCGAGGGAAGAAGGACAGGACCAGCTTTGAAGAGTTTTTATTGCCCTTTTGGGAAGAAGGTGCTGCAGAAACCGGGCTTCGGAGTGTGCACAGGAAAGGCTGCTTTGGCTCCTCATTTACAACACCACGAAGGGATCTATTTGCTTCTCTGACACACTGCAATAATCCATCCGTTAAGGCAAACAACACTGGGGAATCGTGTACAGTATAAAACCAAGGACTAAAACCATATTTATGGGAATCCCCCACTCAGAGAAAGTGGTTTAACAAAACACCCAAATGAGATCTCAAAGCGGGTGATGACAACAGGTTCACTTCTCAAAGGAACAGGCAGCGCTGCAGGACAAACGTACTTTTGCTTTCCCTTCCATGCCTCTCCCTACTCCTGCCTATGCCTATGAAAGGCCAAAAAAAGTTGTTTTCATGTGAGATGATTAACAGAGACCCCAGGGGCCAAGATGAGGCCAAAAACAAGGCTCTTTCTGCGCTTGTCACCCAATGGCGCCAAGAAGCAACAGGGAGGGCCAAGAGCCAAGAAACCGTTGTTTTAGTCCAGCCATTATGTCTGCAGTCCATAACGGCCACATATGAGGGAAGGATCATCTGAGGAAACGCACGGCTGCCCAGCTGCGTGGCCTCCGCTCCCTGCAGTCACCCTCTTATCTCCGTCCGCGGCCCTCAGGGTGGAGCAACCCCAGGCAGCCGGAAGGCAACTGCCTGTCGGGAAGCGCCTGGAGGGCTCCCACTTGTTAACCCGCTCCTCTTCAGCTCCACGGGCAGAGTCCTGAGGCGCCAGCACCTCGCTCTTTCCTGAAAGGGGCGAAAATGATGAAAAATGGGTGTAATATTTTTGTAATTTCAAAGTTATCAAAAAAGGCTTCCATTTTACAGCAGAGATTAAAGGAGTAGCTGAATATAGACCAGAATACAGCTCTGAATGCGGAGGCTGTGACAGGATGGGTAACGTTGGGACATTTTAAGCTAGTGGTCATTACTCAACCTTTACCCAAACTCACGCCGTGAGAAGAGCAGCGCCTCCATCGCAGACTGCACAGGGAGGGACCGTCACCCTGCAACCCCGTTTATGCAGGTGGCCCCAAGACACCCCAGGGTGATGGGGTCAGTACCAGAGCGGACAGCAGAAATGAAGGGGTGTTTGCCCAGAAGTGCCAGGGACAGACACAGGCGTTGTAGGAAGTGTCACCGGGACGGCAACCTAGCAAACTGCGCTATGGCAGTATTTCATGTTTCGGGGTGCTGAAAGCCTCAAGATAAGGCTTGTAAGATGGAAAAACACATCAAGAACTGTAAGCTGCAGTGGTGGTGTCCAGCAGCTACCAGATCAAAACAAACATCATCCTTATTCCTACAGGTGCTAAGAGCCTCTCTGAGCAGTACCCAGCAAATGTCTCTGAATGCTGCTGTTTGGAAAAACAAGCTAGCAACTGTTTCCTGAAGTATTGAAAAATAGTTTTAACTTAGACCTCTTTCAAAAAACTGAATCAATGAATGCAAATCAAAAGTCAAAATTATCTAAATATTTTAAAACAGTCAAAATTAAAAGCCTTAAATGACAGCAGTAGGCCGTGCTGCATCCCCATTGCTGTCACTGCAATGAAACAGATTGTTTGCAGTGCACAGCAGAGCACCCTTTTGGTTAAGTTACTGGAAAAATGTATTTATAGAAGCCTGATAGTAACTTGTGTTAACTAGGACTGCATGCAGTCCAGATGATTCCAAGAAGAAAATGTGCTAGGTTCCTGTTTTGCAGACAACGCTTGCATTTGTCCATGGATGGGGCCACAGGGTCTTAAATTGCATTTGCAGCAGTTTTCCAAAATTAAAAGAGGAAGAAGAGGCAGTTAACTAAGGCAGTAAAGAATAAGCTAAGACAAGAGGAACGGGAAAACAGAAGCAAGCCCAGGCTGCGGATGGCTCCGGCAGCTGCCGGCTTCAGGAAGTCCTTAAAACATGTCCAGCCAGTGCATTAAAAAGGGAAACGCAGGAAAACTCGCAAATTGGCGCAGCTTGTGCCCTGCCCGGCAGCGCTGCATGCTGCCGAGCTGCGGCAGAGCAGAAAGGCCCCAGCCTTTGGTGGTCTCACTAACCAAAGCCTCCAGTCTGGCCACGCCGCCATCAAGAGCGCCGGTTTGTTTGGTCTCCCCATTTCTCTCCCGTTGGTCAACGCGGCACAGGCCACAGGATTTCCCTTCGGGAGGTTTCTCTTTGCAGGTGCTTGTTGCTGCCTCTTATGAATAGCAAGTTCCACGTCAAGGTTTTAATGCCACAAAAATAGAGCACCATGAAGAGCAGAGTTGCTCAAAAGAGCAGGCACCAAACTTGCATTTCCTGAGGCTGTTTCCACTTTTTGCTGCGATCACCAAACTCCACAAGGTCTGACGAACCTCTGCGCTGCCCCTACCTCTCTCTATTCCTTTTGCCTTTCCAAGACCGCTCTGTGAACAGCTATGGAAACCCCATGAGCCTAATCCGAGCACACCTTGCTGCTCTGCTCCCAGTGCTGCCAGTGGTGCAGGGGGAACGCGAGGCCCCGTGCTCAGAAGCGCCTCCTGAGGACAGCCCGGGGGGATCGGGCAGCCCTAGAGCCCAGGGTTTTGGGGCCATTTCTCACCTTGCAGCACCCAGCCCCGAGCTGTGACGTCCGGGACACCTAAAGAAAGGCTCTACCCAACAAGGATACCAGCTGCACAGCCCAAAGATCACGGTCTGGCTGAGCAGACTTATCTCAACCACGACCCAATGGCAGCAGCCGCTGAAACGCAGAATCAGGCACAGCTGAAGCAAACAGGTGCAAAAAGCAGAACAGCAACATTTTTTTTTTTTCTGTTTTTAATTAAGGTCAGCAGATCTAACTGAAACCCCAGAGTAAGCTGCGCTGCGGCGGAGGCAGTGCTGTTTTTGCTCCTTGCACTCCTCCTCGGTGCATGGAAGGGAGGACAGTGAAGTTGCAAAGGGAAGCAAGGCCATGTAAAGCTGCCTTAGGAAATCAGCAGTTTGAGACATTTTATAGAAAGTTGGTTATGGCTCAGTTTGCTACGAAGAGATCCAGCGACACCAACAAATAAGGCAGACCAGGGCTTGCATCAGCCAGCACAGGGCCTTGCTGCCCACGGCGCCTTTGCCGCCTCCTGAGGAGCCCCGGGAGGAACCCCCCTCTTCGGACGCCTCCCCAAGAGCTCCGGAGCTGCTGCCGCAGGAACACAGAGGGCTCGCTGCCTCTTTAATCACAGGGCAGATAACACAAAGCCTTTGCAAGAATCCAGGGCACTAATTTTGTAATTATCTGGATTGCCCTGAACCTCTTGAAGCTTCACCCCGTGCTATATTTAAAGGCAGCTGCTGGGCTGCTCAGCATACCAGCTCTCAGACAGCTGACCAGCTTTGCCCTCACTGCAAGGTCTTTTTTTTATTTTTTTGGCAGCATCCCACTTATTTTCAACTTTGTCCACTGTACTACAGAATTCTACATTTTCACATTTCAAGGGAGAATGTTGGCACGTTGGTTTGACACCAGCTGGCTGTGCAAGCCTGCAGTGCAAAGGAATTCAGTGCACAACACTGACCTCAGTTAAAAATAAGTAATAAAAATAATCTGTTATAAAAAAGCAAAATGGGGACAGTCATCTCCAAACAGAGACACTAGAGGTTTTACATTCCTGTCCATAAGCTCAATAAGATATATGCTGAGAAAAACAGAGCTTAACAGTAAAGTCTGAATCCAAACTTTTGAATCTGGAAAAGGACCCGGCATTTTCTGCTTTACTCTCCCCAGGTCCTCGGCTGTTTCGCTCTGCAGGCAAACTGCTGTTCATGCTACAAATTCTTTCAACAGCCTAAGCTGTCACACTGAATTCAAAGCACACCTGCTTAAACCATGATGAGCAGGGCGGGAAAAAAGCTTCAAGAGCTCTTTGATTCACCAAAAAGAAGAGGATGTCTTACAGAAAACACGAAGCAAGTGGCACAGGCGCACGGCGTTGCGAGCACAGCATGTTGGCACAGAGCAAGGCACGCGGCAGTGCTGACTGGCACACGGAGCCCACGCACGGGCTTCCCTCT
Source organism: Crypturellus undulatus (assembly GCA_013389825.1). Classification (NCBI taxonomy): domain Eukaryota; kingdom Metazoa; phylum Chordata; class Aves; order Tinamiformes; family Tinamidae; genus Crypturellus; species Crypturellus undulatus. Next base: position 321,519 of record VWPW01021589.1, on the reverse strand, counting down.
TTTCGGACAGATTCGTTTTGCAAAGGGAATGGGCTGGACTGTGACACGTCCTCCGACTGCACCTAGCTCTGCTGCACATCTCTGCACCATGCTCGTACGGTTGGCATGGGGAGGGTAAGTGCTAAGACTGTGTAACCCTCCTCAGTAAAACCAACCGCAAAAAAGGCTTCAGGAAATCAGAGTTTGACTCAACAAAAGAGGCTGGAAAGTGAGAGAAAGAAGAAAAAAAGTCAAAGTAAGCCCGAGACTTTGCAAATCCTGAAATTTAAGTTTGAAAGGGAAGCAGAAGTTATCTTACACCACAGAAGCTGCTTTACAGCTCTGCTTTTCAACCTTTTTAGCCTTTGCCTCACTGGAGTACAAAACCCTTTTGTGCCTGCCCTGCTCAGCAGATCTCAGATCTGTTGCTTTTCCCATTGAGTCCTGCTTAATTTGTAGTCTTTAATAACTTCAAGTCAACTGGGTCGGGTAGTTTTAAGTAAGGCACATAGAGGGCTGCTGAACTTTCTTAGTTACAGCTTGCAAACTATGGAATGCCCTTCCTTAAGGGATGGGCCTCCTTCTACAGGGGGAAACCCCTTGCTGCCTCCTTCACTCCCCTCCAAATATTTGTGCAACTGGTTTGGTCAGAGGTCATTCCTCTCAACAGCTCTTACAAAAACCCACATAATCGCAAAATATCTCCAGCTGGAGGGGATCTCTGGAGGCTATCGCTCTGCTCCTCCACTAAAAGCAGGGTCAGCTCAGACCAGGTTCTTGATGTCCTTGTCCAGGGTTGTTCTGAGGGTCTCCAGAGGTGGAGACCCCTGGGTCCCTCTTCCAATTGTTGATTATTGCCATTGATATATTTTTTCCTTTATCTAAATATCCAGGGTTCACTGATGTTTTGCAAATGCCTTTTTGGGTGGCTGCACTCTTCTGACACCCCTTCATCAACATACATGAATACGTAACACAACAAATTCATGCGGAAGTTTGTTCAAATGCATCTGTAAATTTTTCCTGTCCTTGCATTTCTCAGAGTCTCTTAAGAACAAGCTCATGCTACTAAAAGCTTGGGCTATTTGTAGCCAGCAGCCGGTCACTGGACATCTCTGGTAATGCACTGAATCCATCTAAGTGTTGCAGTTCCTCACGCGCTCTGCTGCTCCCTCGATCTCCTGGAGAGGCCTCATCAGCCGTCGCCCACCCATGCGTTGGCCATGATCTATTGCCATTTGATTGTCTGTTAAAGATGGGAGGAAGTGTCGAAGCAGGCTGGGGGTTTCTGACCTATGCTTTGAGCAATGTAACGCACTGGACCAGCACATAAATTACGAGTTGAAAGGAAAGTACTTAGAAAGGGTCACCTCCTACTCAGGATTTATTAACTATTTCCTCAGAGATTACCTTGATTTAGTACCACATAACCTACATCCCCACATTTCGCAGCGATGTCGCATGAGAGGCTTCCCTGCATCCTGCCCTGCCATGGAAAGCAGGAATGAGCCACGATCCAGCTTCCTCCTAAACACAGTCAACGTGAGAAACAGGATGCTCTGAGAACATCTGTGTGCAACCCGGGGAGAAAAATCCCACACGTGCAACACGGAGCTGGATACACTGGGGAAGAAGAGTCCTGCACCAATCAAAGTCACCCTGCCATGTGCTCTCAAGCACAGCTGGTAACACACAGACCTTGGGTAAAATTCAAGCCACAGAGCCTAGGAGGTCCAGCTTTGTTACTGCTCATCGGCTGCTCAACAACATCCCATGTAATCACACTCAAAGCCTGCAGCAAGAAGTAATTTATTTAAGGGAAGCTTCTTGAAAGGGACTCAAGTTTCCACAAGTTATTTTCCCCACAGTAAGGTGCAGGCAGACAGATTTTGAGGAACTGTTAACCCACAGGAGCTTAACAACAAGATACCTTTTTGGTCCTTGCATGTCTGTCATTTTTCCAGGCACTACAGTGTCAATGCAGGCTAAAACTTTCACAAATTCAAAGCTACAGGTAAAGCACATCATGCTTTTCACACCATCTATAAGTACACCTCCTACTACTAAGATTCAAAGTTTCTTGCTTGGATAAACGCCTCCCAGCCAACTAAACACGCTAAACAATGAAACATTCATACTGGTAACCTGTTTTCTTACCACAGCAGGTCCAAAGCTAAAATGAACCTTAGTAACGGATATTGAGAACAAGAATGTACCTTTTTTTTTTTTTTTTTTAACATGGTCAGCTTTAAAGTTATGCTCTGGTAGGCATGACGCATCATCAGTCTTAATAGACTTCCAGTGCAACAGCAGCTTCTGATTTATTTCCTCCCATCCTACATCATTTTTGGAGCCCATTTCTATTTCAAGCATCAGTACCCAGTGTTTTCAACATCTGCAGGTTGCCAAGCCAGCTTATCTATGGAAAAATGGATATGAGCTATTCTCTAACATAAAAAAACACTGTTTGAACTATGCTAGTCATGCTTTTTCTGTGTATCTATAAATAAAGCAATTTCAGCTGCTAATTAAAGCAGACAGGTTCAAGTGGTGTAAAAGCACTAGCGCAGCACGTTAAAGCTCTAAATGTAGAGAAAAGGGAGGCTCAAACAAACAAAAACCTGTAAGAGAATAAGCTTTTTCACAGAGTCACAGAGTGGTTGAGGTTGGAAGGGACCTCCAGAGACCACCTAGCCCAACTCGCCTGCCCCAGCAGCGTCACCTAGAGCCCAGGGTTGTGTCTGGGCAGGTTTTATCACTTTTCAGCGTTTTCCACAGCGTGAGGGCGAGGCGGGAGGAGACCATGGGGAGCATCCGCGCGCCACCCGCTGCCACCGGCCCAGAGCGCGGCGCAATGCAGCACCCAGCGGCCCCGCATGCTCTCCCATTCATAACGAGTAGTAAGAATGAACAATTCTGTTAAAAAGCCCCCAAAGAATTTTTTTCCCTTTGGAAGAGGGTATAATCAGGCTGTGATATTAGCAGCGCTTCTATGGTTAAGAAAAAGCTCTTCAAGGAAAGTATTTTGACCTGTGAATCTGCCATTTCCAAAAGGATCAAAGAGTTGCGAAAGGCGTTACTAGCAGGGAAGATTAGAGTAAAACAAGAGTGAGGTACCTCATTTGGCAACGCAGGGGGAAACAGCACTGCACGAGGGAGATACTCTGCGCAATACGTCATTTTACAATCAGGAGATGCGTCAAAATCCTACCACAGCGGAGACAGGAAGCACTAAAAACCCTTTTGAGACTGATGAATTTTGGAACGTTAATAAAAAACGAATCACACTCAAGCAGCTCCGATTCATCTACAAATAACACTTTACAGCAATGTGCTAAAATGTAAGCAAGCTACAGGCAGATTCAGAGATGAAATAATGCGTACTGAGGCGTACTGAGTTGTAATGAGAAATACGGTGTTATCTGCTGTAATAACAAAATAAAACATAGCACGATTTTGAAGCATGCAAGAAGGTGATTAAATCCCCAAAATAGGTATGATAGAGCAGCAGCAACTGCTCTTTCAATCTGCCTCCCTTGCTGGAAGGGAGCTAAAGTGGCCATTTGCAAGCGAGGTGGCCCCTTCGGAGGAAGTAAAGCAGATTTCAGCACCAATTAGGAAATACATTGTTCTCTCTCCAAACGTGATTTCCAACCCTTTCCAAAATCAAGCAATTGGGCAAGCTCAAAACATGCCAGTGAACTATCAATTTAGTAGAGCCAGCATTTCCAAACAGAAAAAAAAAACTTCCAGACTGAAGTCACGAATAGTCTTTAACCCAGTCTCTAAAATAGGCTGTTTTATTTTTTTTTTTATAGCAGGATATGCTTCCTGCCATAAAACACCCATATGCAGAAGATATTACAGGAAACTTCCTTCAAAGTCTATATTTAAATTGGGTTATTGGGATGACAATTCCTTGCTGATGTCTAGTTATCTGGTCACCGATTTTCTATGCTGAAGATTTATATCCTCTAACACTGTTTGCTGATATTTTACCTCCAACTTTTCCTCTACTGACAGAAATCTCCTCCAGGAGGGCTGCCAAGGAAGACACCTCCCATCCCAGTGACTCAAAGAGTGGATCTGATGTGATATAAGCTGCATGAATCACAAAGAGGAGCTTCTTAAAAGGAGCCCAGCATTTTCAAAAGAAAAGTGTATCTTTTTCAACCTTTACAGCTCTTTTACAGCATAGGATTCTGAAGCCAAGCTCTCTCCCTACCTGGACTTGCTGGCATATGTGTTGGGACCAGAGAAAAGGGAATGACGGTCCAGAGCTCAGGACCAATCCCCCACTCACCTTCCCGACAGGCTAACTCCAAGGAAACAATGTCTATTACTTTCTGGATCAACACAGTAGAACCAGGGTCCAGGTGTCTTCAGGAACAACCAGGAAAACCCCTTCCCTAGATGATGCTCTTGGCCCAGTGAGCAATGAAGGACTGTTAAATCCAAAATACTGGACACAGGGGTAGGGGTTTCAGCTTCCCTTTTACATTTGGAATTCCCTAGTAAGCAAGAATGAAGCCCCCAAATATCTGTGCTTCGAATCTGAGGATGTTTTAATCCTCCTCAGAAGACCAACTCTGCGCTGGGGGTCTGGAAAAATTTGGGTAAAATCCAGGTGACACCGTCCAGCACCTACCTGCTGCATGGGAGCAGGCACGAGCTGCGGGGCCCCCTCTGCAGCATGTGCGCCTCCAAAGAGCATCTTGTTCATTCCCCTAACACCTTCAAACATCACACAAGGGAGGGCAGCTGTGCTATTACAGTTACTGTGCCTATGACCTTTAAATGTTTAACCAGCAATCTATTCTTCGCAGTCGAGATAAAGCAGCAGGTGATTAGCTTCGCTGCGAGTCGCAGTGCCCCTGTAGTGCAATAATTCAATTAGACACTTTAACGGCCTTCAGTTTTGTGCGGGATCTGTTTACCAGGGCCGCACTCCATGAGCTGCAGCTCTGCTTTGCCTGGGGTCATGTCAGGGCAGCGACGGCTGCGAGGAGAGTCCTGCCCCAAACCCCAAATGCTGCAAGAGACGGGGCCCAGGTTCACAACAGAGGCACGAGGGGGAAAAACCCTTTGGTCACCGTCTACGTCCCGTTTCACACAGCTTGCCAATCTCTTGCTGGCTGCAAGCTTTAAGCTCAGGCAACTTCCACTCATTGCTTTAGATCCAACTATCTCGCGTTCAAACTCCACTGTTGCCAAACAGCAAGATTTCCACAGAAAGCAGGAAGGAAGTTTTATTTTACAGCACCTAGCTCTATATCAAAACCATATTTAAATAGCCTTTCCTTTCTGGAAGCACACATCTACATTTCGAAAGAACTTATTAAATATATAGTTATAACAACTCTGGATGTAATTTTAAGGCCACATTCAGTGCAATATTTTTTTTTAATCCAGAATTAGAATTTTATCAATAGAGTGAGGAGTTTCAAGGAAAATATTTATATCACAAGCTCCAGCATGTATGCACTTGACAAAGCGTGACTTATAATGGTATATTCCTCTCCTTTAGGAATAGCTGCATTAGCATAAGCACATTCATCTCAGTAAAACTGCATGTGCATTAGATGCTGCATCACAGGTGCTGAAACAGGGTTCCTATTTAATGTGTGCAAAATTACTGTGACATAAGGAGCCCAAATTAGAGCTCTGCAACACTGTATTGCAAAAGGGTACCAGCAGAAAGCCAAAGGCATCTCTAGGTCTACAAACAGGAGGTTTTTAGTTACAGGGTTAACAAGCAGAAACACTTGGTGATTTTGGCCTCCAAAGGAAAGTAAAACAAGATAAATCATCTTATATAGCAAGAAGTTGGAAAAAAAAAGCAGGTAAAGTCATGCATCAGTTTTGCAACTAGAAAGAAACAAAAAAGAGATACCATCTATCTGGCTTCTGAAATGCAAAATCTCCTATTTCTTTTACGAAAGGGCCTTCAGCAGAGCCCCTTATCTACCCCAAGCAACTTGTCTTTTGGCACGTGCAACAGCCGCAAAAACCCAGCTACAAATGGAGATTTTTCACTTTTCACTTGCAAAATCACTTCTGATTTTCAAACTCCTCAGTATTCTGAGGAGAAAAACCCAGCGAGCCTTAGCAAGCAACCTGAAGGCCTGAGTGCTCAAAGACCATGGGACCGGGTGACCGGCCTTTCGCCACAGCCATCACGAGCAGAGCTTTGGAATAGGGGAAAAAAGGCAAAATGACCTTAATGTTCTGGTGAACGTGCTTAACAGCACACACAGGGTGGCTGTGTCTTGGAGCAGCGTGAGCTGCTGACGCTGGGTCAATCAACTCCACCTGAACGTGCGCCCAGGGACCCATCATGACAACTTCTGTTTCCCCTCCTCTTCTTGATTTGATAGAAAAGCCATTGAGACATGTTTCCATCCCCAAAACAGAGCGATGAAACCAGGTGCCTGGCACAAGTTGGTTCTCCTGAGAGCACTCAGGGGCCGCCAGACGGATCAGCCCCGTGCGCCACCGGTCCCCTGGGATGCGCTCGGAAATGGGGCCGGAGAGGTGATGTGTCACAAGACGGATTAGGACAGGAGATGACGGATGAGCGGCGGGTAAGGTTAAGATCTGAGGGTCCAGAAAGGCTGGAAAAGGAGGGCACCTGCATCCCAAAACCTCCGTGCTCCCATGGACAGCTTTGAGCATTTTCATTCCCTTTGCCACCCTTTTCCCTTCCCATTTCAGGGCTTCTGTTGCTAAAAAAGACAGGGCCCTCCTGCCGCACTGCCTCAGGTATCACAGCCCTACAGGAGCCTGCGGCAGGCACTGTTTTTCCCCAATGTGATCCTTCTGCTGCCAAGGCCACGTATCTGTGCTCAGACAATGTGCCCACAGCACAAAAACAAGGATGTTCTCTTACTAGTGACCAGAAAGGTTATAGAGATTTTATCAAACAAGCTTCTTCAGGGCTGGTTTCTTCGTGCCCCTCTCCAAGCCTCAAACTAAGCACCTTCTTTTCCAAGCCACTCTGAACTTCTTACCGGCTTTCCAGCTGCGGACACGGAGTAGTACCAACCACCTCCCCTCAAATCAAATCTAATACATTCCTGCTCCAGGAGGTCAGTTCCCAACATAAATCCTAGAGCACAAGCAAAAGCTGCCTGATCACGACTATAAAACCTCGTGAACAGATTCATTTACATAACATAATCCAGCTGTTCAAGAATTTTTCTTCCTCAGACCCCACAAGCACAGAACAAAACACAGGAGGTCCCCAGGAAGGGCTAAACTCAGCGCTAGGGACACATGAGCAAGGGGTGCATGGGCCTTCTGGCTACTTCGTGGCTACTCATGGGCTTCCTGACTACTGCCCACATGCATGAACTCCAAACGCAACCAGTGGTTCAAAAGAGCTGCCCCAGGTAAGAGAACAGGCAAAGCAGCACGGCCGACCCGGCCCAGGAGAGAAGGAATTTGCTCGGCTCCCACAGTTTTTCGAGGTATTTCCCCCTCGGATCAGCACCTGGCGGAGATGAGCTACGGCAAACCTGGTTCAGCTCACATTTAAGGGAGACTCGGCAATTTGTGAAAGAACCAGAGCTAAAAATAAATCCAGGTGACCAGAATAAGCCCATGAACTGAACACAGGGCACACGTAAGAAGATTTATTAGGTCTCACGCTACAGCAGCACCGAGAAACACAACGCTGCCCTATTTGCTACCCAGATAACTCAGGGTGAGGTGCCTTGGGGCTGAACAGAGCGTGCAGCAGGTCACTAGCAAAGGCCACGTCTAGTCCTTCCCATTGAACTTCATTCACCTGAGAACAGGCTAAGCTGCTGGAAGAACAGGGAGAAGTCCCTCCATGCCCCCAAACGAGGACTCGACAAGCAACGTGCCCGGCTGAACTACCCTGCAGTGTCAGAGCCCAGGACACACACTGGACATGGCAGTAAGTGGTGATTACACGAGTGATAAGAGCAGGTAGTCCTCTCTCCAAGAACTCCTTTTTCCTGGGAGTTTGGGCTCTGAACGCTTGGAATGGAGGCAGGCACCGCAGGAATGGGTGCTGGTGCTGCCGAGAGCTGCAGGCCAGACGGGTGGACAAGGCAGGGTCCTGGGGTAGCCAAGTCCCGCTTTCAGGGTAACCAAGGGAGGCTTCGAGGGACTCTCTGAGGTGCCGGGCTTGCTGCCTCTCCTCCCTCTCTTTAGGTTGAGGTTTTCATAACTCACTTTGTACAAGCTCTCTGTAGCCGGCCACGTTCAGAGGTTGCCTTTTTGAAACAGTATTAACGACCACGACCTTTCCCTGAAGGGCCACATCGTCACCCTGCACCCCTTTGCGCAACCCGCCTGTGGGGCNCAAGTCCCGCTTTCAGGGTAATCAAGGAAGGCTTCGAGGGACTCTCTGAGGTGCCGGGCTTGCTGCCTCTCCTCCCTCTCTTTAGGCTGAGGTTTTCATAACTCACTTTGTACAAGCTCTCTGTAGCCGGCCACGTTCAGAGGTTGCCTTTTTGAAACAGTATTAACGACCGCGACCTTTCCCTGAAGGGCCACCCTGCACCCCTTTGCGCAACCCGGCTGTGGGGCTAAGCACACAGCAGCAGCACAGCCTTGGTCACTGCCCTCTGAAGACTCGGTCATGCTCCTGTTGGAGGTGCCAAGGCCGTATGGGTCAATCCAAAGACACATCCGCAGCTTTGGCTCACAAGCAGGCACCTCCTCTAACACCAAGCGTGGAGGGCTTTCCAGGGGGAGCACATCTCGCGTAGGAATAAGACAGTAGCCAACCATGGAATCAGTTTGCACCCCAAATTCACGATTTTGTGTAGCCACAAGTGGAGCAATATCCAATCACTGTCAGTTTGCTCCTAGTTAAATTACAACCAAGGTACACGTCAAAATACTCAGCCCACATTTCATCTCCCTAAATCACCTATTTCCCAATAAATTCTGGACGGAATAGTAGGTTTTAGTGGGTGAAAAGCAAAAGGAAAGATACCAAAGCCAAACTAAACGCTAAGCAAACATTGTAATTGCCCTTCCCTTCCAAATACAGCTTTTATTTGCTGATCTTGTACCCCAGTTGTGTAAACTTATCTGGGATCATTAGGCAGAAACTAGATGGAAATGATAGTTATGATGTCTATGCACTTTTTCCATGATGAAAAGGGTCTCTCTGCAGCTTGTTCAGACAGCAGCTACATGAGGCGAGGAACATCCCATGTCTTGCCCAGGGATCTATCCACATTCCTTGGATGCTCCCTAGTACATTTGCTTGCAGTATCTCTTATTTCACAACAGGGACTCCTATCTGTACAAACCTGGTATGACAAATGTTTGCAAAAGACAAACAAATCTGGCACAGCAGGGTGCTGCTCCTGACCAGCTACTGCGTAGCTGGCCCTGGATTGCTCCCTCCGACATGGAAAATGCAGGAGAGGGAATAGGAACTGCTCACACGGACGGGCTGAGCGCAAGAGGTAGCAGCGGCAATCAAGGCGAGGGGGCTTCGTAACAGCCTCGACTTAGCCACCAGGAGCTCTTCTGTGCATCGCATTATTGATCATCCTCTCCTAATCCCATGATTGAATGCCTGGGGCAAACCAAGTTTCATATTATATACAGATAGATAGCTATTTAAAATCATTAACAGAGATTTATATCTCTGAGCTAGTCTTCCATTCCCTGGGGAAAGCAGACAGCTGCATAGTAAGAGACTGAAAGCTGCAATAAAATGAAGAAATGAACTTCAATAAATCATTAAGCAAGGGCTCATAATGTTTATCTGCAATGTCATGTCCTCATAATCTACAAAAGCAGATGTGCAACTTTGTTTTTCTTTTATCAACTATTAAACAGTCATGTAGATATTATGGAAGATTAAAACTTATTTCTAAGTGCTGAGCATCAGAGGCTGCAGTTCTTTTCATGGCAGGGAGGACATGCCCCTCCATTCCGTGCAGGAGGAAGTGCAGATAAAAACCCGTGGAAACAAACCCTTGAAGAGGAGGCTTTTAACATGATGTTTATCTTCTGCTGATGTTTTAGCAGCTAGACATGCCCAAAACACGGCTTAAAATTTCATTTGTTGATTAGTAAGGCAGCTCCATGGGAAGAATTTTTCTAGTTTTGTTCTGTTTTCTCTCATTTTTCTGTCATTCAACACCTCACACCCCCACATTGAAAGGGTGACACTGACACAGCCGGGCACAGCAGCATCATGGCTGGCTCAGGATGTCCCAGCAACACTGGCAGAATTCCCTGCATCCGCAGCACACGCTGCATTCCTGGAGCAGGAATGGGAAGGGGTGGCCAGCTGTGCTCCGAGAGGGCCCTAGAGACATCCCCACCAAGGAGGACCACGGCTGGAGCCACCAGGCCTCGAGGCCTCAAGTAAGGCCAAAGGGCTGAAGTTTGCCAAAAGAGAGTCCGTAACAAGAAAAACAGCTGGTTCCTGCAGATCTTTGCTGTCCCCCCCTCAAAGATGCCTGGAAACAAGATTACTCCGAGCTTACCCGGAGACTCAGAGGGCTGAAAGCAGCGGGGGAACCTGGGCACACGCTGCACTGTGCACAGGGCACCTGCACCTCCGCTCCGCTGAAAGCTCAGGTACCTCCAGGCACCCCCTTCAACACCTCCGTGCCTCGTGCTGAAACACCCTCCATCCATAGACCCCCACCTCTTTCAGCAGAGCTCCAGCCACCAGCACAGAGGGGAAGAGAAAACAGACAACATTACTGGTGAGCAAGGGATCCCAAAAAGCATTTTTAACCTTGTTTCCTTTTTTTTTTTTTTCAGAAGGGCAGGAAATCTCTGCATTCCCTCAAGCCCAGCATCCGGAGACTAGCATTCATTTGCTGTGCTGAACTGGCCCAGCTCTATCCAATTCAGACTTAACTTGTTCATCTACAAAGAGAGCTAATAAACACAGAGATTATGGCTAAGGCCTGCCCCTTACTGCATTTTTTTTTTTTACGTAGTAAGGACGGAGTCCTGTGTTATTTTACTGTATTCCCTGCTGGCACGAATGCAGCAACCCTGCAGTTTCTTCTCTCTGCAGATGGTGATGCCAAGTGTAACTAGGTGCTAAATCCAGCCTGGCAGGGCTGCTTTTTAAAACCTCACCGGGAGCACGAGCGCCCAGTTTGAACATATCAATCTGCAAGCAGATCTCAGCTCTTCCTAGAGCCACTGCAACTACTGCTATGCTCCAGGCCTTGAAGTCTACCAAATTAACAAGCTTTAGCCCAGTGTGGTTCACAAAAGTTCGTCTGCAGCTTATAAAAGGAAGCAGAACTGGCGTATTTTCCTTAAAGGCGGGGGGGGAAAGAAAAGAGGGTCATTGAACATGCTGCACAATATTTAACAAGAAAAAAAAAGAAAAAAAATAACAGGCTTCACCACCTAAATCTGTTCCTGAAGGAAACAATCATGACATGATCGTTCTGACAGCTGTGACAAATTAGGCTTCCTTTGCCTGAGAGCCAGCCATGTTCATTTAACTGCAATTACTGGCACATCATGATCCCCACTCCGGAGAACGCACCCAGTCATCCCGCCAGACAAAGCCTCTTGTCCAGCTTCCACCGGCCTCCTGGAACAAGGGGCGGCCTTCAAAAACACCCGCGTGCTCAGACCCGCCGCAGCTTCCACGGGTGCTCGTCATGGGGCCTTTGCTCTTCTGCAGCCAGTGCAATGGGAGAAGCTGCTGGAGGCCCCTGCAGCTAGAGCCTGTGCATCTGGTTGGGGAGTGAAGTGCTCACAGGAGAGTGTGTTATTTTAAGGTGTTTATTCTGTCTGCTTTAAGCTAGGGGATTTACAAATAGCATTTTCAAGCGTGTTCACTAACATTTTTTTTGCTTGTCTTTATGCCGAAGTTCAGTAACATATTTGAACTTTCTGGGATCTGATATAAAGTAAAATCCTGTGCATAGACTTACAACTTCAGAAGAGCCCCTTCCTCACCCTTCTTTCGGTTCAGCCCCTCCAGAGACAACAGTTTCCTCCCGCTGGCCACATACCCCCAAAGCATTTTTCTCTGTTGAGCATATTTAAAGAGCTCTCATATACAGCCATCCAGTTCCTCACAAATTCCTAGATAACACACCCATTCTGTGTCACTGAATTATGCCCCAAAACATTATCCTTTTTCCAAACCAACTTTATTTCATCCCGAGCTCACACGTTCTGCAGGCAGCAATGCAAGAGCCCTCTCATGTCTGCGGTTTCCAGCCACCAGCTGCACTAACAGGTGGTTTCTGTTTTTCTTCTCAAGAGAAAGTGCCAGTCGCTATCTTCAGTGGAATGCAAAAATAAAACCCAAACAGCCCGCGGAGGCATCCAGGCCCTGGGTGCCCGACACAGAGCCACATTCCTTTCAGCAGCAAGTGGGAAGGCGCTTCCCACTGCATCGCCATGGAGAAACCAGCACACGTGGCCTCGCGGAGCGAGCTCTGCTCGGGGACATGCGCGCTCCATAGCTGGGTCAAAAGGAGCACTTGGGACCTGCCACGTGGACTTCGCAGGACAATAGCAGGGGCTGAGAGGTTTTACGTGGCAGCTGCTTGTTTCTATCGAAGAAAAGACTTCAAAAATTACTGCAGATGGTATTTTTTTGTGACCTGCAGTGAGCCAACATAGCTCAAAATCCTCTGAACATAAAAGGGGTGCCAGGGAAGAGGATCACAGAAGACCTCAAAAAATAAGGGGCAAAAACATGAAAAACATGCAAATAGATTTTTGATTTTTAAAAAATTCCCAAGGACTACAAAATAGCCCATGACTAAAGCAAAACAGCTAAAGCGAACGAATAATGAGACATACCAAATTCTTCATGGGTGCAGTGAGCAGCAAGGCACTGTACCCCCAAAAGCCAAGTTCAGAACAAATTCGAGCCCATTTCTGATCTTCCAAGGCTTATAAATGCCTTAACTTTTATTCACTGGGTGCAATCCTTCAGTTTTACAGTGAGTTAAGTTAAACATTGGTGTAAAAATTCCATCTTGGAGTCCTTCTCATCCTTTCCTATACAGCGGCGCTTTGCAGACAGCCCATTCCTCGCGGCGGAGCCGGACCACAACAGCTCGTGCGCTCGCAGCACCAACGCACAAGGAAGAAAAGGGCTGCCCCAAACCTAGCTGTGTTGCCCGTGCTGGTGGCGCACAGGTCATGCAGACAGCTTCTGGAAAGGCTGTTTCCCTCCAGGGACCTCTGCAAACTCAAGCTTAACCTCATCGCCCACTGCGCACGTGTTGAGGACACTTATACGACAGCAGGAGCTGCAAGCAGCACCATGAAGGGCCCGTCCACACCAAAAAGGTCTCCAGAGAGCCTGGCAGGCAAACCAAGAACTGTCCTGAAGTTCAACTAGCCCATTTCAGACACTCCACCCAGCTGTTTGCTTTTTTTTTTTAAAGTCTCCATTTTAAACCAAACCCACTGAGACATTTTGCAAACAAGCCCTCGGAAGAGCAAGCTCAGAGCTGAAAGCCCAGCTTCCCTTTTTACTTACTGCAGTCACTAAAACGAAATCTGGGGTGACAGATTGAGGTGCCTGCTCTGCCTCTGCCCACCCTGGCGACAGAGCTAAACCGCAGAGATGAACTCGTTCGGGCGGGGGTGGCTGCTGCAGAGCTGAGGGCCGAATCCACCCAGTCATCACCTGCCATCCCCAGCAGCTGTCAGGGAGGAACAGCGCGGTTGGGGCTGGAAGGGACCTCTGGAGACCTCCTAATCCAACGCCATGGTCAAACAGGGTCACCTAGAGCACGTCACCCAGGCTGAGGTCCAGGTGGATGATGCTGAAGGCTGCAGCCAAGCTCAGCGCTGAGGACAAGCCACATCGCTGCGGAGGAGGGAGAGCTGTCACGTTCAGGTGGACCAGGACCCATGTGGGGTGGTGAAAAGCTGCAAAGGGAGGAAGCTGTTTCCCCAAAACACAGTGACGCTGTGACCCGAGCTCCTCCTCTTGCCCATTGCTTACCTTATATTCACTTATATTTTATATGACTTTCCAATCCACCAATCCAGAGGTCTCACCCATGGTCTCCCCCCATTTGGGGACCAACAGCTCACTTGCTATGATATATATATGTAGANCAAGCCACATCGCTGCGGAGGAGGGAGAGCTGTCACGTTCAGGTGGACCAGGACCCATGTGGGGTGGTGAAAAGCTGCAAAGGGAGGAAGCTGTTTCCCCAAAACACAGTGACGCTGTGACCCGAGCTCCTCCTCTTGCCCATTGCTTACCTTATATTCACTTATATTTTATATGACTTTCCAATCCACAGGTCTCACCCATGGTCTGCCCCCATTTGGGGACCAACAGCTCACCTGCTATGATATACATATGTAGATATATAGATTTTTATTTTATTTTTTTTTATTTCCCCAAAGTGATCAAGTTTTACCTCGAAGAATCTCAGGAGGTTTCTGAGGGCGGCTTTTGGCTCATCACAAGTTTTTTGCCCGTTTCAGCAGACGGACAGACAGACACACAGGCAGCCATGGAGCCTTTTTCACAACGAGACGGGTTGCACAGAGACTAGCAGCTAAGAATATTATCAGTTAATGGGATGTTACTGTAATATTAAAAGCATTTTTTTATGCTTAAAAGCATCCGAGGCTATTCCCTTGTCAATAAAAATAAAGCAAGCTTAAAATTCAAGAGGAACCCAATTTGCCACTAGGTTTTCCAGATTAAAAAAAATAAAGTGCTCAATTATTTATTTCTGGGGAGAAATCACCCCCCTCCATCCTACTTTCCCCACTGAAAGAAAAATAAAATATAATCAGTGTCCACATACAAAAAAACACCCCCAGGCCCCTTGGGCCTGTTTTGAAGCCGCTATTTAGAGTAAGCAACATGGGCATTTGCTCTCCTCGTATTTATAATGAGGCTCCACCATCCCCAGGAGCGAAGGCAGAATGAAAATGGGTCACATATCTAATTAGCACTATTGAAGCGTGGAACCCAAACATCCCTGAAATGTAATAGATTTTTTTAATAACTGCAGCTTCATTAGAATATCCCACGGTCACCTAGGCGATGTGCCAGAAGCTTTAAAAATAAAAATAAAATAAAAAAATGGTGTAAAGCAAGCATGGATCATGCTGCTTTACTGCTGGGGAAGGGGGAAGAGAGCCCTTGACAAAATCTAATCTACTGGCTAAAAATAAAGGCATCAGTCCATCAGCCTAGCACAGACTGTTCTTTAATCATATTTAAAAAATATATAAAATCTGTTGACTACAAAACTAGCATACTGAGGTGTAGTTGGCACTGCTTGATTGAGCTGCAGTTTTGAAAGCAGAGTGCTGGATGGGAACTGTGGCAAATTCCAGCTCTTTTATCCAGGAAAGAAGATGAGGGAGGAGGAAGCGCGCAACGAGGAAGCATGTGAGAGCAGCTCCCCAGTCTGCGCCAGGCCCGGGCTCCTGCACCCAACTCCTGTTTGCTTTGGGGGACTCTCATGGCAATGACTCTACAGGCTGTCTCCGTTCGCCCCATCCGCGGCGATGTTGCGAGGAGGTTTCCCCGCTCGGATCCCCTCACCGGGCTCCTCGTTCTGCTTCGATCCAAGCCAGCCGGCCGTGAAGGCCACTCGCGTGCAGTGCTTTAGAAGGACCACAGCCTTCTGGAAATAAAGTGGAACAAACAAAAATCCGAAGGGGGAATTAATTGAGCCTGCAGCTGCCTGCTCTACATATCAAACAGCCCCAAGTTCCCACTGCTGCACAGGCTAGTTTGCTAGGAGAGGAGGCAGAGGCAGCACCAAACCCAAGCCAAACGTTTATTCCGTGACTACGTTCCTGCCCTGTGGGCAGCTATCTTTTGTGGGACTTGGCACATCAGCGCTTTGATGCGTCTCCTGCCCTGATTTTGCATTTCTATTTCTTACACTGAGGCCCCTTTTCTGTCTTCACGACACCCGCTGCACCTAAGTGCGACCCACAGGACTTTATGCACATATAGGAGAGCTGCCAGATTAAACCAGAGGGAAACAAAAACAAAAACACAAAATGCTTTGATTTTACAGATGCTTATAAACATTTACACAATCTTTTCTTCGCCAGTAGAGCGCGGATGCGTCATGAGACCCAAAGGAAGCCCAATGGAGGGCAGAGCAAACCAGACGGATCAGGGCTGACTGTGGGGCCCAGCGCCCCAGTCCAGGCCACAGGTTATCACTGCTGGAGCCATTTGCACTGCTTGTATTGGCAGCTCTTCTTCTGTAACCCAAAGTTGTTCTTCACGACTTCATATCAATAGGAGTATTAATGAAACAGCTGTTGAAAGCCTCAGCTGCTACCTCCATAGGGTTTAGGTGGTACAGTGCTGAAACAACTACTTTTTTGCCCAACGAATAGCACAGCACTTGGTTAAACGTTGCTCCAGAAGTCCTGAGGCCAAATTTCCTGAGAAAGCCTACTCAGGTACCCAGCCTGCTCAAACTCTAGCTCAGGTGCTGCATCCAGCACACACAGCTTAAAAAATGCCTTTTTATTGAGGTATCTCAGCAGATGCAAACGCAGAGACTTTTGTGCTGTGTTTTATACGAGGATCTCATGGACCTGAGAAGTGGCCATGGGGGAATTTAGCACATGGGCAAAGCAGCTTCCACGCGCTCCCCGCTGGGGACTCGGGCACCTCACCCAGGGTCACCCAGGAACAAAGCCTGGAGCCTTCGCGCCACAAGAAAGTCTCATTTACTGCGGAACAGAGATAGTCCAGGGGAGGCTTTCAGTGGAAAATGTGATGAGAATAGAAAGCAAAAGGGTAAAAGCCCCGTCAGCACATTGCACAGACAGCCATTTTAATGAGGAGATAAACAGATAAAGCTCTCAACCCATACATGGCGTATTTTTTTTTTTATTTGAAAAGAAGCTAACCAAGCACATGGAATTCCATGGAAAACAAAGGCTGAACAAAACATTTTCTGACAAGCCCTAAACTTCATCTGAAATACGTCAGTTCGCAGGCCGCTAAGAAACGGAGGCGCTTCCTCACTTTCCCTCCCGCTCCCTTTTGTTTTAATTACCTCCTCCTTCCAGACACCTGGCTGGGTAAAAGTTAGCAAGTAGAAACAAAAGCCAAACCACAGTCGTGTCCAAGACACCCCAGCCTTGCTGCCGGAGTCCAGCGAGCAGGGCCCTCTGAGCTGTTGCCTGACCCGCCTTGCAGAATTCCCAACCCTCTCCTTTGACTCAGGCACACTCAGCAGTGCGCACAGAAAAACACATTTAAAGTGGCATCCAGGCAGGTTTGGAAGATCTCCAGAGAAGGAGACTCCACAGCCTCTCTGGGCAGCCTGTTCCAGGGCTCTGTCACCCTCACAGCAAAGTTCTTCCTCACGTGGAGGTGCAACTTCCTGTGTTTCAACTTGTACCCATTACCCCTTGTCCTGTCACTGGCCACCATTGAGAAGTGTTTGGCCCCATCCTCCCTACATTCACCCCTCAGGTACTTGTCCGTGTTGATAAAATCTCCTCTCAGTCTTCTCTAGGCTAAACAGGCCCAGCTCACTTGGTCTTTCCTCATACGACAAACGCTCCAGTCCCTTAATCATCTTCATGGCTCTCTGCTGGACCCTCTCTCCAGCAGCTCCACGTCCCTCTTGTCCTGGGGAGCCCAGAACTGCACCCAGTACTCCAGGGGCGGCCTCAGTAGAGGGAGGATCACTCCCTTGGCCCGCTGGCAACATCCTCCTGCTGCAGGACAACAGAGACCTTTCACAGGCTTCCCCTTCCCCGTGCCAGGGCCCAGCCACCCAGTTTGAACACAGACCTCCTGGGTGCTGCGACGTGGCCTCCCCCTCCCCGTGCGGTCCGGCCACGCTCCCTGCTGCCCCTACAGCCTTTCCACATGCAAAGCGGCCGAACTGCCACGAACAGGTGAGCCCTTCCTCTCAGCTACACAACGCACTCAAATCAACCCCACGCGTGGAAAGCGGGCGCTCAATGGCCAGCCCAGGACTATTAAGCAGCAAGAGCAGTTTCTTCACACAGAGATCAGACAGACGGACTACGATTTCCCATGAGGTGGGGACAGCTTTTTGCCCAAGCCTGCAGATGAAAGCCTCCTCTTCAGAAGCCACATGGCAGGAATCTTCTCTCCAACCTTGGAGCCTTCTCTACAACCTTGAGCACTCCCATCCTAACCGGGAATAACCACGCCTATTTGGAAGATGTAAGCTCAACGTCTGGTCCTCTTCCTGCTCCCCGTTTGGGTCGCATCTCCAGAGGAGCCATCTCCTGTCGGTGAAAAGCTCTGAACACGCATCAAAAAAAGGCTCTCCATGCTCTATATGATGTCCTCCCAGGTATCTTGCAGTGCATTTTATATGTGACCTTTTCAAAAGTAAATAATTTATGGGCATGTTCAGCTCTTCAATCAATCAGAATCTACCACTGCAGCTTTAAATATTTAGTATTACTCTATCCTTCCATTTTTAAAAAAACAGCATGCATACAGCTATGGACTCCTCCCTACACAAAGAGATACATATCAACAAAAATTGCAACCTTTAATTAAGAAAGAAAACAAGAAAACCTGTCTAGTATATGAAATCCAACTAAGTGGCAAGCCAACAAAGTCTCTATGGTAAAGAAATCTCATTGTCTGGGGATTTCTATGCTTCAGAGATTGTATCTCATGCTAGCAGAAAAAAAGAATCCATATCCTAGAGAGGCAGCCACAGGAACTCATTGCGCAAACACCTGCACGCTTGAATGTGTAACGTTGCTGCCAGACTCCTCTGACAACCTACAAACTTATTGCACGTTCCATGTTCTGAATTGTCCTCCAGGACTGTTTTCACTGGCAACGTTCAAGACGTGTACGTGTCACCACGTAGGAAGCAACACTCTCCTGTAACCTGTAACCCAGGTTGTAACCGCGTGCAGGTCTCTATTTTGAAGCAGTGAGGGAGGACTAGGCACTGTCCCCTGTATACAGTTCTGTGCAGAAAAGCAGAATTAAATCATTGCCCCATGGTAGATACAATAAAGTCTAGTGTGGTTCCTTGTTTGTAACAGCTGGGCCAAAGCGGCATCTAGTCGGAAAGGGTGATGATGAGAGCAGCTCCCACACAATCATTCAGATGCCAACACGTCAGGGCCCCTGCAGCAAAAGCAAGGGACGGAGCCAAGGGTGCAGAGCTGTTGGTAACGTTGTCTTTGCACTACCCGGAGCCCTATCAGAAGGTACGTTTTGCTGGTGCTTCTCTCAAATTTAGCTCGTGCCCAAATGCATTTTCAGCACTGTATAATACAGTCTGAATACAACCCTTTCCATCTGGATTTGTTCAAATAGCTAGTTAGGAGGGTATTCTTCAGAAACTATGGTGTAAGGGAACATTTCATGGTTTGTTTTAGAAATTCCTTCTTGCTTCTATTTTGCAGCAGCAAGCTGGGCTAGACTAACAAGAGCCGTGTACCAAAGGAAGCAATAAATTCACAACCACTTGAGAGTCTTGAGATTTGTATAGCCACCCCAGAAGTTTGGGGCTCAAAAGCATTCCTTTCACACCAGGGACCTCTCAGTACACAAATTCCTATGTGAAATTCTCAGGCTGCTTTGTGCATGCGATCAGATAAGACAAGAAGGACACAGGCTGTCTGCAACAAGCCTCTCCAAGTGCCCTGCTTCCTGAATGGCTGCATGGGTTAATGTGTACCTACCGAGGCTGCGCTTGCACAAGTGATTGCTCCTGAAATAAGCCCAAATGGATGGGAAGGCACAAAATGAAACACCCCATGCTTAGCTAACGTCCAAAAGCATAAATAATGGTTGTTNACCTCTCTGGGCAGCCTGTTCCAGTGCTCTGTCACCCTCAAAGCATAAATAATGGTTGTCTGCCCTCCTGTATCCAAAGATGTGACTTTAATTCTAAGGCATCTTGATCAACTATCACATTCACTACCACAACCTATTTTTAAGTTCACCATAACACAAGCAGTGTCCAAGCTAGAAAGCATGCCAAGCATTAAAAACAAAAAGCATGGGATTTAAAACTCTCTCATGTCTATTTTCTCCACCTCCACACAGCAACCTACATCAGAGAAAGGACAACTAGCCCAGTGCTGAGAGAACCCCAATTCACCGTAAGACTTGACTAATCCATCTTAGTATGAACTTGTTTTGTCTCTTAATCTTAACTTCAAATTATACTGTAATGCTTCTCTTCACGTTTTTTATTTTAATTTGAAAGCTGATTTCGGGCTGATTTTACCAGCCTATGCTACTTAGTAATTTTTGAAAAGGAATTCAACTGTTATGTACTTTTTCCTCCCCTTAATTGGGCATTCCCCCTGGTCCACGACATTCCTCTCTCTCTCCCATCAGGAGAGGAATTTGTTAATGTACTTTGCTTCAGTCCCACTCACTTTCATAGCATGTGGCTACAGCAAAGAAGTCTGCACACTGATGGCGAATTTCTAGCATTTGCTTCCAGGTTGCTCTTCATGAAAAATACAGATATATTCTTTAAATATTATATGAACCAGAGCAGTAACTCAAAACCAGAAACAATTACCTTTTCCTGGACAACACTCAGCAGCCCCTTCTCCTCTTCCCTGGCCTGCCAGCTGCCTTACGGCAACCAGCCCCATTCCTCCTTTCAGTCATCTCTTCACTCCTTGCTTTCTTGTTGTTTAGCCTTTTCCCAGTTTTCTTCTCACCTCACCCCCTTGGGGTTTCTCTGGGGCTTGTGCCGAGTTCACTCCTCACTCTGCTGCTCTCTGCACTCGGTCCAGCTTCCTCCCACGGGACCCAGCTCCCTCCAAAATAATTTTATTGTCATCAGCTGGAGCGCAGCATCCCCAGGCCCGAGTTTTCAGTTTTTTCAACCATAAACACCATTTATATTTCTTGGCACCGATGACTCAGATTACTACAGGGAACAGAGCTGAAAAGGAGAGTCAAACAGCTTGGACCACTTCCATTTTTTGATGATGTTCAGTCATTATTAAGTGAAGTATTGCCAGAAAGCAAAAAAGGCCGACTCAGACATGCTCTAGCCCCATTTCCCAGTCACTGCAGACACTGCGACCACCTGCGGAGCAGACCCTTTCCCTGAAGTCCTTTCTCCAGGCTGTCCTGTCCAAGTTGTGCTCATCTCACGGATTTTTTTTTTTCTGAAAAGCAGCAAAAACGCTGCTTTTTTTCCTCTCCATCCTGGCAACTCAAGCTCATAGTTAAATTTAGTTTCTGGTGCTGCATTACCTCCCCGTTCACTCCAACTTGGCCTCCCATCCCCTGGGTTAGCTCCACCAGTGCACCCAAACCAAGGCACCTTTGTGCCTTGAATCATGGAGAAGAGCTTTCAATGGGCTCATTGCTGTACAATCTTGATCCAACCCAGGCCAAGTAACCTGATATCTATCAAAATTCAGTCAAACAGGTTCAAAATATTCCCCAATATTATTATGACTAAAAATATTCCCAGATATTTCACAGGAAACATTCCCTGTCTGCTGCTTTTTACTTTCAAAGCATGTCGTACTAATAGCAGCTCTGATACTAGCACATGGAACAGGCTCTTTTAAAGCTGCCAGCAAGTTTAAACAAACAAATTGCACAAGCTGAATTTTAAGTAATAAAGTTTCTTCCCAGAAACAAATACTGACATGAGATACAAAATATGAAAATGTCACGCCAAGGCAAACAGTTGACGAGACAAAACAAAGCTAGGCAGGAATGGTTTCCATTTTGGCATCAATGGGGGCAGTTTTGTGCCTGGATCATTCCTGGGAACTGAGTTCTCCAGGTAGGCGCTGACCCATGGCCAGGGCTGGGGGACCATAGTGTCCCCCCACCCTGACTCACCAGGTAGAGTCTCCTGAGCTCTTTCCCAGCGCTCTTTTGAGTCATTTCCCACGGGGCAGATGGACTATTCCCTAGGGGGGGGCCTTTCATAGCAAATGTTACCCAGGCAGATTACAGATGCCAGAAGTGGACAAGTGCTCCAGGCAAAAAATAGTGTGGGCAGCTTCAATGATGGAGACTTACTTTGATGTGACCTATTGGATTAGCTGTAATCCTGGTGTGACTAAATGTGTTATTTGCAATCTTTACTGCCCATGGAGGGAAATTTAATGATACTCCTGCTTATTTTCCCCTCTTCCAACAAAGGGCTGGGGAAAATAGGCTAGAAATGTATTGCACATTGCTATTTCACACTCAGTTGTTCGCTTTTCCCCTTGTTTGAATGCTGAAGTAATACTTAAACTATCAAGAAATTATTAAAAGAGCAATCCAGGCATGCTGGCCGGTATTTCTTCTGAATGAGACACATTCTGTTGTCCTCAGCCTCATGGCACTCAAAAAGCGGCTCTGTTTGCCTCTGAACACACAGCAGAGGCAGCATGGAAGCTGCTTTAAGCAACGCCACGCGCTGCTACCTCGAGCTCTGCAAATTAAACCATACACAACGGCAGCAGCCCGGTTTCTGAGCACTCTCATTGCATTTCCAAGCCAAAATCCAAATGCTCCTCATTTCCACAGCAAGCTTTGGCAGAAGGAAAAGCAACCCATGGTCTAAAAATAGCACTTCGAGCATGCTGAACATAGCACAGAATTTTGTGCCGTTCGTTACGTGACACAATCGCTCCAGGCAAACGCTGCGTTTGGCCCCTGCGCACAACGCAGGGAGCAGCAGGGCAGATCACAACGAAGCAGCTCACGTCTCAGCCCCTTTCCCATCGGGGCTGAGCAGCACTTGAGCTCAACAGCAGCGCGCTGTGATAATCAAGGCTGCTCCATCAGATGCTCCCTGCGCTCCATTACATCAGCAAGTCAAATGAGGACACCGTCATTTAACTTTCTCCTCAAATTGACACTCTGCAGAAGAAAAGTGCTTTTCCAGGCTGTTTTTTCCCTGCTCTGGGACAGCCATCACATTCACATCCGTAGTGTCTATGGGTCTACAGGGCTCAGGACCAGGTTGTCTCAAAAATGTCCCCTCTTTACCCTAGGGCTGTTTTACACTCCCTGCAACCTGCGTGCTGGGAGCAGAATGGGACAAAGTCATTCCAACTGCTTCATTTTCACAGCCAATACATAAAAGACTGTGACTTCTCAGAGCTCCTTCTGCCTGTATTTTCTAGGATTAATGTCTGGAGTCAAGGGCAGGAGCCCCATCTATATTCCCTGGCTTCGTCTCCAGCATGTTTTGCTTGCAAACAGCTAAGCACTCTGCAATTATGCAGGAGATACCCAGACAGCTGTAAAACCCAGGACCACAGGAGCAGCAGCTCCTCAGCCCGGGCAGGTGTTCCTCTCCCCGGGTGCTGTTCCCAGCCCACGCGCTCAGCATTCCTTGGGCCACTGCTCCTGCAGAGAAGCCGCCGGCACAGCTGCTCCTGGGCACGTAGGCAGCCTGCGGAGCGCAGTCCCGTGCTGCTCCTTCCAGAGCTGCTTTCCAGCAATGGCAGAGCAGTGTGGGAGCGCCAGCAGGCCACGAGGTGCTTTAGCAGAGGGGGAAAAGGCACCCTATAAAACTACTCTGCAGATTGCTAGGAAGAAACCTTTTTCCTTTTTTTAAAGTATTGGAGGCTTAAGGCAATGGGAAATTACATTCCTACAGACCTGTGGGCAGTTGCACCCTCAGGCCTGAAGGTATTAACTGCATCCTCCTGTCCCCCTTACAGAGAAAATCAGCGAGAAAACCAGCTGTGCCCTGTACATACCTCCACAGGAGGACGTGCTTTGTTTAACCGTCTAGGCTCAGGCAGCAGTTTAATTAAGTAGCTCTTACCAAAACCCATAATGTATCTCTAGTGTCCATTTGCCTACATCTAACACTGTCAGTAAGGTGAAATGTGGCGCTGTGTTTAGCACCGAGCACGGAGCACCAGCCGCCCTCGTCGCTCCCCGACAAGGCTCTCGAGGGAGCAAAGCCCAGCAGCCGTGCCTCTGCGCCTGACAAAACGTCTCCTTCGTGCGGATGCAGAGTGATCATCACCAGCCACATGGCTGCTTCTGCCACCCAGCCCTGATGCAAGGACTGAGCTCAGTTTTGGTTCTCAGCTGCTTGCACAAAGTCGAGGTGCAAGTCGAGGATCCAATCGCATGAGCTGGATGAAGAAACTTCCCTTCTCCTGGCAAGTGGATCTTCATTTCAGCTCAGGTCACTCCACTGGCCAAAAAGCAGCTGCATTTGGGATCACCAAAGCACAAATGATACAAAAGCTTTGGTACCTCTAGCACGCAGCACATCAGACATTTTCTCTAGGCTGAAGAGCAATCCCTCGTGCCTGCTATCACCGCCTGCACGCGAGGCTGCTGCAGCCTTTCGAGCGTCTGGAGGCTCTTCCTGCCATCTGCTTCCTTCCTCCAAGGTACTGCTGCTTTCCATTGCTGCTCCCTCGCAGAAAACCCTCTATCTCTGCTAATCTGAAGCAGTAATTTAAGATGGGCTTTGCCTTTTGAGCCTGCCTTCACGGGCTGCAACAGCGTGGTAGCATCGCAGTCACCGATGGGCTTTGCGAAGCCACAGCACCAAACCAAGACAGCTGGAAGGGCAGCACCAACAAGGCTGCTGCCCAAGGCCATGTCCTACTTACTCCTAAAAGAACCATCAACCAATTAGCAAGCCAATTAGCAACCGAGCAAGGAGATAGATTGGCAGAAGGACCTGCTGGAGTCTGGGTGCAGAATAGGGCTTTTATCGGCGCCCTTTGAACACCACCATTTACAACCAGTCGGCAGAGGTGCCTTTTCTGCATCGCTGAGGTTCCCACAGACCCGCATCCATCTCCGCTCCCTATGGAAGTCCTGCCCTTTCCTTCTCTTCCTGGCTAAGGACTCCACTGTTTCAGCAAACAAGCCGCCCTAAACATCTGAGTTTCAGGGCAAAGAGCCCCGAATGCAACAAACAGCCCCTCGCTATTACAGCCAAGCCTGCCTTCAAAGGCTGTCTTGTCCCTAATGCAGGGGGTGCACAGACACACAGCAAACTGGGTTTATAACAACACAAAGAATCCAGTGCCTCAAATTACAAGTAATATTCTTAAAAAAATTAGGAGTTACAAATCCAAGTAATCTACTTTCTGCAACTACCAGCCTCAAGAACATAAAACTGGGGGTAGGGTGGATGCTTAGCATTCATTTTCCATTTTGTTTTACACCACAACCCTCTTTCAGAGAATACAGAAATTTTCAGAGAAAAACAAAATCATTTTCATTTAAAAAACTGGCTTAGAAAAGGGAATGTTCACATTAAAAATGCCATTACAAATTCAGAAACAATGTAAAACACATGACACTAGTATCACATTTGCAAGTAAACCCTAAAAATCTGTTTACTATCAGTCTTCTGACAGCAAAGAGGAACCCAAAAGTGCCCCACACCAGGTAATTGAGTTTTAATACCACCACCTCTAGGTAATCTCCTCAGACAACACTGAGCCAATCTGACCTACATGTTTTAAATAACCTGCTGCTTCTGCTTGATGGAGAAGCTGCTATTAAGGCATTCAGCTAAGATGTGGAGCTGTCTAGTGTTTTGATTTGAGTAAGATCTGGCCCCAGTTGATAAATGCTGGGAGAAACATCCTTGCAAATGAAGCTTTACAGGAAAATCTGGCCCGGGTAAGACCAAGTCAGTTCTCCCTCCCAGAGGCTAGAAAGCCAGAATTAAGCCGTGCTCTAGCTAGTAAAAGGTATCAATGCCAGCCTGTATCCCCATGGGCTTGGGCACTGAAGGCATTCCGAGAAGGCATAAACTTCATATAGGCCTAAATTCATACAGAATCAGAATTATCCATATTCTCCACTCTTTGGGTGCTAAGGAGCCTCTCAGCGTGACAGAAAATGTGACCTTCCACAGAAAAAAAAAAAATCCTTCTTTCTTCATAAGATTTACCAAAATGAATGAATGATTGATTTCGATACCTGCACAATCACACTTTATGTTTGCAGCATCCGGCAAAGAAGCCCTTCAGAAAAGTCTCTCTCATGCAGCAAGCAATTAGCACAGCACTTCTAACTCCTTGAAGGTGGATTTGCTTGGGGTTCAGATGTTCGGAGCGGGTTACGCAGTCTGCACCACCCGAGTCCTTGCTGACTGCTGGCTGCCTGCATTTCCCTCGAGGACTGTGATTAACATCAGGTTAAAACCCCACCTTCAGCATCAGGGAGATAATTGAAATCCAGGCAGTCCCAAGACTCTTCTCAAACCAAGGAGCTGCTAAACCAAAATGTAAAGCTGCAGCAAGATGTTTATATTAATTATACTAACCAGTCACCAAGGGGCCCTATGTGAAGGATGATTTACGGCAGCACTTAAACGAT
The DNA here is from genome assembly GCA_013389825.1 of Crypturellus undulatus. Lineage (NCBI taxonomy): Eukaryota > Metazoa > Chordata > Aves > Tinamiformes > Tinamidae > Crypturellus > Crypturellus undulatus. The sequence goes on along the minus strand of VWPW01021589.1, from coordinate 295,274 downwards.
GGTCTGTAACGTGCTGAACCTCCTTCCACAACACGAACAAGCTGTTAGAGCTACTCCAGGCTGCTAGTACGGAAGTACAGCGGCTGCTTAACTCCCTATGGGACTCACTCTCTCAAACAGCATCTTGCAGCCATTCCTTTAGCAGAGAGCAGCATTTCATGTTTTGTTTCATTTTTTTCCCAACCAACACGCTGCCTTAGCAACAGTTCCAAGGTGCTGCATCTGCTAAAGGTGTCTACGTAGCTAAGATGAATTTTCAGGGAAAAAATATGCCTATAAAGGTGTTTTGAAAAATAGCCCTGCTGCACTGCCCTTCGCGCTGCCTTCCCTGTCAGAGCTCTCAGCCTGACCCACTCTGCTGCAATCCCTGCGCATGAACCTACACGGACAGTTACTCTGACAGAGCAGCTGAATACTTCCCCCTCTTGCGAGTAAATCAATTTATTTGACTAGGTGCAAAGTTAATCAATTAGACTAAAAGCCGACCTACTTAAGTTAGGGGGGAAGTATGTGATACTTATTTTCTAGCAAACAACATGCAAGCCAGCATCAGCGCATGGCAGGTCAGGTGCGCTAGACACGAAGGAGGCTGACGATTTCTGAAGGACACACACAGCGGTAGAAGAGCATTAATCTCAGCACGGTGTCAAGGTCGTTCTACTCCGGAGCACTCAGATGACATTTGTAATCTTGGAGGTAGAAAGTTGAGCAGGACTAAGGCTCTCCCTGGATCATGGATAGCATCATGAAGCTCTTCCAGCACAGGCAACACCAACAACCAGCACTTCTCCCTTTGGATTTTCTAGATTTTCTCAGAGATCTTCAGAGTTTGTGCTTTTTCACAAGTAGATGGGGAAGGAAGGAAATAATACAATTCAGAGGCAAAAAAAAAGAAAAAGAGCATGAAGTCACGCATGCCTCTATTTCACACTGTTCCATCTACTCCTTTATAAGCTCCCCATCCTGCAGCAAACTACGCAGAAATCGTTTTGCAGCACCGCTCTCAACCAGAGCCAACCGTTACTCCAACAAGAGTACACAAAGTCTTCATTCCAGTGATATGAATTGACTCAAATCATGACTCCGAAGAGCTCGAGATGCTGGGGAGAAGCTCAGCTTTCCACTTTGGGTTTTTTTTGCTGATGTTTCTGGAGCAGACTGGCACTGGGAGAAACCTGCCCCAGACAGAGGGTAGGGATTTACAGCTGCAGCCAGACAAGTAACACGAGCTCAACTAGAGCAGCTTCCACTCAGCACTGCAGCTCCTCTCTACAATTTGGTTTCTCATTTGCACCCCTGGGTTAGGGCAGTTGCTAGGGAGCAGAGTTCCGTCGAGTTTTGTAATGACAGCCGCCTGTGGAAGCATAAGACTTACACCAGCAACTGCAGCTACTGCAACCCTGGTAAGTCATTTCTTAATAAGCAGTTATTGTCAGCCTATGTACACAGGGGCACTTGGAGGCTGCAAGTTTGCTAGTGCAAAATGCTCTTCCTTAGCACCATCAATCTGAGCGTTGCATATCTAGCTCCTATCAGGTGAGGTATAATGTCATTTATAATTAACAGGACTCAAAAGCAGCAAATAGTTCCAATTATGAGCAACAACAGAACAAATGTTGTCAGCTTTTGTGAAAAGGCAGTTATGCCAGAGGCAATGCATTGAGCAGCTACGTTGCATTAAACCTCCAGAAGAAAAGTTCACCTGCTCTCTATTAATTTACTCATTTGATATTTAAGGACTGACAGTGCTGAAAAATGTGTCATTCCATTAGATAAATAACTGTTCTGCCTACAGGGGAAACATCATTGCTGTAATGGAAAGAGATTCCAGACTCGTGTGCTGCCAGCATGGGCCTGAGTCCAGCAGCTGCTCCGAGACCCGCGTGGCCACCGCTGGCTACGGTTGCTGGAGCAGGAGGGCCAGGAGCTCCCAAAAGCAAAAAGCAGCTCTCAGCCCTCGGTAGGGTGTGGGTAACCCGAGAGGAGAACCAGCTGCACAAAGGGGGAACAGAGGGCATTTCTAGTGTGGAGGCAAACCCTGCAGGAACGCCTGCTCCAAGGAGCCCGCTTGAAGCAGGAGGATGGGACAGGAGCCGCTCTGCTTTAAAAGGTAAATCAGGACAATTCACTCCTGGCTCTTGCAAATATTTACTTTGAAAGTAGTCCAGAATATTTCCACCCAACACATACAGAGAAAAAATAATTTGTTTGCATTTTTATTTGCTCCCAAGAGACACCTTTCCTCTCCATTAGCAAAATAAAGACAACAACCTGTCATTTTGGCTGCACATATTTCATTTTGTTTCCAGTTTCCCCCCAACTTTTCCCAAAGGCTCCTACTGGAAGAAATTCAGTCTTGGATGAATTCAGCTGCATACTGTCCCTTCAGTCTCTGCCATCTCAGTAATCTTGACAGCCTTCTCATGCAGTGTTGTCACACAGCTCAGTGTCTGTCACTAAAGGGTACTTGGGATGAACAAGTGTCCCCTGCCCCAACATGGATGTCAGCTCCCACCATGTGAGATGAAACCTAAGCAGCTGAAAAACAGATGCTTAGGGCAACTATAGGGGGATCCAGCTACTTAAAACGCAGCCAGGGCAGTTTGCAGCCATTTTATTGTGTTCATGTACTCAGTGACAGGGTCATCTTTTCCATGCCTGCAAAGACGGCCCTGCTACTCCCTGCTGGCTGGGCAGTATGCAAGCTAAGAGATCCTGGCTATTGGGTTGCAGGTTCAGCATTATTTCCTAATCCTTCTAGTCAGGCTAACCACAACGGTCCTTTTTAGGCCTGGATTTGCTCCCGGCACGTACCTATTCCCAGGCGTATAAGGAGCACTGGGTTGGATATGGTTGGAGCAATGTGCCAGTAGCTCTCTCGGCCCTTCCCAACCCCTGTGTCTCCAAGCAGCTGCTCCAGCGCCAGCCCCACCAGCTGGCCCTCCTGAAACTGCCTGTGTGTGACCTCCACACGGTGTTTACCAAGCCAAGGAGCAGCTCAGCAACCCAAGGAAGAGCACTAAAAATACTGATGTTAGCCACAGGAGCACTGCTGAGAGCCACTCTGTTCCACCTCAAAGAGCTGCTGTGTCAAAGAGGATCCAACTCCTTGGTTCAGGCCATTTTCAAATGGCAGAGGAGAAAGAGAGATCTTTGCTGCTGCTTTTTGCCCCATCACCAAAACAGAGCTGCAGTAGCTCGCAGTTTGGACGGAGTAAAGGCAGGAGACCCCGTAGCTTCCCTGTGTCGATGCGATGCCACCCCGGGCTGTCCTTCCACCGCTGCCTAAAACCAGGCTCCGTCTCAGCAGCTCGTCAGAGGACTCAGCTGAGGAAACAGCTCACCTGGTCCTTCTCTCAGGAGGAAACTCCCTGCAGACACGAACCGCACAAGGCCCCTACGGAAACACGGACCAGCAGCTACTGGAACGCGAGCTGGAGTCAAAGCAGATGTTTAACTCTCAAAGAGCTAAAAGAAAATGCAACATTAAGGAGGGATGGAGGTTGGAAAGGAAGTACAGGAAAATAAATTTCTAGTCCAGCAAGAATTTCAGAGATTAAAGCGGGAGCAAAACGCTTAAGACAAGGAGGAGCTGACACTTAGACACTAGACACAGCATAAAAGCTCCTTGCTTTACTAACGTAATGCTCTCCAGTAAATCAAATCCTCTCCGCATTCCCAGAAAGGCTGGTTAGGTCCTTTCCCAACAGAGAAAGGCAGCATCATTCTCAAGGTTTAGAAAACTGTCTTTTTAGGATTTTGTTTTGAAGATGAAAAAAAGATGACCAAGTGAAAGGGAAAATGCATTAAAAAGCACCCCCAAGTGCTTGCTTTTGCCATGGGTCTCGTGCAGGCGTTAGGGCAACACTGTGTGGACCAGCACCTTCTCCCACGACTAGAAGATGCTCCCGTACTCAGTGACTAATCCCCCCCAAAATCCTTTCTCCTACAGCTACCATGCTGCTCGAAGGTGATTCCAAACCCCAGACCGCCCTGGTGCTACAACACACATGAACAGCCAGACCGCATCAAACTGCCCGTTTCCTGCTTGAGGTGAGTTTAAGTTGAGGGTTTTGACTGGTGTTTTCCTCCTTGCAGGGGGCTGACCATGACCTTCCTCCTCGTCGTCCTCCACAGCACTTCTATTTTGGTGGAAACACCAACCTCATGAGCGAGGCACACAAAGGAAGCGGTTCTTTTTTGGAAACAAATCCTGAGAGGAGCCAGGAAGAGCCACAAGCCTCAGCAGCTGCACAAGCAAATCTAACATGCAGACCCAGGCCTTCCTGTTGGCCCCAGCGAAACAAAACGAGTCTCTGGAGGGGCCCCTTGGCCTGGGATGGGACCTGCCCAGAACACAGACACGGCAACAACAGCACAGAGCCTGAGTATCAACATTACAGTCTTTTCAAGGACACCACAAGAAAGGGCATTTTAATACATGTTGTTGGCCAGTGCTGTGAACCACCTCCAAAGACACTCTCTGATGCCCACTCCAGGTCTCCTCCTTTCTCCTCCGATTCTGGAGCAGGGGTCAGATGACAAATGTTTGGAATTTGCAGCTATTGCTGAGTGTCGCAGCTTCCCGGGCACATCAGGTTCCAGCGAGTCTCAGGGGGCCCTCGGAGGTCCCTCACTGCCCATAGACCCCACGGGCCCGGGTGGGCGGGCGCCCATCGCTCCCCACAGCCATGCGACTACCAACAGGGATCTTCGTCTTTGAGAGGCGCAGGGCACCCCGTGAAGTTACAGAAATGGGTTTGTGAGTGGTGAACTTCAAACCCTACTCAAATCCCTGGAGCCCTGCTGAATGGAAGATAAAGCCTTATAAATTAGCCCAGTACCAGCTCTCAGGAGCAGAGACTAGGGGGGAATGTTACTTCACTCCAGAACAAGCTGATACAAACAAAAACACCACAGGCTACCTACCATGAGCCTGCTCAGGCTCACGAGATGAAGGATGATGCTTCCAGCCTCCAGCAGCAATTGTGACCCTGAGCCACAACCAGCCTCCTCGCGCGGTGGCGGGACCAAGGAGCCCCAACCCAAAAGACCATCGTGTATCACCGAGAGACGCAACTCCTGCTGAAACACGGGTGCCTCTTTCCTTTGACTCATGATAACAGTAGGATTTTGGCAACAGAATCACAGCTAGAAGAAAAACAGGACCAAACTATTTATACAGACAGCTTGCAAAGTATTTTGGAAGCTCTGCAGATACTGACTTCAAGCCAGTGTCATCCCCACCGCTGCCAGGCACAGACCCAAGGCTGGAGGGCAACGAGGAACCTCCAGCTGAACCGGGCACCGCGTAACAGCTTTGTCACCCACGCAAAGAAACTACGTCCTGCCATGCACCAAAACCTGCATATTTTCATTGCAACTCCACATAAAGAATCAAAACCAAACATAAAAACAAACAAAAGAATTTTCAGGATGGATGCTATTTTTTTTCCCTTAAGGTGAACACTGAACTTACGTTTCAGCGAAGAAAAGTGAGGGTAAAGTGAGGTAAAATGACACTATGGAAAACCATAAAAGCCCAAGTGGCAACTCCCCAGGAAGAAGCTAAAGCAGGCTCAGACTTTCCACGTCCCATGAGGGAGATTTTATAAAGTCATTGGCACAAAGAAACATTTTCAGTTGCTCAGTGTGGTCAAGACAGTCTACATTATTCATAGGAGAGGATACAGAGAACCGTTAGTCCCCAAATTAATGCTTGGAGAGATGGAAAAATAAATGCACCCTCTAGCCTAAGGTGGCTTCTCTCACAGCAAGCACAAGGAAAACAAGGGCAGCATTTTAAAATCACCAAAATACAAAAATACTCACTTCCTTGTCACAAGTGTTTTTACACTACTTGCTGTGGTAGCAAGGCAATGCAGGAACAGTTCTGGAATAAACACCAGGGCTATTTATCCTGGTGCTTTCTCTGGTTTAGGTGTAAACACACCCTCTAGAACCAAATATTGTGAGAAATATTCAGACATATATGTGTCTTACCTCACCTGGTAGGCATCTAAATGCCAACAGTTTTACTGAAAACACATTTTAAGAAAGCTGAGGTACCAAATCTACACAAGTTACACACGCTCAATAAGAACATGATTTGAAAAAAATAAAAGTGCAAGTTCTTTTTAATACGTATTTATTTTCTGACAATTAATCAGAGCAGTGAACTGCATTGCTTTTAAGTGGCTAAATCAAACATGCTCACTACCCCTTAAAGGGCAGACAGCAACCTTCAAAAATGAGCTGGACAACTGGAGCAAGAGTATTAGGATACACTAAACCACATAAAGCAATTCCTACTAGCCTGCAGGAAACAAAGAGGATGTAGACACCAGAACTTTAGTCTTGCTAAAATACTGCAAGTTTATGTTCTTTACAGTTTAATAGTTCACTATAGTCTTAAATTTAAAGCGTTTTAAACTAAATACCCAACTCCCAGGAGGTTACAACTCTGAAGACAGCTGGTTTTGGCCAATTGGAAATACCTGCATTTTGGGAGAATTGCCAACTTTAGCTTCTTGCAGATAGGCAAGTATTTTCCCTGGGCAATTTTTGGAGTGATCAGTCTTAGCAGGTCAAGGACAACACGCTTTCATGGAAGCCCTACAGCCTATTTTAATCCTACTGTAGGTAAAAGCCAGCAGTGTTTCCTCACACTTGGCTGACAACAACAGGATGCAGCTTTCTGACTGTTAAGCCGCTGTTACCTACATCCAGGGGATGTCCTCCCTGACATGTTTCGTGCCATTTTAGCACTAGTGCTTGGATTGATGCACTCTGCCTGCTCCATTGTTAAGTCGTTTCACTCTGGTTTCCCTCCTGGGAGTTTGCTTTCCTCTTGAAAACACTGGCAAGAAAATAAAATGACCCCTCAGAGCTTAAGACTCCTATAGCAATGTCCAATAATTGTAAGGTAGAAATCCCATTTTCAAAGTTATCAATTTCAAAGTGACCAATTTCTGAAGATAGCTCTTTCTTTTCGCAAATTAGTTAACTGAGCAATAAAAAAAAATTACTTTTGAACCACTATGAGAATTGTCACAAATTATATCAATGGTTATCAACTACACTTATTTATGATATTTGAAAGAAATAGAATGTCATATTTCAGAATTATTGCCTAGTTATTTGCTACTGGTTAAGCTTGAGAATTAAATAAGAAAATATAAGGTCCTCAGTGAAAACCTATTTGAGCTTTCGGTGACTAATTATGCATCCAAAGGGTGCTTTGATTTAATATCTACTTAATGCCTATTCCCTTTGGAAGAAAAGAAAATATGCTTGGACTTTGGAAGAAACTTTTCCTGGCCATGAACCAGAACTCCATGATACAGAATTTCAAAAGAAAAAAAAAAAAAGCTCCTAATTTGGGCAGCAGAAACTAATACGCTGCTTTGCACAAGAAGTCGAGAGGTTTCTGTTAGCAAGCCGTGAAAATGCACAAGGACAGCAAAAGCTGAAGCCAACCACAGCCCCCTCGCCAGCTGCAACACTAGCAGCCCCTGCATCCCTTCAGCACAACTTCAACTCTGAAGAACATGTAAAGAGAGCGGCAAGGGGAAAAGCAGTTACCTGAATCCCAAAGAGAGGTTTCACTTCATTCTACTGGAACATCAAGATGCTGGAGTCAACAGAATTTTGTAGGTGTTGGGGGAAGAGTCTAAATTTTACCCAACCTTGAAATGAACCTATTTCACATCAAACAGAAAAGACAATTTTCTTTGGGCATTCCTGAGCTGAGAATCCTCCAACATAACCTCCAAATAGCTTTCCTCAGCATGGAGTTCAGTAGCAAATACAGCCAGTTGCACGTGGAGGATGAGAGCTCTGGCTTTCTAGCCAGGCCCAGGTTGTCTATCGTGTTGCAGATTTTAGAAACCCATTTTAGGTTGTTCAACAAGAATCTCGAGCTAAAAGCAGACACCTATTATACTTATGCAGGTGTGTAAATATAGCAGATATACTTTTTTTGTAGGGGTGTGCCTCTGGAAAAAGATGCGTGTTTGTTACTGGTCACTTCATTGCAAATGCAAAATGTAACGTGCTGCTGTAATTAAAGGAGTAAGGCAGAAAAAAAATAAACCATTTGTTTAATTCTTTAAAAAGCTTGCTCCAATTCAATTCACATACTTGTTTAACCCTGACTTCTTTCACCCACACATGAAGTTTTGTAGAACTTGGCAATTTCCTGTTTTGCCTCTGTTTTTAATATATGGATAAAATGTAAAATACAGATAAAATACAAATAAAATTAAAATACGTCTATTTTTTTCGTTTGAAGGGGAGTGAACATGCACTTTTGGGTTGACATGGGGAAGCAGAAGTCAAAACCATTTGCGTACTCCTAATTACACAGTAACAGGTTTCTGTTCTGTTTCTACAAAGACTTCATGACAGCATTTCTCCCAAGACCAGAGATGCAGGACCTCAGATTCGGCACCACTGCTTCTTTAGGGATGTTTGGTTTATCTCTGAAAATGGTATCAAACAAAGGTGCACCAGGAAGAAATTTCTGAATTTTAACCTTTTCCTCCTATTTACTCATTTTTAGGAGTTTTCCAAGGATGATGAAACGCTGCCGAGCATTTCCCCTCCTCTCAGTTTTAGTCACTGTTTCACAACTAAGCACAATCTTGGGACATTTAAAAATAAAACAGTTCAGCCATCAGTTTTCTCTTCCTCTCCCCATAACAATCAAACATATGTTTGGTAATTATGTAATTATTTAAAATGTGAGGTTTTACTGTGCCTGAAGTATTGGTTTTAGGAGACTACTGGTTTTTCCAGAAGACACAGGTGTACTCAAAGTGAGCAGCAGTTAATCACATATCCATCTTTCACCTCTTACTGGGAAACACCAGGCAATCAAAACTGTGTGCTAGCGAGAAGGACCTGACATGTCATTAAGAAAAGGAAATGAAAAACTTCAAGTATTTTTAGTGTAACAGAGACTGCATTGAATGTAAGCAGATTTTTAGAGAAAATATGCAGCTATCAGAAACAAAAGGGGAAAAAGGAAATTTAACCCACACCTTAATTTATTCCTTGTCATTTTTGGGGAGCCATTTCACAAACCCTGGCATCCAACACAGCTTACGGTTCCTTGGCTACTACAGGATTCTCCTTTTTGCCTTAATTTGGTCTGCGTTTAGAGACCACACAAACATTCTCCTCCTCGAAGCACTTGTTTTTCAGAGCTATTATTAGACCTGAGGAGCTGGAGCAGATCTGCTCTGCGCGTTCCCAGCCCAGATGTGCAGAGCACGGGCAGCCCCAGCCAAGATTCCAGAGGCGCCGACGAGAGGGCCCCCCTGAGATGAAAAGGCCGCTGTCCTCAGCCTCTCCATCCTCCTCCAGGCTATTTAGAGGCTCATGACTTCATCCGGGTTCGTTCTTGGAGCAGCACAGATGTGCTCTATCAATTCAGAGAGTTGGAAAAAAGAAGAACTAAATGGGGAAAAAAAAAAGAACTTTTGCACCCAGTGTTTCAGCAGGACAGATACAGAACATGAACAGGCTTTGCAGTCTTATCATCACAGGAGAATCTATGTGTTTATATTCATATTTACATATTTTGTCCAATTAAATTTGAAGGGATTCCAAAGTCAACAGCAAAAATATCTATAGCTGGAAAAATATTTTGCTCATGTTCTTAGCTGGCCTGAACTGCAGTAACAACTGCTGTCTGAATTAGCAGCGAAGCCTTTCTTTTGACATGTATGTTAATGAAAGATGGTAATTGCTGGGGGTGGGGGTGTTATTCTATTTTTAGAGCAAGTAATGTCACTTTTACACAAAGCATCTTGCCTGCAGAAATCACAGCATATAAAAATTAAAACAAGTTCTGTTTCTAACGTCAAAGATGCTCCGAGGGCCATAAAATTGACTTGCTTGGGCCACAGTGTAATTTTTAAGTGTGCAAAATAAAGAGGGAGCAGTGCAATTCCTTCTGATTTTGTTGCAAGCTTGTAACGCTTCCTGCAATTAAAGATTAAGGAAAAATACGTTCTAAAGCAACCTAAAAATTCTCCTTTCCCTATGATTTTTCCCTTCAGTTACCACATTTTCACCATCCTTGCACACACAGGAGTCACATCTGCTACCAACTCGAAAATGCAGATGCATATAGCAGGAGGATCCGAATTTCTGCAGAATTCAAGGATTTGCCTTGGAATGCTCCTGAACACCAGGCTCCTGCTGGAGGAAGCTGCGCTGACTCGCTGCTCAGGCCAGTTACAAACAGAACTGCACAGTTCAAGGGATGTATTCTCCGTGAACCATCCTTAGTCCAGTCAGGGGTACAAATTAGCAAGGGAGGCTCCTTAATTATGAAGTGCTGCATTTAGAATCACAACTTACTATGCAGCTCAGGTTTCAGCTCTTCCTTAGTCCAGCAGCTACAAAAATCCACTGTATACTTTAATGCTGAGTGTGTTACAGAGCATGATTTAGGGCATATCCCATTTAATGGAAAACTTTTGACTCCACAGACATGAACATTCCCTCCTCTCTCTCTTTCCTCCCTCACTTTCCACTACCACTCCTCCAATGAGGTTACTTTAGAAAAATCGTGTTATTACTCAGCTATGAAGGTACTAAGAGCTATCTCAGTCAAAGCTTTTGCAATCAACAAGTTGCCTAAGTTTGAGTTCCCTTCCCACAAAGGTGCTCGGCAGGTTTATAAAGAGGACCCTGTATTTTTTGACTGGAATTAAACATGTTTGAACTATTGGGAACATCTGCACTAGTGATGTCTACCAGAAAGCTGAGCTGTGGTTTGCATTAATCCAAATGTAACACTGCTGCTTTTGCAAAGGCATTAAGATCCTCAGATAAAAAGAAGCCGTGTTACTGTACCAAGCCTTGCATTGTCATTTACAATACTCAAATTTACAATATTCAAAAATTGTAAGTGTCCAGTTGTAATTTTTCCTGTACTAGGAACAGCACTTCTTGCCCCAAGGCAAGGCCAGCCCCACACTCCATGCTCGGCATGCTGGCACGGTCTCAAAGGTCTAGCAACCAGAAAGTTCATTAAAAAACACCGTGTTAATTATTAACCTCCAGTTTACTGAGCTGCAGTTGCATTATGGCTCAGCTTCCACACTCTCTATCTGGCTCTGAATACATATTAGGCTGCTCTGGGTTTTGTGAGATTTGACATTTTGGTAGAGGTGAGAAGAAAACCAGCCACAGAACCTCCTTCTGCTGCACTCCACACCTGGCCAGCAACTGGCCTCATCAGTGCTTCAAAGCTCAGAACATGGTGAATAAATGGATCTAGTACTAACTTTCTGCAGTGCATTCCCAAAACGTGTAAAATTAAGCAATGGTCATCATCAATCCTGTGCACACAGCTCTGTAGATCTGTGCAATTTCATCTCCATCCAGTAGTTAAGAATCCCATCCACTCACTCAGGTGCCCAACTAGTCTCACATGGCAGAAGCAGCAAGTCCTATGGAGGGAGGGTATTCCAAGGAAACCCCTCTCCCACACGGCTCCCCAAACCTTGCTCTTGGACAGAGATGATGGCACAAGTCCCCCAGCCATGGAGCTGCCTTTCCTCCAAGCACGCTGGGCTCCCCAGCTTTTACACACTCTTGCTCCACAGACACATTCCCGCTTAGCACAAGTTGGAATCCAGTCTAAAAAGGTGGTGGGCCAGTTATTCCCACCAGCTAACTTGCAGGTTCTCTCCGTGAAACCTCAGGATAGCCCACCTCCCTTTGCACATGTGTGCTTTAACATACACGAATTGAGCAGCCTGCTGTACAGGCTAGGCGTGCAAGCCCCAAGAATTCCAGATAAACCGGACACGTTCCTGCTCTCATAATAAAAATGCAGCACTTCTTACTGAAGCACAGGCTCTGCAGCGAATAAGTATCTCAGGATTAAATGCACAGTATAAGAAAGTAGCCGTAAGACATTATTTCAAAAGCCACGTAATAAAAGTGCTCCCTCCCAGTCTGGCAGTTGCACCAGAGAATCCGCACGGTCTGAGGCTGCTGCCTGCAGATAGGGTGGACACATCCAACCAAGGCGGTCTGGAGTGCAAATCAGAACTGCATGTGGGCACCTGCTGCCAAGCGACCTGTTAATTCTCCTGTGTCTGCTTAAATAGAAAAAATTCACCCTTCAGAAAAGAAAAATCTTTTTCTCATCTAGCAGCAGTGAAAAACACATAATTTAATTCAACAAAGAGCTGCCCAAATTGTAAGACTACTTCCATAAGTATGTAAAATTCAGTTATGAAATGACTGGCTTATCACTGTCTCTAACAGATAAGCAGATACAGAGACATTAGCTTATTCAAGTGCTCGTTGCTTTTGTCCACATAGCTGAAACTTCCATTTGCACAAACTAGTATCATTTCTTTTTCTGCAAGCTGGAGAGAAAAGCATCTAATCTCTCAAACTAAAAAAAGAAACTGCTGAATACACACGGTGTTTTTTTCTCTAGATGAGGACGAGAAATACAATTTGCAACACATTACACTATTTCTGCTCTCAGAGCTGCCTGCAATCCTCAGCTTGCAAAAATAAGTGTTTCAAAGCAGAGAGCAGTGAATACAACTTGCCTTCGCTTTGTATCGTCCAGATTTAGAGGAGTAGCAAAGGCTTTGCAAACGTCTCCACATCTGAAAGGAAACCAGTTCCCTCCATGCTCAGTCTCTTCTTGTAGTGCAAATAAAGAGGGCAGGAGAAAGCAGCCACATGCTCAGACTCGAGGCTTCCCTCGGGAAGCCGCCCAGACAGGGAGCTGCTCCCGCTCTGGCTTTGGGAGCACCCAGCAAAGAGCTTCCCAGCAGCCGCAGCACTGCCCAACACCCTCCGACACCCCCTCACCCATCCCCACGACTGCTGGAAACTCCTTCTTTCCCTCTGGAAAAAGCCCCGGGGCTCCAAGGCACTTTGTAAACACATCGACCTACTGCAACCACACAGAAATTCAGCAGTATTCTGGAGCTGCTGTTTAAAATACACAGAGGCTGCATCACTGACTTAACTATGCCAAGCGTCACTATTTTTTAAAAATGTGATAGTAACCTTAAGCATTATTAGCTTTAAAAGGTCAGAACACAGACACAAAAGCAGGTACTATAAACATGCAAGGAAACAAAACAAGATGTTGTTTTCCTCCTCTTTGCACAATCTTACGCAAACAATACCTCCATTTTCTTCCATTTCTCCACATCTTCTAGATGGCAGAGGATGAACGTGCTTAAAATAAGACAGAGAGAAATACCTGAAAGATTAAAAACATCGGCCAGGGCATAACCAAGCTGATACCATCTCAGCTTTTACACATTCTTTTGAGTCTTCTGGCTAAACACCATGGCTACAGAAGCAGCAGGAAAACTATTTTCAATTCCCACCAAGAGAAGGTCCTTAAGCAGGACCTTATGAGCCCGGCAGGGATAACAGATGATCTCTTCCCTAAGTTTTTGCCTAGGATCGTGGAGCTGGCCAGTTGGAGTTAGCAGCTCCCTCGGGAGCATCTCTGGCCAAGGCGCTGCATCTTAGGCCAAAGCTCGACACAACTGGTTTCCCTGAGCACCCAGACACCAAATGGGACGCAAGGAGCGAAGCCTTCACAGAATCATCATTCCTGTCCTTCGGGGGTGCACCAGGAGCATCTTTCTCTTTTGTGTCTGCAGAAGTTATGCAAAAACCACAGATGAAAGATCTCGCCAAAAGTCGACATCTATACTTCGCTTAGGACTCGAGTCAGGGAAGGTAACCCAAAGCAAGGCTTCTTGTGGGTACTGTTTGGTTATTTTTTTTCTTTCTTCTTTTGCATATGTTTCACGCATAGAAGATGGAGCTGGAGGGTTTTCCGCCACGCTTCAGTCGCGGCGCCGGCCCTTTCCCACACCACTCCGCGCCGGAGGGCGGCGGGCGCTGCTCGGCCCAGCCTGGTGGTCACAGGCTGAGCACTGACCGGTGCTCGGCAGATCATCGCGTGAGGTGGTCTCACCACCCCTCTGGTCCTCAGCAAGGGAATCAGCTGTGAATCACCACGGTGCTTTGAAACCCCTATGGTTTCTCCCACACACTGGGACCAGCCACAAGAAATGAAACTCAAATCAGGGGCAGGTTCTGCTTTGTGGTCAGCAATGCCATGAGCACCTGGGACAAAAGCGAGGTGCAGGAGACCAGCAGGGACGGGAGATGAAGCAAGAAGGGCTGCGTTCAGACACAGGGGCACCCAGCTCGCTAACGAGCAGAAAGGCAGGGAGACGAGGAATCCCAGGTCTCCTGCCCCAGGCTTTGCCTCCACAGACCCTGAGCTGCAGCCACCTGCCTGCCACCGCACAGCAGTCCCTGTTCATCAGCGCGCGCTGCTCTCCCAGGTGGGTAGAATCTCCTCTTGAAGAGCTACACTGAATAACTCATCTTTTAACCATGTTTCACCTCCATACCACAAAAAGAACCCACTAGAATGTGCATTTGCTGATTCTTAATGATACCCTCAGAAACCTCTTTCAAAGCTCATACTCCTTTTTGTCCAAAAGCTACCTGCCCATGTGTCAATACTGAGGTGATTCTTGATATTTAGATCATACTAGGCCATCACTATTTAGCACTTCTACACAAGGTTTTCCAAACAGATTTGATCGATTGCTAAATTATATTAAGAAAAGAAAAAGTCTCAAAAATACTAAAATGGTCTTCCTCCTAGCTAGAAGTCAGGAGATGTCTTAGCAAATTCTCTCCACAAAAGCAAACTACCTGTAGAGCTTTTCTAAAAAGGGCTGGGCCTTTAGCTACAGGACTGCAATCTAAAACAAGCTTATCAGAACACAAACCAGGAGGCAAATTGCCACAAGAGCAGCACTCATTGCTCCATGGAAAGGTCTTTGTTTAAACATATTGCATCTACGAAATCTTAATATTGTGCAATTAAAACCTGAACTGGTACGGACAGGGAAGTGGAGCTCCAAAAACAAGGTTTTCAGGATTGTCTAGTTTGACACCTACTTTACATTGCAGGAACAAGTTTGTCTGCCTTTATCCTTTCTCTACAATCACTGAGAGATCTGCATGTGTTAAGAGCACCTGGGCTTTTTAGAGCTCAAGAAAGATGGACTAGTAAAACCATAGCTCGGCTTAATGCCACTCAGTCAAGAATACTGCATTTTGTTCATCCCTCTCTGTTGCTGGTTCTCTACAAAACAGGCTATTCTTCAAGCTAAACGTTTATGAGTCATCCAACTTAATGCAAATACACTGAAAATGCTGCAGGAAACACTACCACAGAAAGGAAAACCCACAGAAACCCACAGAAGTTGGAAAACAAAAAACCACAGGTAAGCTTCTTTCCGATGAAAACAGTACGGCCCTCTGCAAAGTAGAGTTGAAACAGGGAAACCGGGACACACTGGGAAACAGCAGTTACCCCAGGCTTTTTTTATTTATTTTGTAAGAGACCAAGGCTAAATAAATAGATAAATAAAATCAAGCTGCTGTCAGTGGGTGGGATTTTCGCTGTGAACAAGGCAACCACCTGCTTAGCTCCACTACTGTTTAAGTAGCTTTGGGCACGCGAAGCAGCAAACATCAACAACTACAAGCAACATTACCAAAAAATAACAGGCTCTTTGAACCAGGTGGCAGGAGTCTCACACCCCTACGTTTTTATTGCAGTCACTGCAGAGATTACGCAGCACCTCATGTTGGATCTCCGCAATAATGGACACTTAAATAATCCACACAGAGATTGACTTTAAGACCAGAAGAAACTCTTGTTGCTGTAAACAAAGGCTGTGTTGACCAGATGGGCCTGGTAACGTCTGGGATCTGAGTCTTGTGGTCAGACGACCACTTCACCCCTCCATCCGAGGGGATATTCAAACCTCCGAAACCCAGGCCTGTTCTTGGAAGTCTTTATTTTTTTCCTAGACAGAACTAAATCTCCCTTTACCAAGAAACTATTGCAATTATGTAAATTGCTACTTAGTTATTGGTTTTGGCATGCTTGCTTTAACGAAAATAAAAGGAAAAAAAAAATGTGTCTCGCTCTGAGGTCATAGGTTTTATGCATCTACCTATTGAAAATATTGTTTGGGGCAAAATATGTCAGTATGAGAAACAACAGAAGGAAGAAGCTCATATTTGCCTTGGGTCCATTCAACCTTTTCTCCTTCTAACCATTGGAAGCAGTGAATCAAAGGTAAAATGAACTGACTTGCCCCAGTTTGTTTCCGTGCAACTTAAAGCTGTATCATTAATGTTTAATGTTTACTCCCATTGGTCAGGAGAATCCTTTTACGTGCCAAATGCATTTCATCTAAGATGACATTTTCTTTTAAAAAAGGAGGAAAAAAAGGAAGAAAAAGAAAGCAAGGGGTAGAGGGAAAAGAATAAAGAATAAAGCTATTCATACATTCTTCATTTTCTGTGAATACACAAAGAGCTCAGATTTCTATGTCCAGCTTTTTTATTATTGTTATTATTAAAAATAACACCTGAAAACATTTTAGAGCCAAACTGGGACTAACTTGGAGTAAACCAAAGTATTAGCTAAAAAACATACGTAGTGATCATGCCCTCAGAAACAAATCTGGCACTGAAGTCAAAACTTTGGCATTTTTAGTAGGCAAGAAACTATTTAGAATAGTTTAGGAAAAACTATTTAGGAAAAAAAATTGGCATTTAGGAAAAAAATGCCAAGATTACTGAATAATCTTATTTTTTAACCTTAAAATACTTAAATCAAAGGTTAAATTCTTTAACTTTAAAATCATTAACTAACCTCTCATCAGGGAACAGAACACAGACTTCTTGCCAGTCTAGTCCAAAAATCCCTTGGCAATATTCAGGATGGGCAGATGTCCTTGAAAGCGCCCATTTATGAAAAACCTATTAAAGCAAATGCAAAGCCCCAACAAGAAAGATCTATTTAAACAAAGGTCACATAGTTGTGTAAAAATCCTTACTTTTGCACTTTGTGCTCATTTATGCTGGTACAGGAAGTCATAGTACCTTGGTGTCTCCTTCACTTTCCTTATGCACATGCCAGAAGTTCTGGACCATCATCACCCTATTTGATAACCCACCCCAAGCTCTGCCCCAACCCTCAGTTTTGGGAGCTGTACAAAGTCAGGAGGGTTCCCAGCAACGAAGGCACACTGCGAAGAACAAGGAGGCTTTGAGAGCCACTTCAGGGAGAATAGCTCAAATCCTCACGAAAATGCAGCCTGGGACACGTGAAGTTCTTAAGTCCCTGCCTAGGGCCAACCTCCAGCTTACAAAAGGAAGATTAAAACCTGTTAGCAAAATCCCTTATCCATCCCGAATGCATATGGTGGCATGTGAACCACGTGAGCGGGAAGGGGCTCCAGCATCATGGAACATGTTCAGTGATCGTCTTCATTAAGCCAGCAGCAGGCAAAATTTCAGCTCAACAGCTCAGACGTTGCCCTGATTGCTCCCCAAATTGTGGTTCCTCCTGAACAGCAGCTAGAAAAGAACACGTGAACTCTTTACCTCCGTGCCCATATGACTACCACACTGAGCTGCTGCTCTCCATGCGAGATAACCTAGATTTGGGAGGAACGTGCACTCACAGCAGCATCAAAGGGAAACACAGGCTAATACTTTGCAGTGATTTTGCAAACTAGGAGGAGGTGAATGAGCATCAGGTGTAATCCATCATCACGTGCTGCTTAGCCATTTATTTACTAAATGTACTTTGGGTTTAATTTATTTATAACAACTCAGTGTCTCAAATTTTTACCAGCATTCTACACAGATTTAAAAAAAATCTTAGCCTTAAACCTCATTGCCCGGCTCTGCTCAGTACCTGCTTGCAGGCTAAGGAGATTTTTTACTTCTTCAGAAGCACACAGAAGAATGATTTCTCAGTAACATTATGTTCTGAGGTTACAAAACTGTAATACAAATTGTCAATCTGGCCACGACTTCGAGTGGTCCAAATTTCAACATTTCAGAGGTATAATTACTTAAAAAAAAAAAAAAAAAAAGAGGCACAAAACGGGCTCAAACGCAGCTTCCCAGTCCAGGCCCAGGCCGCTCCTCCGTATCAGTTTCCATGGCAACCCGTCCCTCAGCACTGGGCTCGCGGCAGGAATCCATGTGGATTTCTCCTTTCCATGGCAATAACGGCTGCGGGAGAGGCAGATTTTTCAGGGCTGATGCTGGTCTGCCCCACTTCCCCCATCCTGTGCAAGACGGGGCTGTGTGGAGGGCAAGTTGCACATTGGTTTAGGGGACAAAAAATAAGAAACCACTATGGAAGTCGCCAAGGCCACAGTGGGGCTCCGAGAAGCAAAACACCAAGGGAATGGGTTTATTTTTGCTTTTCAGAAGTAGTTCTGCAGGTTGGACTTCATCAAGCACAGGAGTGGAGGGGGAAGGCAGAACAACACACTTCTCATCTGTGTTGAGCCCATTTGCTCATTTCCCAGGGAAATTCATGAACCAGTGGGATTTTCCCCCCACCTCTCCGAACAGACCCACAGCACTGAACACTGCAGGTTTTGCTACCTCAGATCAGGAAACCGCTTTGCTGGAGATGACAAGTATTTGGTGGAGGATGGCAGGGGGAAACAGCTTGCTCAGCAACACGGACAGACATTTGTGCTGGCAACACCCGCCAAAACATTGCGCAAGCAGACGGACAAGAACATGGAGGGAGTCGCTCTATTTCAGGCGAGACCTTGTTATCAGAGGATCATTATGGTCAGAAAAGACCTTTAAGATCATCAAGTCCAACCATAAACCCTTCTGCACCATGCCTGCTAAACCATGTCCCTAAGGACCTCAGTACGTGTCTCTTGAACCCTGCCAGAGATGGTGACTCCAGCACTTCCCCGGGCAGCCTCTTCCTGTGCTGAAATCCTTCCTAATGTCTAACCTGAACCTCTGCGAGCACAACTTGAGACCATTTCCTGTTGTCCTATCGGTAGTCTGGAGAGGAGATCGACCTCTGCCTCCTACAACCTCCTTCCAGGTACTGTAGAGTACTACACACTAGTAGAGTAGTAACTGCAACCTCCTTCCAGGTAGTTGTAGAGAGCCATCAGCTCCTCCGCGAGTCTCCTCCAGACTAACTAACCCCAGCTCCCGCAGACGCTCCTCATAAGATCTGTGCTCCAGACTCTTCACCAGTTTCAGGCCCTTCTCTGGACCCGCTCCAGCACCTCAATGTTCTTCTTGTAATGAGGGGCTCAAAACTGAACACAGTATTCAAGGTAATAAGACATTTGAGTTGTTAGCACGAGCGTGTCCAGACTTCCTGGAAGCAGCAGGTACACAAGCACAAGACGCATGGCAGCACCAAGTGCATCAGCCACCAGCGGGGACGCGAGTTTGCACAGACACGCACGGGGTGAACACACTTGATCCGTGGGGCTGACATCTCCATGAGTGCATGGAAGAGCAGCCGCCTGGGAGGTGGAGCGCACGGCGGAGAGCAAAAAGACCCGTTAGGTCTATTTGTTAATGATGAGGCAGCGCCAGTGTTCTGGACACACTGCTCAACCCTCGTCACAACCCTGGAGCTTGTGACTTCGTATTTGTTTGCGCGTCTTTTATGTTACTAAAAACATACAGGATTTCTGTCCAGCAGGGGTAGGAACAGACCTGGGCAGCCAGTGAAGACATTCCAAGTCAATGGTTACATTTTCATATCACACCCTTTGCACAAATTACCTCGCTCGGTCTCATGATGTAAAGAAATGTAACAAGTGGCTGAAGGGACCTGCCAGCAGGGCCCATGCCGAGGCGGCACAAGGGCCTCCTAGACCTCTGCCAAGGCTGCACAATGGCAGTTGCCAGCAGCAGCTCCATCCTCCTCCAACACATTGTCCCTCGGTGGAAACTGCATCCTGGTTGGCCAAGAAGAGGGCAACGTCCAAACGGGCATCTTGGGAGAACAGCAAGGCCCGAGGAATGAGGCAGCAGAACCACCTACAGCAACTGTTCTGCTGCCTCCAAGGCCCGCAAGGCAGCACACACCGCCCTGCTTCGCAGGGAGCATTGCTTCATCTGGACTGACTTTTTAATATCCCCCCTACAAGACACTCCACCTACCTTTTCATCCAATGGCAAATACATGCAAATAAAGTATTAAGTGAAATGCAAAGGAAATGGATCCACAGCAGTCATTACTCTCTAACCTGTGACGTTTAAAAAGAAAAAAAAAAAAAAGAAAGAAAAGCTGCAGCAGCTCTCTTGTTGTGGTTACTGCAGAATTGTTGCTATGTGCCAACTAGCAATTTATCACATCAAAAGCCTGCTGGAATTAGCCTGAAAGGGGATCTCCCACCACAGGAACATGTGCTACACTGGGAAAACCAACCACAGAGCAAAACCCCAGCCTCCATTTTCAAATCCACATCCCATTATCCAAAGGGTGCCTTCATCTCCTCGCCTCACGCATCATCTAATAAGGAGGGAAAATTCTCAGGAGGAAGGAAAGACTTAGAGCTATTTATGATTTATCCTCATCATTTCTCAAATTGGATACTTAAGACATCAAAAGTTCAGTTCTATTTCTAAGCCTGTGAAAGGTCTTTGGAGCTACAAAATCAGCTCCTGAGATGAAGGAGCCCAGGTGGAAGATGCCCAGATGCCCGCACAGATGCAAAGTCACTGTGGAGTCAGGGACAGCACCTGGGAACAGGGATTGACCCACTCATCCCCAGCCTGTGCCAAGACTAGGGCCTTGCATTCTCCTCTCCTGAAAGCACTACAGCTGCTTAAAGAAGGGGAGGGGAGAGGAAAAACCACAACTAATACTGAATATATGAAATATTAACTCTCTCCCCTTCTTCCTGCTCCCCACACTCCCACCCAAGATTTCTGACTCAGAAGATAGCACAGATTTACATTGAATCAGAAAGAAAAAAAAAAAAAAAAAAGGCAAGCTCCTCTTATCCTGGTACACCTGCCCACTCCTTGGATGAAGCATTAAAGCAGCTTATTTGCACTTCTTCCCCTCAATCTCATTTTTCTCCTTCACAGAAGTTACACTCCTGCATTCACATTTGGCTCTGTTGTCAGTATACTCAATCACCTGCTTTCGCCCTTCCTGCTGTCTCTTAGCAAGCACTTCAAGTCCAAAAATAAGAAACATCCCAAAATGCCGAATTGTAGGGTAAATACAAAGTTTATTTATATACCACATCATGCCCGGCAGTATGCGCTAGATGACGACACAAGGTACTGCAGCAATTATTTTTTTGTATCACACTGGGAATGTCTCAACTAGGAGCCACCAAAGCAGCACAAATGTTGCCAATGACCCTGAGCTACCTTTTGATCCTAAGGGGAAAAGAAAAATAAAATTAAACAGAATTCCTTAATGCTGCAACACATGCGCTCACCCAAGATAAAGGTATTGGGAATATCTTCCCCACCTAGGATCCCTTTTCACCTCCCAAATATAAAATCTGGCTCTTAACAAGCCAACTAATCACATTTCCTGGTTTTGGTATTATCAACTCTTGAGTTCCAGCCAGGGAGACTTTCATCCCGTCCGGGCTGTGCCAGCCCAAGGGGCTCCCATCAGCAGTGCAGCCTTCAGAGCGCAGCGCTCATGCAAAGCCTCGGGCTGGCATGTGCTACACGCCAAGTGAGGGAGAAGAATGAGGAAACGGAGAGAAAAAACAGCACTGCCTAAGGTGTGATATTGTACTTCTAGTGCTGGAAAGAAGTATTTCCCGGTCCTGCTTCTCCGAATGCAATGAGTTGTGACAACAAGTATCCCGCTTCGGAGACATCTGCCAACAGTTCTAAATTAATTTTGTACTTTGCATCATCTGCATGGAAGCTCAAATGGTTCAATGGAATATTTTTATGCTTATTACCTTATATTTTGAAATCTGCAAGAAATAAAGCTGTTTTTTTCCCAAAGACTTTAAGGGAGAAGTAAGTAGGTGCTAATTACAAAGTCTTATCCCAACTGAAGGGAAGCTCTAACAAAGGTCTCATTATTTGAGTGAGAACATCAGAAGTTAAGGGTTTAACAACAAGAAACCCTTTCCTCTACATCAGCTTTGTTTTCACTCAGGATTTATAGAGATCATTATCATAGCTGCGAGCAGGTATTAATATTTTTGCAAAACATTAGCCATCTTTTCCGTCCCCCACTACAGATGGCTGAAAATGCGTTTCTTTTGCTGTGGCACCAAGGGTTCAAAGACTCGCCCCCATGGCTGCTTTCAGCGAGTAGGGCCCACTCAGAAGGCCTGAGGACACTTATCTGGGTGTAATCAGGTTTCGTTTAATAACTACACACATTAAAATACACTGATGTTGCTGAGCGCTGGTAACGACTACATTGGTTTGGCTGGGGCTAGCTCCCCCGCCAGCTCTGCGCAGTGGCACTGCGCAGCTCGCTGCCCATCCACGGCCGTCCCCTGCTGTCCCGAAACCTCGTCCCCCTCGGCTGCCACCTCCTCCAGCTCCTTTCTGCAGCACCACCAAGCTCAGCATTGCCTCCAAGGCCTTGCTGGCACCCGGGAAGTGAAAGAAATGGAAAGCAAAAATAGCACTGAGCAGCACAACGCACGTCTAAGCCACCAAGGGTGGGGAAAAGGCAGCTCCAGCAGGGCTGGCCAAGCTGGAACGAGGCAGCTTCCAACAGCATCCTCGTCAGGTGGCTGACCCCAGAAAGCTCGGTGCGACAGAGCTCTTAAAAACGATTAAATTAGTCTGCTAATATCAAACACGCCTATGTATATGTAAAATCCTTCAATATGAATGAAAACCCAAAAACCCACAACAGTGGGTATCAGATGCCTCATTAACAATCACACTTTGAAGAGCAATTTTAAGCTTCAGGGCAAATCAAAGCTGCTATATAATCCTTCCATAAAAGTTTTAATTTACACCTGTGAAAATGCATGTAGGCAGGATTGCCTGTTTTATGGAAGTGGCTGGCAGTGTATTAAATAGATATAAAGAAGTGTGTACGCCTTCGCTTCAACAGCCCACATAGCAGGTGAGGAGTAACTGTTCTTGTGTTTTCTCAGGTCCCTGAAATCCAGTGCTTACCTACAGAGGCCATCCAAAAGCAGAGCATCTGAGCAAAGTCAGAAAAACATCAGGATACACAAAGCAAAGCATTTAGAATTTTCATATCTTCTTTAATATATTGTCCAAAAACTCACTCACAATACACCTGTAAGCAACATTTGGACCACACAGTTGTTGCCTTTTCAATAGAACCAGCTTTGAATGTGCAAATATCAAGCAGTTATTAAATGAAACTAGATGTAAATGTCTTCCCTGCCCGAGTCAGAATTGATGCAAGTAAAAACATTCAAGATCTCAAAGACTGAAAGCCTTAAGTCATGTGACAAAATAATAATAATCCACAGGCAAAAGAAATTCTCAAAAGCAAAACTTTGTTCAAGTTCATAGGTAGACTGAAGCATCTATGCTTAATTTTATCCAAATTAAATCAATTAAATCAAAGTTTAGGTTTTAGAAGTATTTCCAGCTTTTATAAATCACTATACTACTTAAGAGAATACTGTAAGAAAGGGGCTGAAGTAATACAGGGAAATGTAAGATCAGATTCCACTACAGGCCAATGAGTTCTGCCACACTGTGCATCAAACAACATCTGAAGAAAACAAACTGCTGGGCAGACATGTACAGGGTACGAGAACTCCAGAGTCAAAATGTTTTTGAAGTAATTTCATGTTTCAAAAACCTGTCACTGCTGAACAGCACATACTGCTACATAACTTGCATTAATAGAGAACCTGTTAAACAGATTTTGAGCACAGTGGAAAATTCAGGGCTTAATTTCTGTAAACATTAATATCTTTCATGCACTGCAAAGAAATAGTGATCTTCAGCAGTGCAACTTGAGAAAAAGTGTCCCAACCATATCGTTTTTTACACTATCAGACCCACAGAAGTAAAATCTTTCACATTTGACTCTTCAAAGCTACTTTCCATATACTTCTCTGCATCAGGCTGACATCAAAAACTGATTAATACCCGGGGTAAAAAAAAAAAAAGAGTCTGAATTCTAGGTTAAGATACTTAGGTAGAAAAGATAGAAAGCTAAAGATACATATTAAGTCCTGATTAGAACTGGTCAAGAAATTTATCTCTGTTTTTTGCAATAAGAATACGCTGCCTGCTTCACACTGGAACCTTCCTGAGCTCACAAGCTATGATGGCAGGAAAATGGGTCGAAGTCCAGGTCACCCGTCATTACTACAGGCAGAGCTCCTATTCCTCCCTTTGCTTGAGCTCCAGATGGGAATGCTAGCATAAAATAACAGCATTACTGCTACAGAATTAGCAATAAGGAAGAAAACTATGTGGAACAAAAAAATACATCAAGAGGGAAAAGAACAGTAGGGGCACACGGGGTCAAGAAAGGTGTCAGTGGCACCAGGGCTGGAGCTGATGAAAATCCTTGGGCATTTGGTATGTGCCCAGGTATTGCTCCCTCCTTGCCGGCGTGCAGACGTGTACGTTCACGCAGCCACTTTCTTCTCTGAAAGCTAATGCTGATGGGCACAGATTAGAGAGCGGCCAGGGAGCTTCTGCTGACTGACCAAACGCTTTCATCAGCCCCATCGCTGGCTCTTCAAATAACACGTCGACTTTCAGCAAAGCTACGAGCTACTGCAAATAAAATACAGCACCCAGTTTTACAACATTTCAATCACCCTACAAGATACCAACACCAAAACAGGCATGGGTTTCAACATCTTCTTATCAAGCTTTCCAACACAGCACTGGACTCATGCAATAACAACCTGCAGCAATGATTCAAAATGCACCAGCCCTCCCTGCCTTTGCCAGGGGCAAGAGTTGTGCAAGGCTGCCCATCTCCTACTCTCATGGTTTATCGTTAACATTTGGATGTGTATTTAACAGGAGGATGTACCCATGCACAAGAACTTACAAGTTGTAAATTAACTTTGCTGAGCTGGGTTAACATGTTAACTGAGTAGCCCCAGAAGAGTCTGAAGCTGACCCAGGTGTTTGATTAGACAGCAAAAATCTTCTGTAAAGTAACAGGCTGAACTTAGTGCAAAATCGTTCCAAATTAGATAACTCTTCAAAGAGAAAATTAAGAGCCCATTAAAATCCCCACATCAGAGAAGGAAAAACACCAGCTTTGCTTGGGTTTACTTTACTTTCTGAAGATGACTGTTTATACTAACAACAAAATACATTTTTTAAAAATGAATCTTGCCCTAGTAAGTCATGAGTTTTGCCACCAAATTCAAGACATAAAATCCCAGCCCAGGGTAAGCTAGAAGAATTAGTATTTGTTGAAGGTCCCACGTGCAAAACCTCAAGGATGCTCCAAGACAACACCATCTCTAAGCCAACACTGAGGGGGCAGGAGCGGAAGTTGGGTTGGAAGGCACATCAGAACCACCAGGAACTTGGCATTTAGATTCTCTGCCCAGAACATCAGCTTCTAAAAATAAAAACAAAATTCCCTTCTATCCTCTCATCACGGGAGGCAGGAACACAGAACAGAGGAGCTATACACACTTGGCCAGTCATGATTTACAGAGCTCCTTTTGTAAGGGATGGGCTCTAAGAGATAAGAGACGAGACACGACACTTGCTGGACTCCTTCCAAGTAACGCAGAAGAGCAAAATACCCTTCATTCGAAAACCCAAAAGAGCTATTTTTCTCAGAAAGGAGGGGAATTGCCATCATCCTGGTGGCTGAATACAAGTCCTATAGCCCTGCCAGCACAGCCAACACAAGGCTCAAAGGTTTTGATTGCAATTTTGTTTTGTGTTCCCTTTGCAAACAGAGAGAGGAAGGAGAAACAAGCACTTGCTGGGAAGACATGTCAGAAACCCAGCTGAAGTCCTGACTTGGGTCTCATCCCGAGTTTATTCCACTTTCTGCAGTGTTTGTTATTTTACATGACTAGATGTTGCATAATTTACAGAGGGTACATATATAATGAAGGAACTTCTTACCAGAATATAAATATTAGCTTCAGAAGGAAAAAAACAAGCCCACATGGTTCCTGGTACTCATGCTATGGTTTCAGACTTGCTCCAGCAGCTGCTACGACCCCTTTTAGCCAGCAAGAGTGGGTGACAGAGGCCTGGCTCAGCTCGCACATGGATAAGGAACACGCACGCTCTTCACATCCGCCAGGTTGCTTTTATCCCTTCGAGTCAAATGCCAGCCACATGCTAGAACCAAATACACCACAACACAGAGCTTCGGAGCTTAGAGGCGACTCACTGCTCGGCACTGACACACTCCCTCGGGAAACACTCCCCAGCAGCAGAGCCTGTGGGACACAGGGACCATGGGGGAGGTCCCACTGCTGCATTTCCTCCAAAATGAAATTACAGAGCACTGCAGTTACCATCCACAGACTCCACAGGCTGGTATCAGCTCTAGCCCCAGCAGCCCTACGTTAATTTATGCCAGCTGAACATCAAGTCTTACAGCTTTTACATTTACTCAAGGTACAAAAGTGTCAGTGAATACAGATTTCAGTAAATTCTGCTTTCTAAAATATTATTCATCAACATATAATTCAGATGGTAATTAAGAATTGCTCACGTGATCGATGACACATTTAAATTACAGGTTTCCAGCATCTTTGGTAAAGAAAAGACAATTTCCTTTTTCACGTGCTGCTTTTTCAAAGCGCAAGTCCATCTAACAGATGTCTCACAGATCTGCTTGTCAATGTAACAAGTTAGGCTTTTTTCTTTTTTTTTCTTTTTTTTTTTCTTTTTTTTACGACAAATGGTATGAGCCACACAGCATTCTGTTAAACTCAATATTGACACATCTGCTTACCACGTGTATTAGTAGCCATGTCAGCCACTTTCTGAAAGGCATCCAAAAAGGCAGCAGCTGCTACTACTGTAGTCCTGAAATGCATACAGATAACAAAACATTAGCAGTGTCTCATTGCTGTTGATTTCATTATTGTCAAAAACATTTAAGCTTATAAAGAATACCAGTGTGAACTTGCAGGGGTCACAAAAAATGGCCTCTTTCATGGCTGATTTTCGCCTTCGCCCTCCCTCACATCTTAATCTCTCCCCAGCTTTGTGTTTGGGTTGGGGACTTGAGGGCCACCCTGCTAATTCGGCACTGAATTGCCCAGGACAGGTGCTGTTTCAAAAGAGCACAGCCCTTCCCCTTCTGGCCCGTAAACTAGTATTAAGTAGTCAAATATGGGAAAAAAGCTAACACATATTATACTGCACCCATTAGAGGATAAATTACAGCCACTGCAATTTCTGAGGAACACTTTTATTTTAAGGAGCAGCGTGCAAACTCCTCCCTTTATGGAAATTCCTGACCAAATGTTTTCCTGAATTTCTTATTTGAGGAATATCAGCATGCCTTGCAATATGGGGAACTGGGCGATAACTAGGGAAAAAGCTTCCCCACTTCAACAGCAACTTCCCGATTTCTCCCGACAGGCCCACCAGGAAGCCCAGGGACAATGCCGTCCAAACTGCTAACCTCCCTCTCCCTCTGAATGTCAAAAACGTCCATTGAAGCAGAGCACCAACGTGAGCTCCAGTTTCCCAGTGCAGCTGCTCTAAATAGAGCTTAGAGCCCCTGGGCACCTCAGCTCGGTACCAGACTTGTGATGGTTGGCAGCCTAGTTGGCCCAATTTAAATGAAACCAGGCCAGGGCTCTACACATGAAGTGCTCTGCGCCCTCACCTCAGTCTGCTTGTGGTTCTCCCACACATCTTCTGTTACCAGTAATTTTGTTCTCCTCTCCTTTTAACAGTCCTTCCGAGCAAAATCCTGAAGGAGAAGGACCTTTGCCTTTTGCTTCAGCAGTTCCTTGGCATCCTCAAAGGGCCCAGGAGACCTGCAGGAAGGCTGATCCCTGGCCAGGAAGGACCTCAGAGCTGCATCACTAGGTCAGATATTACCAGAATCTGACTCCAAATGTACTAAAATACATAACTGGGGGGACATAACTGGTAGCATAATAAATGGCCTAGTGACCACAAGATTTGACTGCAAAAACAGGCTTGAGGGGACATGCTGGAGAGGATCCATAAAGACTCCCTAATTTCCTAGGCAAAAAAAAAAAAAAAAAAAACAACACACAGTTCTCCAGATAACTACTAATATTTAGCCCCAGAGCCAGCTATCTTTTTCCAGGATTTTCCTTAACAGTATTTGTGTACTTAATCTTCCAAAACCTGTGGGTCACGCTGTTATTCATGTACTATGTTGTTAATAATTAATTATACTGCTAATAACAAAGTTCCATTTCTCCCGTAACAAGATACAGGAAGGGCAGGTTGCAGCTCAGGTGACATCTGCTCACTTTTGTCAGGACACACAGAAAGCAACCAGCAGGAAAGAGCTCACATGGGCTGCAAGGAAAGGGCAAATCCTTGAGCCCAGGCTTTCAAGCTGCCTGCTTGCACATTCCTGTAGCGACAAAAAGCACTAGGCTGAATGCAGCACCACAGGACTGGAAAATAAAACTATTTTAGTCTAAAAGACTAAGGAAGTTCTGCTTTTCCTTCTGCACACTCACTCAATGGGATGGGATTGCTGGAAGAGCACAGCCCACCTGCAAGTGTTTTATTTTCAACACAGCACAGAAGAACAGCACCTTCCAGCTGTTCAGGGCAAACGAGCCCAAACTTCAGCTTCAGAAATGGCTCACAATGATGCAGTACTACAAAACATCCTGCCAATAACCATACCTATAACCACCACTGCTGCTGTGAAAAATGCTGATGCTCAAGGGAGCCTAGTGGAGACTGGTTTGGGGAGTGCAGTGAAGAAACGGAGTTTAGATTTGTCTCAGTAGCAACGCACTTTACAAGTGAATTCTGGAGGTAACAGGATTGGTCACAACATGATACATATGGTGCTCATTAACAGAAATCTGTGCAAAGTTATATAAAGTGCCATTTGCAAAGTAAATCCCAATAAAGTGAGCTTTAATGAACACAAGTGAATGATTCAGCATGGGAATTCCCTTTATTTTTAAGGCAGAAGAAAATGTTGCTAAGACTAATGGAGACTATTGAATGTTTTTGCGGACTCTTTTAATAGAAACCAGCTGTATTCAATGCTGATAAAAAGACAACATATGTCTTCTAACTCCAAATGTCTGTGTTCTCTGAACAATAAACCATCTTTTTCCACCAGGATCTAGGCCAGTTAGCTCAATTTCTGTTTTTTATGATGGTGATAGATTCTGTATTTTTCTAAAATATATCAAAAACAGCAGCAGTACCGCATGGAAATTATAAATATGGGTGCTGCATATATGAAATATGAAAAAATTTATTAGGACATGCTAAGCAAATTATCCAGGTGGAAGACGCATCTAGTTTTCTTGTGTTTGCACACAAGGATTTGGAGGGGATCTTGACTGTGCAACACAACTTACCGAAGCTGAGACTGCAACTTCCCAGCTTTATTTATAAAATCTTCCCACACTGGGTAGCTTCCCTGCAAGAAAAAAGAAAGAATAATAAATACTTAAATGGAGCACTCAATTTTTGATACCCTAGATTCAAAGTTTATACGAAATGAGCAGCATAACTACAACTTGGTTTATTAAAACCTCATCCATTAACACCAAAATATATTCTCTGAACAATTTATCTGTCATGTCTTTAAACACCAGCTGTAAACAGATGAAACGTAACTAGTTCTGATTCCACCAAAAGGGCAAGTCCTCTGAGGAGCCTTTACAGTCTTCCCAAGTAGACACATTGGGGGAAAAAGAGGGATTTCAATCGAAGCAGCAATACCTCCTTAACAGTCTGCAACGACCTTGGAGGCGACCGCAGAACTGAGGCTGCTAAAGTAGCACGGCATCTGCAGCACACAAAGTTTTCCTCTTGTCTTCAAATTTCCTGTGATTTTTTTTCCCCTGGAATATAATACTAGATCTATAGAATATAGATACTAAGTCTCCTTCTGATCTTTAGCTTCCAAAATTAAAAAAAAAAAAAAAAGTGAGGTGATTTTTTAATCCTTTTACAGACCAGAGAAAGGTTAACTTGTAGCATAAGTGCAAATTTCCTGTTAATATGGAAAATGGTGGCAGAAAGAACCTTGGAAATTTGAAATTTCCTTTTAATTGGAGTCTAAAGAGAGGGAGGGAAAAAAGAAAAATCCAGGCTTCCTTTCGCACAGGTATAAGACTTGCTGTTACCAGAGCAACGATACAATAAAACGCAGATAAGCAGCTCCTCGAGGCTGACATTACCAGCGCTCTGCCTGCCTGGAAGAGCCTGCGAGCAACTGCACTCGCTTGCAGCAAAATGCATCCACCTTGATTAACCGCTGCTGCTGCGGCTTTTAGGTAAAATGAAATCGTCGCTGTCACTCCCATGATGAGAGCCCACATCGTGTTTTGTGAGGAACTAGTAATTTGGGTGCTTGGCACCTCGCTGTCCTGTTCCTGAAGGATGGACCTAGGTGCTGAGCGACTGCCCCATCACAGGGCACTGCCTGGGGCCCCCACCGGCACTCCTAAAAATAATTTATGTATTGAAAAGACATTTAAAGGAACACAAACCAGGTTGCCATAAAACCTCAGTATACCTGCACACTTAGGAGAGGGGGAAGAGAGGATATTATTTGTTGGAGGACGAGCCCAAATATAAAATGCTTTGTGCTGAGCGAGGACTGTCAGCCATTTGAAGAGCAGAAGGAATGGCACAGAGAACAGCACAACAGCAGGGCTGGAGGCTTTACTGGCTTTTCCAGCAAACACAAGGACACGAATGCAGGACGCCACAGCAGCCCCACGACGTTTCCATCTCGGCGCTGCGTTATCCTGCTGAGCGTGCCGCGCGGCACGCGGGACACGGACACCGGCCTCGCTTGGCTGCGAACCCTCAGACAGCGCTACCAAAACGCAGCTCAGGAAGAAAACATATTTTTACCATGTTGACTACAGAAAAATCAAAGTCAGAACCGCCACCTAGCATTTCTATATATTTATTCTTTGTATTCTTTGTGAATGCTGTTCTAAATCAAGCCTTCGTAAATAAGCTGTAGCAGCTCACTGAAACCGGTCGCTAAATTGGTTTGATTAAAATCAATGTAATCTCTTCACGTGGACATTCCTACGCTGGCCTAAGAGCAGCTGATCTCATTTCAACCAGGAAAAACCCAGTACTTTGTTAATTCTGTCATATTTGAAAGACCTCATGTCTTTCAATTGTTAAAGAAAACCCTTTTCAGCAGTCCTGCATCAATGACGTGAATGCCTGTATTATCTCTTCAGCCTGCAATACTTTTTATTTTCTCTCTGACTTCTCTGCTATAAACTTAGACGAAAAATATAAAATGAGGTTTTATTTTATGCGTTTCAGTAGAATTTGCTGGATGACTTTTTTTCTTTCAGAGCCAAATCAGCAAGTCCTTCGTCTCTCTTCCCATAATATCCTTATGAAAAGGAAAACCCCCTCAATTAGCAGCAGGAGCGGCGGGACACAACATCAGGCACTGCCAGGCTCCCGTAACCCAGCGGCTGCTCCCTCCCAAGGCCTCCCTGAACGTCACCTGGAGCCAGGCAGCTCCTCTATCCCTCCCTTTCCCACCTACACAGCTGGAATAACGGATCTCACAGCTGGAGTAACAGTTCTTCCTTTGAGCAGGGTGGCCATGAAAAGAAATACGGCGATGGTGGGCACCACACACTAAAATAGCCACAAAACTTAAACCTCAATTTAACACATATCTGTGTGATGTAAAGTTGCTTTTGGAAGAGAAATGACACATTTGAAAATACCATGGTGTCTCCCAACACCTGCTCTGGGCCTTCTGCAACTTTCCATTTCAAATAGTTGGTTAAAGGGAATTGATTTTTCCCCCTTTAAGTGTCAGGGTTACCAAGGCCTCAGCGTGATCTTCCGCCACCCTTCACCTCCCGCTCCACGCTAAGAAACCTCGTGGGAAGAGCCCCTCTACTCCTCTACTTGGCTTCCTGCACGTTAAAACAGAAACCCGCCACGATACCGGTGCGTTCAAACGGTTAAAGGGACTATTCCCTTCAAAGTAACATCGCACCCAACTAGTTCTGCAGCGCCTCACGGCAGGCCCGGGACAGCCTTGCCCGTCTCCATCGCTGTGTCACGTCGAGGCAGCAAGGCCACAAAGCGCAGCCATCACTGCGCATCTAACGGCATCCTGAGGTACCGGACGCCACACAAACTCACAGGATAAAAAAAAAAAAAAAAAAAAAAAANAAACCAAAAGAAAAAAAAAAAAAAAAAAAAAAAAAAAAAAAAAAAGAAGGATGAAGAGCACAGCTTTCACATGGAGACTGCTGCTTTTCCAGGGAGCCTTCAACAGGAAAAACAGGAAAACACAGAAGGGGACAGGAAAACACTGACAGCCTGAAAAAAGGCTTCCGGGCACAGATGTCTCAACACGTGGCAAGACGCAATGGCTGACAAATGGATTTCCTCATCCTGCCAACATCTTGCCCTGCAAGCTCTTCTCTGAAATTACCGGCAGTCTACCAGGGAAAAGGGCGCTTGGCCAGTCAGAGTTGCAAAGTGCTACCCAAAATTTCTGCATTTCTCCACACGATCCACAGGATTCACACAATTTGCAGCTGAAGAGCCAGGCTACCTAGTCCTTTACTAAGCCAGGAGAACCCTTGGAAGACCTGAGTAGATATGAGCATCACCTAACAAAGGTTCAAAGTCCTTGTTCTTCTCTCACCTCATCAATGCTCCAAAGGTTCTGCTTGTTGGCTTGGTCTCCTTTTAGGTTAAAAATAAACAGTTCAAGAACCTGTCTTATGTGGTAAGTTCATTTCATAACCATTTGCTGGAATACTCTCAAACTTCCAACGCACAATACGCAAATTCTGCTGGTCAGGGAGACTTCATTTTTTATGAAAAATGTCAAGGCAAGCAAACCATCTGCTCCGGGGCTTACTTTGCTTCATTTACCTTCTTTCAGTCGCATCTTAAATTCAAAGACAGAACTGCACCAGCAAGACCCAAAACTGACTTCAAGAGCACCCTACAGAGGTGTGGGCTACCAACCCTTCTCCTCTTGAGAAAAGCAAGGAATAAAACACTCACTTGAAGCAAAGAAGTTTCAGATTGGACAATTCTTCCTAACACCCAAGGAAAAGGATAGCTGGACTTCAAGATGTCATATTCTTAGTAAGTAACACATCCTAGGGATGTTCTAGGAAAATTCAGCACTGCCAAAACACAAGCAAAGAGGCTACATGATGGCCAAGCCCCTTCAGTATTTCTAAGCTAAGGATATTGCCATGCTCACGTGAGCTTAGGGCTTAGTTTTAGCAGCCACAGAGACTCTTGACTCAAGCAGAACCCGCACTAGGCCAGAAATGAAGAGCCATTAAGAGTCAGTCATTAAGTTTGCTGCATTTCCCAACAAAAGCAAGACTCATTCCCGGACAGAAGGGGAGGAGGCAGGTGAGAACTGCAGGTCTGACAGATCTGCAAGCAACTGAAAGTAAAAGCCAGTCAAAGATCAGATTAAGATGTATCATTTAACCTGCAACTACCCTTGAGGAACAGAAAGATAGAATAATTAAAAGTGAACTTCAATATAAAAACAGGACCGAAGATGCGTCACATACTATTAAAAAAGTCAATTAGCTCTTTCTTCTATGCATCACAGACCTTCCTTGTTTAATATTTTCAGAACTGTTTGGTTTTCAGTCTAAACAGAGCACGAGGACGCTGAAAACACTATCGTAGCATGTGGGTAACGGCAAGTTGTCTTCATAAATCAAGACAAAGATCTGACCACAAAACTGCAGAAGAGGAAATCCATCCCCACCCAGAAAAAGCAGAGACATTTCAGTTAATTCTTTCCTCTCTAAGCCACCTGAGGAAGGTTAAAGATAGATGGGTTCCCCAGCTCTGAGATATGGCAATTCCTAGCAAGGAGGTGCTTATTAGACTTCATTTTACTTTTTTTTTTGGTTGGTATTAGGAATTAAGAATTTATTAAGATTGCACGGGACCCACAAGGGTGCCTGCTTGCTCAGCCTCATGTCAAACCTAGGTCACCTTCAGCCTGATTTCCCAGCAAGTCTGGGACACACAGACCACGGCTCCAAAGCAGCCATGTTGTGGTTGAAATCCAAACCAGATTGGGTAATTAGCAAACAAAAAAGCTATAGTTGTACTGTGAGAAAATGTAGCATGCATAAACACACACCCTCCTCCCTGTCTCTAAACAGCGGAAGTTTTTTAGGGAGGAGGGTACCACGAGTCACAGCTTCTGGGGAACCTTTTATCCCATGCTACATTAAAAGAGCTGGACATGGAGCTGTCATCCACAGGAAGTCTTTAGTTCCACATCCTTCCCTTCAGGTCTCAACAAGCCCGCAAGCCTGAAGAGCAGATTTCTCCTCGGAGACTCATCAATACAGCCTTTCATCCAAGCGCATCATTAAGCGGCCACTGTGCATATGCGGCAGCTATTTTATAAACCCACAATATTTCAGTTGGATCAAAACCTCAGATAATTAAAATACTGAGAGGCACTCACTCAAGTTAATACCTACATGGTGCCATCTCAAAGACAAGCTCGCAACCCACTGCTGCTACCTGCATGGTCACCCCTGGCGTTTCATCACTTTTCCCCAAACCTCTCCAAAAGCAGGAGAAATCCTCATTTCTAAGTGCCTCTTGCTCATCTCAGCAATCTCCATCACACCAATAGGCAACATAAGCTCCGCAACCCGCAAAAAGAAGTTTCTGGTCCCAGAACAAAAGCGTCCCAGCAGACCAGTCTTCTTGAACTACCTTAAAGGGAAAAAGGCAGCAACCAGGTTGCAAATTGTAGTGCTTTGCCTTCTGGAAAGCACTAAACTTGGTGCAGTTATGTTCATCATAGGTTATTTTCTCACCATTCTGCTCACAAGAAAAGAAACAATGTAGTTACACACTTTGGCTTGACTGCAGACAATTTGGGTAGGAAGCAACTCATCACAAGATTTCATTAATGAACGCCCCAAGCTGGCCACAACTAGTAAGCTCCAACACAAAGGGCTTCAGCAATATTAGACAGCACATACCTTACTTACATGACAAGAAAACCTGAGGCTCAGGAGAGAAGCGTGGTGGCAGTTTATGCAGAAGAAAGAAAACAGAAGAGAATTTGGGCCTTTTGTATCATAAATTAAATTCTTCCAGTTACACCATCACTGCATTTCATACACCAGCAATATTAGCATGCACAAGCTAATTCATGCAAGTGAACCTTGCATGGTCACCTTTTTAAAGCTACCAAAAGCAGTTTATGACACACTGTACACCAGGTATCATCCTGGAATTAAAATAAACTGCACAACACTACTACGCTATGTACGTGTTGACCAGTATGGTGAAAAATGCTGAGCTTATGCACAGCCTCACAGCACAAGGCAGACAAATTCTCCATAATCTACCACCCTGTGATTAAGGAGCTCCAATCACACTTCTCCACCTAGAGAGGCCCCATAATTTTAGCTACAGAAAAAAAGTCTAATAACCTTGTGTTGAGTGCTGATCATTAATTTGTTTGCAGGCAGAGCAGATGATGTCTACAATGGGTTATAAGGGGAAACAGCAACATGTCTTAAGCAGCAAAGTGAGGGGTGCGTGTGCAAGTACAGAAACAGGTTTACACCAGGAGCTGAAGAGCATCCCCTCATTAGCTCTGTGCTCTAGATGTGCTCGGCTCCTTGGTGTCCTGGGGGAACAGAGCAGAAGCCACCAAACCTGCAGCAGTGCCTTGCCTTCCTGCAAAATGCGAGCCATTCTTAGGAGCTAAGTCACACACTTCCAGAGCCCTTTGAAGATGAAAAGACCTATGGTCCTAACCACAAAGCGACCAGACATTTTGTCTCCAAGGCTGCAAGACAGCTCAGCAGCCAGCTCGTCTCGGCCCTGTAGGAAGGAGTCAATCAACACCAGTACGCAGGGTAGCGCTCGGCCCCGCACGGCATCACGGCAGCCCTACCGCTGCATTGGAAAACACACCCTCGAGGAGGCAAATGCGCTTCTACAGCAACCTCTTTGTGGCACCAAGTCAAAACCATCTTTGTGCACAGTGAAGGAGACCAAAAAGCAGACCAAACTGCACTCCTTAGGTACGGTTCCTATTCCAATCTGTCACGCAAACCCTTCTGCTCCTCGTCAGTACCACACTGCCTCCAGGCAGACCACGGACGTTCGAGACGTTCTTCAGGGGCTGAAAACAGTCTGTAGAGCAGGAGATACAGAGGAGTGCGCCAACTGCAGTGACTTCCGGACTTTGAGAAGACCCACCTAGAAGTACAACTTTTCTTGCCACTCTGTACTAAAGATTTTGGGGCATACCCCACAAGGTCAGACCCAAGGAAGCAGCTAGTCCTTGGGGAACGTCACTCTCAAGCGCATATTAAGACAGACTCAGCTTTGGTTTACACAGACTTCTTGTCCTCCAAGATTTGTTCCGCCAGCTGCTTTATGCCACACTGTACAACCCTTTCAACACTCGCAGTACTGCAAACCTCCCCATACAGCCCTCAGCATCCCGCCACATCCAAAAGGTGCATTTTGTAAGGGCATCAAAAACTCCTGCCCTCGTATGCCAGAAAAACAACCTGGCCTCAGACACACTTAAGAAATGCTACTTGGTTGTACAAACCATCAGGACCCACAAAAAGCTGTCTGGATCAAGGAAGGACGTGCCCTAAAAAACATTTTCCTGGCTGCCGTATTCGAGCAGGCACCGGGAGCTCCCCTCCAGCCCCATCCTTCACCCTTTGCAGCACGTTACTCCCTCCCCTTGGAGATGTTTACAGCCAGACAGTGCAGCTGCGCACGGGCGCAAGGAATCTCGGTGCAAGCAAACGAGCTGTCTGGGCAAGCAGGCTGTTGGCAGGCAGCGGGGGTAGATCAGTGCCACCAGTCAGGCACGAAATGGGCTGGTGGTAAAGCCTTGAAAGCAAATTTTGAGAAACGTTCAGCTGCGTGGAGCAGGAATTACCTCAGCTCATGCTTTTGGGTGCAGGAGAGGGAAAAAATGTGTTTTTTTCTTCTGGATTGGGAATAACCAGCACGCGTGGGAGACAAGAACACCTCTTCTCCGAGCCTGTACCTGCGCTGCACTTTTTACTTTCTTAACTACTGGGCTGAAAGTAGACCTTACAGCCCCTAAACTTGGCATTCCTCATGTCCAGAGAGACCCCGGCCGCAGAGGAGCTGTCATATTGCTGCATGTCAGGGGAACACAAATTTGCCAGGTTCTCCTGGCACGCAGGAGCACAGAGGACTTGCAGGAGTAACTGGCTCAGCACTTCATTTTTTGCTAACAAACTTCTTTCCCCACTCTCTTTACATGGTTTCTTCTGACAAGATCAAGGCCATCCCTCGTCAGCAAATCTGCCTCACTTAACAAAATGTGACCACCCCAGCTCCATCTCACACAAAAAGCAAGATGAAAAAGCTGCTTATCACCAGGCACATCTGAAGGGTAGGTAGGAGACTGCAGAAACTGATATATTTCTTATGCCCATCACTGTACATTCTCACTCTTTTGCATAGACCAACAGCTTTGAATAGCTGAAAGAAAAGCTCTAGTGTGTTGTGGCCCAGGAGAGCTCACCAGCTACACTGGGCAAGAGAGCTACCTCTTTAGGAGCATTAAAATAGCACTAACTGCCACAAGCGAAGGGCTGATGTCACTGAGATTTCAGTTGCAATATTATTAATAAGGTGCACATGCTAAAAAGTTAAAAAGACAACATCCCTACCAGTAGCTACACCTCTAACCTTCACTCCTCACGGGAGATCTGCTCTTCTGCTTCACTCATGGGATGAAGCTTGGAGCCCTTCTCATATCTGCATGTTCCTGACACACAGCAAGGGGCATGAATCCATTAAAAATTAGTTAAAATCAGCATAAGGAAAGACCCAGAAGACTTGGGTAGGCCTGAACGATCCTTATTTGTCTTCCCACCTCGGTGCATCAGGTGCTGCACGCACACAGCAAGCCCCTTCCCTGCCAAAACCCATGCTCAGAAGATGAGGAGCCTGTGAAATGATATCAAGCAAGTGGTGATCCTCAAACGCTGATAATTTCAGAGCTTCCAGGTGCATTTCCCTCCTTTTTTTTTCCTTCAGGATAGAAGAGAAGGTTGCGACTGAAAGGATGCAATGACCTAATATAGGCCTGAAAGCCGAATTGAAGAGAATATTTTCTGCAGCAAAAGACACCATCTTCCCAGAATCCTGCTCAACAGGCCCTCACCAGGAGTCATCTACACAGATTTGTTTCACATGACAAGAAATACCGGAGGTAACAGCACATTATGGCACCTCATTTCCCCGCTGCCAGAAACACATTACGATCCATTGGGATTTAACACTCCCTTCCAAGGGAGAGCTACAGAAAGCTCATGGGGAAACTGCCCAGTGTTGGAACACAACACTCAAAATTACTCCTGCCAGGGCACCTCTGGCTGGGCTGCTGTTGTTTTAATGAGCTTCAACCACTTTGCAAAAGATTTTGCACAAGCACCTAACAAATTACAAGTCCAGCGTGTTTGAGGAGGTAGTGCAGGGGACACCAGTGCTTTGGGAAAGGGCAAGACCCTGCAGCAACCAGTTTCCCCCTGTCTTTAGGAAATGTCAAAGCGTCAGAGCCCAGTTCTAGCGCACACCTGCCGTGTGCTGCTCCAGCTGTGGGCCTGTCACAAGCAATCCCGTCCAGATGTGCTCGGCACGGCGCAGAACAACCCTGGCCCTCATTTGGCACGGAAGGCACAAATTTCCTTCTCGGGAAATGGAAGCTCCAGCTGCACCTGAAGTTGCCATACAGATTTGATGGTCGCTACTCATTTTTAAACTTAACTCGGTTACAAAGTGCTTTCCCCATCACTGAGCTTTAAACCTAATTGTTTCCGAGCTTGTTTTGTTGAGTATTAATTATGTAACTATATTGTGGTAGAAGGAAGGAAATTTGGGGGTTCTAGAGAAAAAGTGTATAGGCAGCTTGAGTGACCACAGCCAAAGAAATGATCTTGCTATCAAAACATGACATATTAATCACCTTGGCGTACATAGCCCTTATTAGGTTCCAAAGTTAACGCACTCTTCTGAAAACCAGAACCAAACCCTGTTTCAGCAATTTCATCGATGCCAAGGAGAGCTCACGATCAGCCTCAGGCAGAGCTATTGATTCGCGGGCACAAAGAAGGAAAAATCAGGCCATGTGGCAAAGAGAAGGTGCGGATCCTTGGGCTGAGAGGAAGGGAAGGCAGGTGCTGCAGCAGGGCCCTCGGCACTGCAGGGCGCCCTGATCGCAGGGACGGGCATCACTTGGGTGCATGAGGCAGACCCCAGCACAGAACCTCCACCTCTGCCAGGCCCTACCCATGAAGCCGCCCTCAAAACGCCCTTTTCCATGTTACCACCACAGGAATGAGCAGCGCAGAGGGTCGAGGCAGCTGTTAGAGAGAAGCTGCTTTTTGGGAGCCAGCACCGTCTTTGTGCGCGATCCACACGCAAGCCCAGCGTGGTGGCCCCGGACGGATTTATTTGTTCCACCTGTGCTCAGCAAGCAGCCTTCCCCCCACCATCCTTTTCCAATTTTAATTTTAATATTTTAATTTGCACGACGTGCTCCCAACCGAGCTGCCCCACACAGCGCCTCCGCAATCTGCGCTTCACAAAACAGGTTCCACTAGTGAGGTGGATTAAAATAAAAATCACACCTGTGCCCGTTTCTGATGGTGGGCATTCCCATGCAAGGGGGGAAAGCAAATACATCCAACATGCCATTTGCTCAAGAGCAGGAAAACGTGATCGCCTGGAGAAAAGCATCGGGGAATAAGCGCTGTCTGCAAGACCCCGAGCGCACCCTCCGCCGGGAGCTGGGCATCTCCTAAGGGCTTCATGCACGGAGTGATCCCAGGATTTGTGGCTGTTCCCCATTTTAGCTTTTTTTTTTGCGGTTGCTTTATCTCAGAAAAAGAAGAATGAGGAGGAGAGCAAGGACTGCAGCACACGGGTCCTGCCCGCTCCTAGCAAAACCTGCCCTGGAGGCGCAGACCCATCCAAAGCACACGCAGACCCCGGCCAAAGCCCAACGCCCAGCGCCAGCCGCTGCTCCTGTCACCCCAAAACGCGGGAGGAGCTGCTCGCCCTCAACCCGGCCATCGGCACCTTGCTCTTTGCGGCTCCCCAAGGAGCTCCAATGGGGGCACCCAGCGAGCACCCATGCAGCAGCCCCGGGTGGAATCTGCCTTATTTTATTTTATTTTATTCAGTGGCACCTGCGCGGCGGCCTCACCCCGTGGTGCCGCATCCTGCCTGGCCGCGGTAGCAAAGCAACGCGGCAGGGGAGAAAAAACAGGTGAATAAGGGGGAAAAAAAGATAAGATAGAGAGGAAAAAAAAAAAGAGAGAAAAACGACAAATTGCTCAATATGATAAAACCAAGACGCGGGTTTCGCAGGCGCTGCCGGCGGGAGCGCGAGGCGCTGCCCCCACCCGCCCGCTGCGGTGGCCGCGGGGGGTCTCCGGGGTCCCCCCCGTCCCCTCCCGGTGGCCGGTACCTTCATGTCGCTGATGATGGTCTGGAAGAGGCCGCCGAGGGCGCCGCACTCCTTCTCGATCACCGCCTCCATCTTCTGCGCCGGGCTACGCGGGAGCGGCCGCCACCCCCAAAACAAGGGCAAAAAAAAAAAACACCCTCCCCCCTCCAAAAAATAAAGATTTTAAAAGGCTAAAAAATCAACAGAACCGCGGGCGAGCCAGACGACGGGCTACCGAGACCAGATGCACCTGAGCCGCTGCCTGCGCCTCTCTAATGGAAATTGAACGGCGAAGGGAAGCCCAGGCGCGGTGCGGCGGGGGCTCCGCGCTAGGGGCAGCCGGGGCGCGCGCCGCGGG
>VWPW01021589.1:185906-254159 GCA_013389825.1 Crypturellus undulatus | reverse complement strand
GGCGCGCGCCGCGCCGCGCCTGCTGATTGGCCCACGCGGAGCGATGGGCGGCGGCCGCGGGAGGGGCGAAGCCACGGGTTCGAGTCCCGGCGCCGCCGGGCCCGCGCTGCGCCAAGGCCGGGCGCCTGCCCCGGAGCACAGGGCCGGACTTGGCCCGTTTCAAGCGAAAGATGTCGATAGCGCCGTGTGCCCTGTGCTGGGGATTTAGAACACCTCAACGAAAGCACCCAGCAAAGTTAAAAGCTCGTGAAAATATAACCCTAGCAGAGTGACAAACAGAGCACAGCTGACACCCGCTTTAGTCGTGGAATAAATGGGGCTGTTTGTCCTGCAAAAGTAAGCCTGTATTTAAGGTTGCTATCATGAATTATATATAACAGCATCTATTTTTAATTCAGATTTAAAATTCTGTATGCTGAAACACCAGTTCTACAAAGCATTGAGGTTGAAATTCATTATGTATATATATATACATGCATATATATGTATGTATATGTTATGGCTGAAGTTATGTATGCACTAATGTGCTTAACAGAGTGGTGTTAGAGGAGTAGACTGGATGTACCAGGGTTTGTGAGACTTTTCGTAGCATGGAGGGTAAATGTGCACGTCTCTAAGGTCTGAGTGATCCATTTTGTGGCTTACAATGACCCCCTCTCCTGAAGGGAATTCCGGTAAATCCAGTGGCTTGTGGTGACTGCACCTGCTCGTCACGCACAGCCCTGCCGCTTTAGGCAGTTTTGGGTAACTAGCATAAAAATTGTCCCCTGGGACAGAGTTACAGCCCACAATGTAGCCATCAAAGTTTGTGACCTACTTTGCGCCTCGTACTCACCCCATTTCTGGGATGGTCCTTGTTTTAACACAAGTTAATACAGTCACATATCCTCTTTTTGGGTATCACAATTTCTAATGTGAAAAGCTTCTAGTAATAAAAATTAGGAAGGACATGACACATACGTGACTGGATGGAAGCAGATCTATTCCTATACATAAAGGGTTACCGAGAGAAATGTTTCAGTCAATTTTTAAGAACTGCTTTAATGCTTTAATTTTCCAAACAAATATCTGCTAAGTACTAAGCAACAAATCTTCATAGAATGATGATTTTCAAACCTGAAGAAATTATAACACATGAATTCGTTATACAGTGTAAGAGATTTTTTTTTTTTTACCTTGCAAAACAGAGTAACTTGCAGAACTGCTGTAAAGCAAGCACAGACATCGCATGGCCAGCACCTCGGAAGACCTTACCAAAAATATTGGAGGGGAATGTTCCTCCTGTCAGAAAGTTCAGGTTTGTTAAAAACTGAAACGTTATGTTTTTAACAGACTTTTCAATTCAGAGGGCAAAGAATCAACATGAAACACTGCAAACAGAAAAGTTTTATTTTTCATTTCAATCATTTTTTATTTCAAAGACTATTTTGCTAAAAAATCCTCATATATATCACTTAAAATATCGTTCATATTGGTTTTATATTTTAAAAATTTTGTTTGCTCACAGGATGAATAGATACAGAATAAATCAAGAATATATAATTTAAAGTCACCAAAACAGAGCTTTGGTGGCTGAAAACTTTTTCTTCCTTTTTTTAGAAGAAAATTTTGGACTTTTAATTTTATTCTGCTTGTCAGGGACTTTCGGTTCTAGAATTTTCTGCAGAATGGCAATTCGACTTCAGCCAGCCATAGAGTTAGAATTAGCATTTTCCCGCAAAGACCTGAGTCCAAATGCTTGTTTAAAGTGCAAGTGAGAAGGAGTTTGGTGATTTTGCCCGGGTTGCCATCTGTCACATTATTTCTGGGATCTACTCAATTGATTGACGTCAAATCACTTCCTGCAAGCATTATTTGCAAAACCTTTATGGTCAAAAGCTATTTCCGTGCTCATGAGGCATCATTACAGGGGAATGTTTCATTACCAAGTGATGACATTCTGTAAAATATCCTGTTGCACGGCAAACGCCAATACCACTTCGTGACAGTTGGGTGGCTGCGTGTATCTCATTCGGCAACCCCCAACAGATGTCAACCTCAAAATTTGTCAACAGCACCGTAGGGTCCCGTATGCTGACATCCTTCAGCACACTTGGCCGTCTGCTGACACGGAATGCCCAAGAAGGCCGATGGCAGAGAATCAAAGTGTTTTTCTAGAGATAAATCGGAAATCTGAGCAATGATGTGGGCGCTTTCCTCGCCTGGGTTGTTCTTGTTAGTCCTCACACACTGTGTATCAAAACATGAAAGATGGTCAGAGGGAACCTGGACACAAATTCAGGAGGTTTGAGGGTTCTCAGCCCACTTCCAGCTCTGCCAACAGACTTGCCTTGTAAAACAGGAACGCATCCATTCGCATTTCTGTGCTTCGCTTTATCTGCAAAACAAAAATCTCAGGTTTTAAAAGCATTTTCAGTATTCTCACACCAGGCACAAGTGTGAATTTTCATTGCAGTCAAGTCAAACATATACTTTGTCAATGTGCTATAAGAATGGTTAACCAGGGTACTTTAATCTAGGGCCTGATCTTAAAAAGATTTAAGCCCTCTTGTGAATGTGAGCAGCTCCATAGCAGACTAGATTACACACGCACTTAGTCTTATCAGATTGAAGTCATAGAGCAACAATCACAAAAGGTACTTAATCACCTTTAAATTACAGTGTTCCTAATTTAGCTAATGTTATTCCCCAGGGAAAAATTGCCTCATCTAGCATACAATCAGGAAAGAATCAAGGGCTGTTCCTTCAAGTGGTTGACGGTTCAAAAAGAGATATGATACAAGAAAAGGGTTGCTAAAGGCTGAAGTATTTTATTGAATTATCTCTTTAAGAAATTGATGCAAATGAATAGCATAATACACCATTAAACATACTTGGAATATGTCATCCTCAACCTTTCCTAAAATAAGCTTGAGAAACAAATGTATAGTTCTTTTAGTTTTTTTTACTGGAACAAGTCTTCTCACCCCGTTGAAGGGTTTCTGATAGTGATTTATATTTTGAAGGAGTCTGTATTCTCCTCTTTATAGATTTAGAAGACAGAGCTGTCCACTAAGTCCTCGCCATGGTCCTTTAGTCATCAAGGTGCTCACCAGGTACAGTTCTGCTTTATCTCTAAAGCAGAGGAGATCACTTTACCATGCCTCGCTGGCTGCAGAAGTATGATGGCAAGGGATGAAGAATTTATATGAGCCAGCAGTCCCCACATCATTACAATTTTTAAATAATAAACTCTCTCTATCACTAGTGAAGGGTCTGTATTACATCTAAAGTGAGTTGCTTATTCACTGGTCATATATGCAGTTGGGGATCAGGTGAGGGAGAATTCACATTTTTCGGAACAGCTGTTTACAGTTTCTGGTCTGAAAACATGAGAAATAACAATTGTGTTTCAATTTGTGTTTCTCTGACTTTATTTAGGTTATCTGTGTGCTTGAATTTGCTTTTAAATAACCAAGCAGCGTTGCTGTATTGTGGGTACCTCTGCAATAGTTTCTGCTTGCTGGCAAAATTACAGCTGCTATTGCTTTACCATGATTGATTTCCACAGAACTGCTCCATCTAAAGCCCACAGGCAACAACTGTGCAGAAAAAAAAAAATCTATGCAGTCTCATTTTCAGTTGTAAGCTTTTCTCAGAAGAAAAATATATTTTCAGCACACTCTAACATGGGATCTCATTCACTCAGGACACATTGAGGATGAGCTGCTTATTTTTAGCAGAGTAAATTAATCTT
Organism: Crypturellus undulatus; assembly: GCA_013389825.1. Classification (NCBI taxonomy): domain Eukaryota; kingdom Metazoa; phylum Chordata; class Aves; order Tinamiformes; family Tinamidae; genus Crypturellus; species Crypturellus undulatus. The sequence goes on along the minus strand of VWPW01021589.1, from coordinate 250,423 downwards.
CCATTTCCTCCCCACACCAAGTAGGAAAACAAGTCCTTCCAATGGCTATCTTGACTCACGAGGTACAAAAGATCAGTATCAGGACTTCCATGCTATCAAGGACTACAGATTGGCATGGCTATTTTTTTTCAGTAGTGGAAATTTTAAGTGTTCTTGCTAACATTTTCCATCTCAGGCAGATAGATTCAGAAAAGGTGCTGAGACCTATCACTGCCTTCAGCCAATACTCCTGTCATCTGCCTTAAGCCTGTTGCACTTTTATAAATGCCATCTGGGATTCCTTGGGCTGAGATTATTCTTCCACAAGTTCTGTGTCCACACCGCCACTGAGAGCCTGTTTCCAAGCTGCCCATGTTGAGGACATCATTACTTTGCAAGAAGATGCTTCATTTTCTTCATTTCGCGTGCTAAAGCTGCATTAAAGTAGTGCATTTTAAACTCTCACCTTAACTTAATTTGAATAAAATTTCCTCAGTGTCCCTGTGTGGATAAGCAATAGGTTAAAAAAAATAAAAATCAGATCATACTTGTAGTTACATACATGCTTAAGGACTCTGAAGAAGTGACTTATAATAGATGTCACCTTTTAAAATAGTTTTTGAGCTCTTCTTTCAAGCAATATCAACTCTGGTTTAATTACACATATAAAGCAAACTGACCTGTTGTGTTACGTTGTCGGTATGTGCACTGGTCCGAGCCTTTGCCAGACATTTCTCCCTTTCCTGTAACCTGTTGATGTGAATATTTAGACAATAAAATTGTTAGCAAAGATACCAAATTGAACTGAATACTCCTTTACGGCTCACCAAGCAGCAATGTTTAGTAGTCCGGTGTTTTGGTTCTATGAGATCTGTAGTATCGGTACACACAGAAATCTGTGTTGAACCACCACAGCACACGGTCATACAGCACGTTATGCAACACTTTCCTTTATAAAAAGAGAATGTTATCCTGCCAATCCATAAATCCAGCTTTCAAACAAGCATTACATTTAAAAAGAAATGGTTTAGGGAAAAAAAAGGAAAAAAAAAAAAAACTCCATTGGGCAGACTTCCAGCTCTGCCTTATGTAGGCATAGTGTAGAATATTCATGGTTTCTTTTTTCTCTTTAATTGGGTTTAGTATTTGGAATTCTTATGAAAACACCTTGAACACTAATCTTTTTTTTCACCCAGACACCTGAGATGTCAGTGAGGAGAAATGATTAGGTGCAGGTTTCAGCTATCTTTCCAAGTTCAAGTTCTGCTGCGAACTCCATTTTAAGCAGATAAAATCAGGCTGAAAGCCTGCTACCATAGAGTTGTTTCAAAAAAAAAGGTCAAGAAATGTCAGAATTAGAAACAACAGGAGCTCCTCCAATGAAGCGAAGAAGATGGACAAAAAGAAAAATCTGGGCTGCTTATCTAAATGCTATAGGCAGACCAGCACGTCCTGGAATTTGGGACTAAAACCGGAGAGAGCTGACATGAGGACACACTGCAGGGAGGGACAAGAAAAACAGTGAATGGTGCCATTGTGTGACTATTTTAATTAATTTTTGTAATGAAGCCAAAGCTCTAATTTACGACATCCTCAAAGTAAATAGGAAAGGTTATGACCTTAATTTCAGAGGTGGGGAAGGAAAACCTAATTGATAAGTAGTCAGCTGTCAGTCACTTTTGCACTGGATAGATAAACTCTCTGTGTTGCTATGAATAGTCCAGATTTAGCAGTCTGTAAGTGCTAATGACAGTTTCAATCTCTCTCTCCCCTTCTTTTCAAGTTTTTGGTTAGTAACATTTTGTACTAGTTTTGCTGTGTGAATCAAAATACTTCTTAATCCTGACTCTGAATAAACCTGTCTGGGCCAAGTAATATTTTTCCTTTTGCCCCTCAGTAGACAGATGGGAAAAACTTTAGCAGGATACAAAACATACAGACGTATCAGGGAATCCATTCTGCCTTCTTGCATTCTGTTAGCTCTGGGTACCAAGTGGATGAATGCTTATGCAGGAGTTAATAACAGAGAGAAAACATTTGTGTGAAAGATCCACAAGCTGAGAAGGTGCAAAGCCACGTATTTTCTAACCATAGCCATTAATAAGTGTTATATTTTTTAAAATATGCATTATAGGCTATTCCAAATTGCCTCTCCTCCCATTAGTCTGATTTAGCGCAGCTGCCTGCACAGCACTGCACCACAGTGCTGTGGGCTCATTTCTGTGGGAAAGGTGCCAGGACAGATCTGAGATTTGTGTGAGGTCCTTTCGACAGATCAAATGCTGAACCTCCGTACGGCCCCAATGACAAGAGCACAATACTGACCGCTTACTAAAAGAAGTGTTTTATACTCTGGGTCTTTTTGTTCTTTGACCTATAATGACAGTTTGAAGAGGAAGTTATCCAGTATCAGAACATGCAGGATATAAGCAGAAATGTTCATAGTAAAAAATGCTGCTCTCGCAAGTTCTGCGATGTCCGAAACAAAGGAGTGATCTGTGTTAGGCTGAGCAGCCCAGACACAGCGCACTGCTGCTAGCCAGGGTGAATATTATTAGATTAGCACCTATAATGTGATAACTATCATCCAAAACACACAAAAAAAATCTGTTCCTCCCCAAAATACTTGTTAATAGCGTTCCCTCTCTCTCAGCATATGCAGGGACACCTTTCTTTTTTTCCTATAAACAAACATTTCTTTTAGCACTCTCCTTTTATTCCCATTCTATAATCCTACTCAAAATCCTGATTTACACAGTGATCTCATCTATGGTCGTCTTTAAATCTTCATTGGCAAAGGAGGTTAGTTTGCTGGTCAGCATCCCAGTTTAACAGTTCAGAGCTTTAGAACACAAAATTACATACATTCTTCTGCCAGGAATAAAGATCATCAGGAAAATTCACATTGTGCATTCAGCAGCCAGGAATAAACATGAATGACTTTCTAACCTTCTGTCAGTACTGGAAAATAGCAGCTCTTCCATCTTCTGTGGCTGTCAAATCAAGAGTGGACTGTTTTCTTTGAAGGACGTGTTTTAACAAAACACAAATTAGTGCAAGTCTTTATGAAATCCAAGGCCTGGTGCTACTGGGCAGCATGATCTAATGATCTCTTTTGATTTGAAATCTACAACCGCATGAATCAGCCTCTGAAGAAGACCCAGGGTTTAGCATAAATCTTGAGAGACAGATGCCAGTCTTGCTGCTGCTCGGGGATGATGTATATAGGGATATATAGTCCCAGTGGGGTTGAAGCCCAGCAGTGGGAAGGAGAAAATTCTTGTGATGAATGGCTGGTGCATGCCCAGCAAGCCATGGGCTGCTCTCCACAGCTGTATCTCTTTTGAGGACAGCAAGGCTGTTGACAGAGATAAATCTTTTGTTAGGCCAGAAAGGGGTTTTGGTGAAAGTAGACACATTAGTTTTGTTTTTAGGACTGAAAATATGTGCTCTGGGTGGCTGGATATTTGATTGTCAACCACTTCCTTTGGCCATTTTTATCTAACTCCTTTGGCAACCTTATTCTCAGCCTATGCTCCATAGAGCAGGGATTAGTGAACAGGGCCTGTTTGCATTAATTCTGACTCACCAAGACTGCGGCGTGGGGTTCCCTCCCACCAGCACGGATTGAAAAGGGGAGCAGATTTCACGCTCTTTAGCTGCAAAAGAGCGCTTGGCTCTACAGTCAATGTTGGCCTTCAGCTCTATAAATCTCAGTCATCTGCAAAGAATTGCTGCACACTGACCTAGATACTCTTCTGTAGAGCTGGTTTGGTTAAAAGGCTATCATTTCCCTGCTCTCCTACCTCCTACCTTTAATATTATTATGAATAGCATTTTCCACCTTTTTCTTTGTTTTTTTTTTTTGTTTTCCTGGAAAACAAAGTTTCCTGGGCAAATCTGTTACCTTATTTTTTTCTTGATGCTTCCCTTCTCTACTTACTTATTATTTTGCTTTATCTCAGGAATCTTACCACTTTTCCACCATATGCTGTCCTCATGGAAAGACAAATGTGTCCCCTCTGCTCCATTCCCTTCTCTCCTCAGATCTCCACCACGTGCTACATAGGACAACAACAGAGAATTGTGAGGGCAATTTATTAGCTAAAATAAGAATAACAGAAAGAGGATATGCCTGGATCCCTCAGAGCAGCCATCTGAGATGCAGGAATTGCACTCTAGTGTCTTATTATTGAGTGGCACTCAGTCCAGCTCGGTGAGTAGGACTGGATAATATGAAAGTGTCCTTAGCATCTGATTTTTACTAGATAGGAAATTAGAGGGAAAAAAAAAACTTCTAATTGCCTCTAAAATTTGATGAGAGTCAAGTCTCTTTTTTTCTTCTTCTAAAAATAAACTTTAAAGGCATATCTGGGATTATCAGTAAAGGAGCATATCTATTTAGTCTTGCTGAAAGGGACTATAGGGTCAACAGCACTGTAACTTCCCAGAAAACAAACTTTCTTCTGTGCTTCATCTTTAGACCTTCAGGACATCTTGCAGTTTAAGGAAAGCACAAAGCTGCTGCACCACTGCCTCCTTCTGTAGATTAAGGAGAAAATTGGATTCCTGGACCTGTTAGCCATTTTGTTTCTAATTTACTACACTACAGATTGCTTCCTAATAAAATCTGTACACTTCATTCTACACAGAGCTATGTTGAGCCATGGACTCTGTTCCTTCTGTAGCCTCCACGGTGCTTTTGTGTGATGTTAAGTGAATCATACAGACCAAGAAGCTCAAAGGCATTGAACTCTGCCCCTTGATTTCCTACCTTCAACATAAGGCTGACTGAAAGGCATGGGTAAACAGACAAGGAACTTCACAGAAATGGAATTTCTCTTACCTCATTCACTCCTTCAGCATTAGGCATAGCTGAAGACAACCAGCATGCCTAATCATTTGTAGATTTATTTATTTACTTCAAAACAGCATAAATATCTCCTTTTCCTCCTTTGGTTTCAGTTTAGGTGAGAAATGTTTGGATTACAGGGCTCTGTAGTTTGCCTGGTTTTGTAAGTGCTTTTGTCTATGAAACATGAGAGACCCAAACTGAAGAAAAAAGGAAGCTGAGGAAAAGGATCTTGCATTTCAATCCAGGTATGATGAGGCGTACGGTTATGTTGTTCACGTTTATCCACATGCAACATCCAAATGCGGTCCACATTTCATGGGGGAATTGACTCCACACACCGGATCCGTCTCCCGTGTCACCTGTGGAGGGACTTTCCCCACTGACCAAGGGTGAAATGACCAAGGAATTTCAGCCTCTAAGAGCCAGACAGTCTCTGTGGGAGGGCACCAGAGCTCTGGGGGCACCCGAATAGTGGAGCAGAGACTTTGGTTTCGGCTTTGTGTTCAGCAAGCCCGAGAGAACAGTCCTATAGGAGATTCAGCCACAGGGTATGACAGGAACAGAGATCATTAACTCTCAATAGAGCTAATTCTTGTAAGTTGTTCAGATAAGTGGGAAGAAAATACTGCGAGGCAGAGCAATAAAAGTCATAATTCACTTGACATGATTTGCAGGGCAAGGTGAATAACCTAGAAGTAAGGGGAACAATGTGACTTTATTCCCAGATATATAAAATGTGTCACTTTGAAGCCTGATAATTTCTTAGGTTAAAAAAAAAGTCTTATGAAGACCAGGGTCTTGAGAGAAGTGAGGAATTCCCTGAATTTTGGAGGCATTTTTAAAGAAGGGGAAAGCTAAAAGTAGATGGGATCTGACGGCCCTGGCCTGTTCCCTTTGGCTAATGTTTTTCTTCCTAATCCCGTTAGTGTTTGCAGGTGTGCCCTGCTGGCATGGCTGTGGCATGGGCTGGTCTGCGGGGAGGTCAGCCGCATCCTCAGCTCCTGCTTTTGCGTTTTCTTTTTCCTCTGTTCCCAACTTCCTGTTAAAATGAACTTTCTGTTACATTCACAGGCTCATTGGGGCCAAATCCTCAAGCCCTCGGCAACCTCTGACTAACTGTGAGGGAAGAGGTAGGGCAAAGCTGTGTGCAGGCGACTGGGGTATGGGAAAGTCTCCCAGAGGAACAAGGGACATGAGAGGGACTGCAGCTACCTGAAGGCTTCAAAGCACTCTCTGTTGTTAGGGACACGAGTTGGATTTCAACATGAGAAGACTGGGAGCCTTAAAAGACAGCGCCTCACTGACTTGCAGCAAGATTCCTAGGTGGTACATGGGTATAATGCCCTAAAAGTTCAGGACCTGCTTCTCTCCCATATCACACTACCGCAACTGAGCTGGATCCTGCTCCAGGACAAGCAAGTAGGATCTTTTGTTTAGGTGTCTCCCACAAAGAGTTCTTGAAGCTGAAATTCATTTGCCTTCCCTTTTTCACCTTGCAAAGCCTTTTTTGAAGGCTGTAGGGAAGGTCAGCGTGATGTGATAGGAGATTTTGAGCTGGAGGATGTTTCCAGCAGGTGCTTTTGATTTGAGAGCAAAGACCATCTTTGGTATTTTTTTGAAGGAAAGTGTTATTAGAAACTTCTATACTGAAATCACTAGATTAGGGCATTTCACAGAGAATATGCAGATATTTTATTTATTTTTAAGCACACATGGATGTCCAGAACACTGCAGTGGCACCAATGGAATGAAAAATCAGGAAGTGAGAAGCCAGTGAACTGGTTTGTCTGTCACCTGCCAACCATTGAGCTTTCAGTTGAATTCAGCAACTTTTCTCTTGGAGGTACCAAGCTTTCCAAGTAAGAAAGTTAATGCAAAGATGGCAGGCAGTGCATTTAGAATATTTATCAGGGCTACTGCAATAAATACATTCCCCATTTCTATGTATGAATATCTATAATTGCAGCTAGATGAAATAATTTTACAAGGAACATAATCTTACTCCATTAATCTTGCATTGGTTGCCAATGCAATCTGAGGTAGTGGTAGAAATAGGAAATGTGCTTCCAGGTTTTGTTATTTCTCTCCCACTGTGAGCGCTCGATGGCCTTGCTTCCTTCCCTGTCCCATTCCTGCATCCCGGCAAGAAGCTGCCTGTTCCAGGGAGGAGCGGTGGCTTCCAAGACACCTGCTCCACACCAGTGCGTGAGCGCAGCTCCTCCTGCCCTCATATTCACTGATGTCCCAATCAACCCCAGCTTTTGGAACATGCATTTTTCAAAGCAGTGGTGGTTATTTATAATATCATGGTCTCTGTAAAGGTTGAGTGCAACTATCTTATTTCCTCAGAATTCAGTGCACTTTCTGCCATTGATGCCTGTGGCAAATCTCATGCTGCTGGAATTAGCCGCTGTGATAATAGCGTATTGTATGTGTAATCTGCCCACGGGAACTTAGTGGATATGGCACTGCATTGATTTAATTGTTGTGACGTGGTTTCCATGCATTGATCTGCAGCACAACCCTCTCAGCTACATTTCATCCTTGAAACTAAACCAGATTTCTATCAAATGATTCTCTGCTGTGGTCAAAACAGAGAGGAAAAAATCCTAAAGAGATCAGTTCTCACACCAGCAACTCCTGCATTTCACAAGTGGTAGGAGAATTTCTGTCTCGAGATGCCGGGGCTTTCATCTGCAGGTGGGAGCTGGGCAGCAGGAGCAGGTGCCTCCGAGGCTGACCAGCCCCTGTGAAAGCTGCACCGCTGCCTGCAACAGCAGCTCTGCGGGCGTCCTGTGCCCTGTGAGCGCCGCCGGTTCCAACACGAGGCCGTGCGGCGGCGAGGAAAGTTCCCCAGGACTAAAACATGATGGCTCCTGTCCCGGAGGCAGGAACCTCCCAGCGGATGCGGATTCTGAAACTCCAGATTCCACATCCTCACAAAGCACTGAAACTCCCATTTAACTGAAATAGCAAGTATCTTTCACCAAAATAAGAAATAATTTCTATTTAATACACAGTTTAGCTGTGGATGCCCTGGGTAGAGATTATCACTGAAGCCAAAATCAGAGAGTCCTGGACAATTCTAGGTAGCAACACTATTGAATGATAGCTTGTAATCAAAACTGCTTTGAAAAAAGGAGAGAAAATCTCCTGTTTGGTGTCTAAATCAGGCTCTGATTATTTGCGATTAAAGGTAAGACATTCATAAGAACCAGACTGTCACCCGCCTGTCACACATCTGCTACTGTTTGTGCCTCATCTTCCTCTGCAGCAGCGACTGCCTGTGACACGAGGAAGGAGTCGGTAGATAAGGATGGATTTGGTAGGATGCATGTTGGGGAGCAGGGCCTTAACCAGGACTCGTTGTAAAAGGAAGTCTTTGCCCAACGCTGCTTCACATGGGGGTGCCGAGCAGGGAAGAAAGCACATGCCAGACCTGCCAACATTATAAAACTAATTGCAAAGCAGAAAACTGGGTGTTGAATAGGAGAGTGTTCCCAGGCTGGAGGCACAGCCTGCTTGTGAGCCGCTTTGGGCCAGAGGGACGAGGCCTGCAAGAGCAAAAGGAAGGTGGGAGCCTGTGGGAATAATCAAGAGCTTCTCCCCATAAAGGGGATGGCGGACAGAGGCTTTGATTCTTTCTTCTCCTGCACTACTTGATTTCCCCTCCTTTTCCTCTTCCAGTCCCTTGGGAAAACATTACTATTAAAGCAAAGCTCCAGAGAGATTGTTAAAAAATGATGCGTAGGGATTCTTTGGAGGAAAACTTGGATTCAGTGAAGTCAACAGGAGTTTTGGAATCAGCTTCAATGGAATTTCACCTCTGTATCCTTAAATCTGTCTTAAGGTCTTTCCAGGACCTTACAAAACATTGTCTGTTTAACACAGACCTTTACATCGTGATTGCAAGGAGCTTGATACAGTCCTGTGAAATTCCCCATTCTTTTGTGATAAATCACATCTTTCTCTCAAGGGATAAAGACAAATAGATGCCACCTCTATAATCCTGTGAACTGGACGAACAGCTTCATGGATCACTGGGCACCATGGCTAGACCTTCAAGGAAACTCCTGTAAATCAAATGCTCCTGCAGAGGTTGTTTATTCGAGGGACAACCAGAATATTCCAGTGATCCAGATATAGTTATTTTTGGTGTCCCTTTCCGTAGGGAGTTGGCAACCTATTTACCTTTGGGGGACCATGACCAGCTATTCGAGTTTTGCTCTGTTGGACTAGCGCTGCGTGTGTTTTGGAAACAGTGTCTGCTCTGAGCAGCAGATAGAGCTGCGCCACAGCCCTCATCAGTGAAAAGCTCCTGAGATTTTTTTTCCTCTTCCATTTTCAAGGCTTTCCATGAAGGCTGTGCTGCATTCTCGCTCATTTCTGTATTTTATTGCTGAAGTGGAATGCTTTAAAATGCCATTAAGGAATGCATTGCTCGCCCGATAGGATTTACGCTACTTTTCCCTCCCTGTGCTCTTTCCATCAGCAGCAAGGGGGTGACTCAGCAAAGAAAAATGGTCTCAGTTACAAACCTGCTGCCTTTGCCTCTCTGAGATGGGGATGATCAGTGCAAGAGCACAACCACCTTCATTCTTGGGTAAGCAGAGTGATCTTTTATATGCTATACACCTTTACATGCTAAACACTATGATGAGGTGATGCTTTGTAGACATTGCGTGTATGTGCTGCTTTACCATCTCCAGAACCTGTCCCGGGCTGGGATGGCTCTGCACTTCAGGCCAAGAAGCAACAGGGCCAGGAGGAGTTTGGATGGGCAGATGTGGGAGCCCAAACTGCTCACAGACCTTCCCAGCTCTGCTGCTGACTCACTGTGTGAAGCTATAAAGTGAGATAAATTCTCTGTTCCCTATGTTTAAAGCGTAAAAAAGCAACCCTGACCTACCCAGATTAAAATAATTTAAGAGCCTGGGTAGTATCTTATTATGTGCATCGTTGTTAGAAAAAAGGGAGAGAGGAGAATGAGAGGGAGAGACAGAATGAGCTAGGGAAAAGCACTTTCAGTTCTCCTCGTCTATCTGTAAAAATGACATTTGTTAAAAATGTCACTTGAGCACTTAGAAGTCAGGAGCTCCACTGCCATCTAATTCTCACAATCCCAACCTGCCACACCAGGTCCCTGTGTCTCAGTTAGCATTAGCAAAAAAAAACATGTGCTAATAAGCAGTCATATTATCCCAGGAAAAGGGAGAATCTTGGTGAAATGTATAGGAAATAGTGGGCGGTTGTTGTTAAGAGCAAATCTCAATAGAAATATTTGCAAAAGACGGAGGAGGTGGATAATAAACCAAGTGCGAGCACAGAGAATGTCATGTCAAAGTCACTGAAGCTGCTTTTGTGTCTTCAGCAGGAGGCAGATTGGGTGCAGGGTCTGGGTCATTTTGTAGGCTCAGTTTTCTATGAGCAGTTCTGAAGCGGGATGGTTTTAAAGTCCTTTTCAGTTTATGGCCAGAGAAAAGGGTGCCTGCCCTAGATATTACAGATGTTTAAAATTATATTTTGCTGGCACAGCCTTGTAAGAAATGTCCTTAATGACACAGGTGCTCGTTTCTTTGATGCCATGAGCAATAATGTGAAACTTTGCATTCCTCTCTAAATAAAGACTAAATAAAGACTGGCTAATCTCTGGTAAATTCTTAATAGTCAGTGCCAAAGCTGTGGTCTCAGTAGGCTATAGTAGTTATGTCAAAAGGGCAAAATGAATTTAGAGCCTAATGTGTGACCTCCATTCCCAGGAGAGGCACGGGGGGCTGTTGCATGCTCTAACACATCGCTGTGTTCCTCCAGATGCTGCCTTGGTCCTCACCAGTGTGTCCTGGGTTGGATGCCTAGGTGAGCACAAGGCAAGAAGAGCATTTCCAGATTCCTGTGGAGGGGAGAAATCAGAATCCAGCAGTCCTGTTTCACCTTGTGGCCAGTCCGTGATGTCTCAGAAGTTGCCAGTGGCAGCCAAAAGGAAGGAAGACAACCAGAACTCCAAACTCGCCTCATTTCTGTTTGGTCTCACTGATTTTACTGTGCACTTGCTGATTTCTGTCAGAGCTACACACTGCTTGTGCCACTTGACCACGCTGGCCCTTCATTTCAACGACGACAACTGCCACGGTGATGTTTCCTGCTTCAGGATGCACAGACCCTCTTGCACAGAGAAATTTCCACAGTTTAAATCTGTTTGCCTATATTTTTCCCCTGTGTACATAACCTATTTTTATCTAGTTAGGCACAGATCTTTTCTAGCTATCTCTGCTTATTTTTAAAAAAAATGATTTGGGTTTAAAGTTGGCACATGTCATATTGGTCTCATTGTTTTTGTGTTTTGTTTTGTCTTATTTCCCTTCATTCCTTGCCTCAGACCCTTGGTGGATTCCGGCCCACATTCTCCTTCCAAATATTCGCTGTCTAGTTTCAGCCGTGTCTGCCTCTGGTCTGGTTTGATCTCGACCCTCCCTCCTTCCCCCCTAATTAATAAAACCTTCTCACAACAGCCAGTCACCATTCTAGTGGCTCATTTCCAGCTCTTAAACTTACAAACCCATTAATAGCTCAAAAGGTTTGAAAAAGGGATCATTAAGGGAATACATTTGCAAATGTAGAACAAAGATCTTATTCTGGCATTTTCCTTAGACAATTACTTAGTGTAAATAATAATGTTTGGCACCTGCTTTGCTCTCATATAGAAATCTCAAAGCACTTTACAACTATGAATTCACTCAGCCCCTGTCAGCTGTGTGCAGATCAGCACGAGGGCAGCTCTGTGCAGCAGGGAGAGGAAAGATGCTTGAGGTCCTTAGACTGACACCCTGTGCAGATCTACTAATGTTATTCTTTTAAATTCATTGACTTCTGCTTGCTCCCTCTGCGACCCGTGGATGTACNTGCAGCAGGGAGAGGAATGATGCTTGAGGTCCTTAGACTGACACCCTGTGCAGATCTACTAATGTTGTTATTCTTTTAAATTCACTGACTTCTGCTTGCTCCCTCTGTGACCCATGGATGTACCTCCTCACTTCAGAGACTGAAGCCTGAGCGAACTGGACCTTCAATTCAAGTTATATCAAAATATAGCATAGACAGGACTGAAAGGTCACATTCAGAGGACACCCTGAGTTTCTCATTTTATTCTGAAGCCATCAAACATTATCATTCACCTATAAAATGCAACACAGTTTCACACCAATGCTGAGATTTTTCTTCTATTTCTTTAAATTTCCTTTCAATATTCATGAAATATAAACAGCAGAGTATAGGGCTCATGAGTTTCATCCTAGCCATGCTCTACAGTGAAAAACTGAATACATTTTTGTGCTAATTATGTTTTTGTTCTTTCCCTTTGTCTCTGATGAGAAAACTCATTCCTGCAGTTAGTGTTTAAAAATCCGCATTAAGTGGGAAAGTTAGCGCATCCCTCCCAGAAATGCACCTTGATTTGAAAAACAAAACACTGAACATTTCTTACGGCTTTTATCGCTGCCCCAGGAAACCAGGATTCACTTAAAAATGACACCCCCAAACAGGAATCAAGCTGAGAATGCAGCCCAGCGAACTTGCCATGGCTTTTTTGTCCCCAAGTTGATTTTTCTTCTGCTTCCCCTGTCAACGTTCAGCTATAAGTGTCATTTTGCTGCTTGTCACAACAGTGCAGCTGTGATGGGCGCCTGTTTGCAGTTTCTTTCAGTAGGAAAGCCAGTGTTACATGGACAGTCACATTGACTCAACCAAGCAAAGCCATCCACCTTCAGCCAATACAACCTGACGCTTGATGAAAGCACAGCCTGGCCAGATATTTCAAATACATCATTTCATAACAATTTTTCACAAGATATTTTCTCTAAATTTCCAGCCAACATGCTCCCAACAAATGTCTTTTTTTTTACAGAAGGAATGATTTACTTTGAAAAGTTTCTTCTTTCTGTGAATCATCCTTTCCACTTAATCTTTACTGTGGATCTTGATCAAGGCCTTGATTCTATTTTGCTCCTCCTGAGCTATCAGAGACTTGATTTGAGGATTGCTGGCCATACTCGGGCAGTGCCATGTGCCTAGGATACCTATTTTACATAGAAGTGCTCCTCTTGGACCATGATAAAGTCCCAAAGACCAATTTCCATGCAGTTTCCTCTAGAAAACAAGACAAAATTTAGTAGTTATACATGAATCTTAAACCAAGACCAAGTTGAAATATTAGGTCTCCTTTTTGAAAATTCAGGTGCATCTTGGTGTTTTGGTAATAGTCTCGATGTGGAGGTAACAGAGTGGTAAAATGGGGACGTAGGGACAGTTGGTAGAGTTGAGGGAGAAAGAAAGCTAGAATCACGGGGGTCTGGAGGCAGAACCAGAAATTCCCCATAGACACCTAGTACACATCTAAATCTTATGAAGTTTCACAGAGATTTTCTTCAACTCATCTGCAGAGCTTGAGCAGTCTGGTCCTCTCAGGGTTCATGTCATGATCTGTTTCAAAAGGAGCCCTCTAATCCTGCTGTTCTTCTAATGTAATGGTGCAGAGCACCATCGCTTTGCAACCATGAGAAATTTGGGACAGTCACTGAGATCCTTAAAAACAGCAGCAAAATACATCCCTGCCGCATATGCTGGACTGTGTTTACATGTGTTTACTGTGGAGCTTTTTGCCTCACAGTCAAGGTCTCTTTGTTCATCTGAAACATGCCTACACTTACACTGAGTATTAAGAAGTCTGCAACAACCTTCTTTGTCTCTTTCTCCATCTTTGGTCCAGATATGTCTTCCTTATCCCCGTGCAGAGGCTCTTTGGAGCGAAGTCCTGTTGGACCCGTAGAGGTGCCAGCTGCTTTTTAGGGCATACAGAAATTATGGCCCAGAACAGGGCCAAGTTGCTGACAAATAGCAGTTGGAGGTGCCAAGTTGCTCATGGCTCTCAGGCCTCTTGGCTGCTCCTCTGGCTACACCTGCACGACTGAAGCAGGGCCAGTGCCCCCTTTCTTGGTCCTGGGGCCAGCTGGCGCAGTCTGGCCAGGTCTGTGTTTTAGATTCTCCTGGCATCCAATCTGGGCTTGCAGACTTCCTATTCTCAGTGCGCCACCTGACTGAGGCTAGCTCCTGTACCTTTGCTGAGGAGAGTAAAATAATCATGCCAGAGAGCTTTATAACCCTTTCAAGGGTTTCAAGAGAAAAAGGTTTCAAGAGAACAGACAGGGGTCTGTCAGGAGGAAGGAGGTAGCAGGAATTGCAGCAATTCCCTGATCACGGATGGGCTGGGAGGATATTGCGCTGGAAGTGTGGGAAGGGAATGGAAAAAAGCAGGAAGGCCAGACGAGCAGGTCTCTGCTGAGAGCTGTTAGAAGGGAACTCCATCTAATCTTCTCTAACTGTTGCTACCTCATGTAAAGATAAGAAGAAGCTCTTCCAAGTACAGAAGTCCTCCAGCATGTTCCCCACCACCACTCCTGACCCCTAACTCTTCAGCACCACTGGGGGACACGCTGAATTGTGCAGCAGGTCTTGAGAGAGCCGTGGTGTGTCCAGGACATCACTGCCCTCGCACGTGTCCCCCCTGTTCACGATGTGGGCCCAGCTGGGAAAAGTTCAGGATCAGGCAATCACCCCCTTAATAACACAGGGTTCACCACTCTTTCTTCTTCCTAAAACAGCAGTATAGAAAAATAACTTTTTTTTTATTTTCTATCATACTTGGCTCCTGGAGTCTTATTTTATCTGTCACATCCAGTCTACTGAAAGAGGCAGGTTCTGTATCTTGGTCTGCGGTATGATTTTCTCTTTGTCCTTTTGGATGACTTTGCCCAAAGGAGTGATAATAAAGAAATGTGAAAGCTGGTGTCAAAATAATTTTTTTGAGCCTGGAATCTATTTTTTTTCATTATTCTTGACATATTCTTTTTTTATTCGTGTCTTTTCCTCTTTCCACTTACATACAGTATTAGAGCAAAGTAAAGTACATAACACAGATAATTCTGCTTTCAAATTTCTTGGCTAGCATTGACCCACTTTCATGCAACATGGAGGAGATTAGCACACCACATGCCCGCAGTATATTCCTATGATTTAGGAAGATGCATAATTTTCCATTCACAAGAGTACAAGAGCAAGGCCCTTTGAGTCTTGCAATGGGGGGTTCTTCTGCCTCAGCAGACCCAAAGCTACAGAAACATCACAAAGGCGATTCCATCCTGCAGCTGCAAAAAAAAAATAATAAAACAGAGCATTCCATATTGCAGATTTCCCAGAATACACGTTCTTTGTTTCTTCCTTTCTGCTGGCCTGCAGACATGGTGTTTCCAAGGGAAGAGAGATGCATCCAATGCTGCACGCTCCCTGTTTGTTTGGGTGGGAAGCTGGGACCTGGAAGGGGCATAGGAACAGATCCTCTGCTGTGCTTGTATGAATGTGATGGGTGTTTGACCTTTCCTTGTGGCATGCTGTGGTGAAGAGCGGGCAGGAAGAGGGCCCGTAGCAGTGACCAGCTGATGGCGCCTGGTCTGCGACGGGGCGCCAGCGCCCAGGCCCATCCGCGTGGCGCCCGGAGGCCTGCGCGGAGGCCAGGTGCCCGCTCCGTGAGGCGGCGGAGGCCGAGAGCAGATCACGCTGGTTCAGCTCTGATCCCCAGTAAAGCTGTTTGAGGAACACCGCTCTTCTCGCAGTGATATCATTTAACATATAACCACTAGCACACTCAGCGTGGTGATTTCTCCAATTCCCTGCCCTCTTCATCTCTTTCTATATTCTTTCCTCCTTACCCTGTATTTCCTCTTTTAGACCCAACTGTGGAACAGCTAGCCAGTTTCTAAACATATTCAAGTATATTTCATATGTTTATCAAAAGCAGGGGCTGCTTCTGGATGACTTGTCTCCTCAGATTGGACAGATGTCACCGCTTTGACATTTATGGTTCCGAGACACCGTCTCAAAGCCTGTGTGCCAGGGTGACAGCTCAGAACAGATGTGGTTTGGCTGGGCTGGCACCGTCGCTCTGTTATGGGGCACGGCTGCCTCTCCCAAAGGCTGCGCAAGGCGAGCATTTCTGTTCTAAGTTTAAATAAAACACACTCCAACATATTTTTACTACATTTAGCAAATGAATTAGGTAATGTATTGACATGAAAGACATGACGATCCATTGCTCACATCAAAGAGCCAAAGGACAGAGAAAAAGGTGCAACAACGTCAGGTTTTCTGTGTGGTAGCAGAGCTGTGGCTATTTCAATGTGTCTATCTCCCTAATATCCATAACTAAAAATGCTTAAAATGAAAATTATTTTGCATGCTGGAAACTACAAAGCTTGCAAAGATGAATTGCATGCTACAGTCAACTGGGCTGAGCAAACGTCTGAAAAGACTGCAAAATGGGATTTCCTTGTGGCTGAAACATGGCAATCTCTGAGCATTTGTTATGGTCTCTGCAGTGCATCTGACATGGTGACTTCAGGCAAGCCCTTTGTTTTTCTACCTCTCTGTCCCTCTGGCTGAACTAAACAGTATTTTCCCCCTAACAGACATTCTCATGATGGGGCATTTGTAAGGAGCACTGAGAACCCGGCATGATTTGTCCACAGATTGAAATTCCAGGCATTTCTTACTGCAAGGGCAAGTGTTAAATAATTACCCTTTCTTTTCATTTTGGCTGTTGTTATCTGTCAGCGGAGCAGGGAACACAGGTGTTTGTTAATGCATCATCACCGTCCTCTCACATAAGGCAGGAGTTTGACCACAGGCTGAAGGTGGAGGATTTATGCAGCTAGGCTGCACAAATGGGTTTTGCATGGAAACACGCACTTTTTCCTGGCACAGGTGATGCACGTAATGTGAACAATTCAGAGAATGGCTTTGAGCAGACACACACTGCAAATAATGATTGTTTTGTTTCAAAACAAACCCAGAGCAACTGCAATGCACAAAGGTATGGGCTGTGCCCCCGTGAGCAAATTATAAGTCATTCACACGTGACATTTTGGCTGAATTCACACACTGGGACCTCTTTAAAGACAGGATTTGGGTCTTCATGTCCCACAGAAATTCGGTGGGTTTTGAATGCCCTACTCCTTTCAGGTTTTCAAAGAAATCCCAGTGTTATAACGTTAAATACAAAAATGGACATTGGTTCAATTTCCTCAATTTGGATCAATGATTCCTGGCCTTGGGAAGATAACGTCACACAAAGTCACGAGGCTCCTCGTGGTATTTGTAGTGCAGCAGCGTCTGAAGACCCCGCTCAGGACTGGATCCCATGCAGGTGAGATTTGCAGGAAGGCTCGGCATTTTCGTGGCTCCTGAGCTGAAATGTCTCACTCAAACAAAGGCTAAGATGCACTTTGAAGAGGAGAAATCTGCTACCTGCAGTTACCCATGGGCAATCAGGCAGGGAGGGAAACTATTTCCTGATTCCACAGCAACCAGCTTATTCTTTCAAGATTGTGGTTTGATTAACTCCTTTCCTAGTGTACAGGCCTTCCTTGCCCTTTGTTTCCAGATGTAGCCCCATAGCTAACCAGACCATTCCCCCCAGCATGTAATTCCTTCTAATAGCAGGTGTTGTGATGAAGTCTCATCAGGACACAGAGATGATTAAGTATCTTTAGCGTAGATCAAACAATAAGACTCAGCCAAAGGACCTAGAAACCAGTTCTGACCTCGTGTACATCAGCTGAGATCTCCAGTAACTCCACCAACTTCAAAGGATTTACACCAGGTTTGTATCTGTATAAGTAGTCCAGAATCCGAACTGCCCTCCCTGCTATATGAGCAGCAAGGATTTTACGAGCACAAGAGCAGATCCTCCACATCTGCTTTTGGAACAGTCTCCTTTTATGCATCACTCTGGACAGAGGGGGCCATTTTGGGATAGACTGACCCACTTGGAGCTGTGCATTACCTAAGACCAGCTCCTCACACATTTGAAGCACGAGGTTCAACCACGCGGACGGGACACCCTGGTTCTGCTGGTTCACCTTCTGCTCCTGCAGAACACGGGTGAAAGCAGCAGTTACAGAGACCATCAGATTGAATGACCTAAATTCAGCCCATCAGCAGCAACTCAGGAAGACTTATCCATCATTTTT
The DNA here is from genome assembly GCA_013389825.1 of Crypturellus undulatus. Taxonomy (NCBI): domain Eukaryota; kingdom Metazoa; phylum Chordata; class Aves; order Tinamiformes; family Tinamidae; genus Crypturellus; species Crypturellus undulatus. The sequence goes on along the minus strand of VWPW01021589.1, from coordinate 232,513 downwards.
ATGTAATTTCATTATATATGTTAAAATTAGAGTTCATTACTGTTCTTATTTATATTTTGGACTGGAGTTGCACTACTCAGACCTGTCACTATTGCAATGTCGGGAGCTGCAAATGTCAGGAGCTGGCCTGGCACACTGCAGACAGACACGTTGCACAAGATATTACTGCATTGTTTTTAGCACAAAAGTGACCCTTTCTCTTTGTTTTCCCCCTATATTGCCTAAAGGAAGAGTTTGGCCATTCCTGGATTTTATATTGTCTACAGAAAGTTTCTCATTTTCCACTCAGAGATCTACACGGCAGGATATGATTGTTAGACACTGTTCTGCTTGCTCTGTGCACACTCTCTGACAGTACTGACGTGTTTCTAATGATGAATAAACACTATTATTCATAGTACAGTGGCATCTAGAGGGTCTAATGATACATTAGGGCCCTGTTACTCTAGGCCTGGTAGAAATCCACAGGAGGAACCAGTAATTTAAACAGACGAAGAATGTTATTACTGTTTTACAGGTGAGACCCGGAGAGATCTGAGAATTTGTTCCATGCCTCACAGGAAGGTTATCAGAATCAGGAGCTGAACTTAGATTCCCTGAGCTCCATCCTTATGTTCCTAATTTTACTGAGGCAGAAAAGCAGGAGGAAAACTCCTGTCGCAGAGCCAAGTGCATCACAGGAAACACACTCATTCTTTCAGCTTCACAGAGCTTTTCTTAACCTGCAACACTTCTGGGATTATTTTGTTTGATTTGTGTGTTGTTTGTGTGTGTTTCCCTTCCCTGGTGATTATTTCTTCTTTTTTTCTTCCTCTTGCAGTTTGGGAGTTGCAATTGCATACAGAAAATGTTATCTAAAACAAAAGGAGTCCAGTTTTAATCAGGAAATCAAACACTATTTCTGAGAGAATGCCCTTTCTTTTTTTGTTTCCTTTCCCTCCTTTTTTAATAGCAAAGTGGTGCCAGGTTGGGTCCTACAAGAAAACAAATTCCATTTGGGCTAACATTTGCTTGTCTTTTGTTACGTCTGATGCTGGTTCACCTCTCTCTCAAAGGCTGGTGTGCCGAATGTTACCACCTCTTCGTTGTTATATTTTCTAGTCTTGCTTTGCAGTGGTGTTAATGTTGTCCATTCCTTTGATGTGGTCCTGTACAAAGACCTTGGTATTTTCCCTCTAGTTCACTTGAACCAGGAAGTTAAGTGTCTGATCTCTTCTTCAAAACTTGGGTTAGAGACAAGTCCCTCCTGAAAACTCAGCCCTGTCATGACTTTCCTGAGAAGTTTACCTTCCTCGCCTGAGGAGCACCCTGAGAACCGTCTGTGCTGGCTTTTTCCTCATATATCCCCTACTTCAGCTTTTATTCACAGCCACCTCAATGCGGGGAATAGTCTTCCTGCTGCCAAAGAACTCCTAGCAAGCTGTGAGGACTCTCAGAATTAGCCTGGCTGTTGGGTTTGGGGTGAAGAAGGAGGTGGTGAAGAATAGTCTCCACATTAGAGCTCGTTTTCCTCTTTCTCTTAGCTGTTGTGTTTCTTTTCATAGCCCTTCAGGGTGTGATTACAAGCTGCCAATCTACATCACGCTGTGGATCACTTTCCAAATAGGCTACAGCCTCTACAGAAACTTTTATTCATCAGAACTTTAGACCAGGTTGGGACATTCAGGCATTCAGCATGTTATCAGGCATTGCTCATGGTGTTATTCGGAGTAAGGTTTCCACAGATGTAAAGAAATCAGCACCTCTTCCTGCAGGGAGGCAGCAGCTTTTGGATATTCCAGATGAGTATCTTCTATGGTTGTTACGAGGAAGGAAGAACCTTTCTCTGGAAGAAATAGTCTCTGCAAATTGACAAACCTGCGGATTAGCGAGACGTGTGACGCAGTGATCACAGGGCATGTTTTCAAGGATGTTTTCCTCAGAAACGGTGTGTGTTAACAGAGCTCATGACAAGCAGCTTCTGCTGAAATGACAGAGAGTGGGTTCAGGGGGTGCAATGTAAATACTCATGCTGGATTTGGTCAGAGTGCAGACACTTACAACACTGAGCTCTTTCAAAACACTGAAGCAGCATGAACCTGATGTACAGGCCCACAGTTCAGATTTAACAAATTGCCATTACCCTATGTTCCCATAATAAAAAGCTTTACAAGACTGGCTCCCTCCAAAAAGATGGCATTTCAGCACAGAGATGTGCCTTTCTGGCAACGCTGCCATAACTCTTTTATTACTTGGTTTCGGTACCTTTTAGAAGTCATAAAACAGTTACCAAGATATGGGCAGACTCAGTCTACAAGACGGTCTTGTGGGTCATTTTATTTCTTAACATACTGTGAAACCAGTGCAGTAAAATGCTTTCTTCTTTATAACATTAAATTTTGTAAGGGACATAAAATGAAGCCGGCTCTTCTCAGAGGAAAGAGCAGATGGCAGAATCTCAGGACATGTTACTTCTGAGTGAAAAGAAGGTGCTATGAATGGCTGGATATGAGGGCAATGATCAGAAGTTACCTAGTCTACTTTCTCCTATTCCCTTTATTTCCAGAAAACAGCTGACTGCATTTTCACCACCTTCCAAAGGATCACTTCAAACAAGGTTTTTCAGCTTAAGGTATCTACCCTTTCCAAAACACTGGGTAGCCACAATGCTTCATAACATCCTTCAGAGCTGAGAATTTGAGAGGCACTGAAGAACAGACCCAAGAAGCTTCAAGGTGAATATCCAAATTTGAAGCCACCCCAAAAAAAAGATCCTTTTGGAAAACATGGGACTATTTTTTCTTTGTAGAAATGAGACCATTAAACTGACCCTATTTGCTGAGGAGCGTACTGAATGCACAGGTCCTAGCTGAGGATGCCAGGCAGCAGGAGAATATGATGCCCCGAGGAAATATGTTCATTAGTAGAGCTCATAGTTGTTAGAGCCTGCTTGCCACTCCATGGAGACATTTACGTTCTTCCTGCATCTTCCATCTCTTTGGGGCCATTTCTGGCCTCCCTCTTCCCCTTCTCTGTCAATTTTCATAACAGATATAGGTTCTAAGAGCTTAGAAGGAAAAATTGAGTCATATCTCATTGGTTTTAGCTTATAAACAGTGGGTTTCCCAGCACTGTTCGTGATGTTTGCATTTATCTTGACAACAGCTGCGTTGTATTTCATGTATCTCTGTGGTTTTGTTTCCTCTTTGCTTTGGCATTTTAAATGAACAAGTGGCATGAACATAGAGTTGAGCTTTCCTGAATTTTCCATTTTTGATGGCGATCTCGTCCGAGCATTTAAACCACAACGACGTACACGTGGTAGGGGAGCAGCCAGGCACTGTGAAGTGATGCTGACTCCTCTGCATGTGTCACACTGAGTCACTGCTCAACTCAGGGAGACTCTCCATCACGGACATCAGGAAATACGGTGCTAATCAAGGAGATGTAGTAAACTGAGGGAGATATAAAATCAAATCCTGGACTCATGGGTATTAGAACTTGTGGGAAAAAACACTGTTATTTGGAGCAGAAATAAAATCAAAAACCCAGCTTAGCTTGATCAAGAAGTTCTGATCAAGAAGGGGAGTAAAACTGAAGCATAACCTCGTGTTAGATCCCTTGAAACATTAAAGGAAGAGTTCACCAATTAGGAGTGTATGTGAGCAGCCTAATGACCTAGGCTCACTTTACTTAGTCACACATTATCTGATGACTTGGAAGTGAGAGGAAAGTTGTCGTCCCCAGGAGAGAGAGGGTCACTGTGATCTAATGTCTGCATTTGCAATGCCAAGACTCGATACTCGTCCCTTAAGCATCTGTTTTAAATAGTACTATTTTTAAAGGTAGCCGCATGAGACAGGTTATAAAGCAGATCCTTGTAAAAGAGTAATTGTTTCAAGAGGTGTTTTCATACTGTAAATGTGTTCTGTCCACTTTTGGTTTCCCCTACAGTAAATAATGGATTAAGTCATGAAAATCACATTAGAATGAAAATGGCACAATGCTTTAATGAAACCAGAGCTAAGAAGACAGCTAATCCTAGTTTCCATTCTCCTCAGAAATCAGGATAAGGTTTATTGTTAACACTCTGTATCCAGCTTTAATTGAGTAATTAGTCGAAAGATAATATCAGGACTCTTTAGAGTGTTATTTTAGTTACATAAGAAAAATCTGGGCTTTGTCTAGAAGCAGTTACAACTTGAGAACTGGAACAGATGTCCACAGCCACCAACCACAGGACCTGGTCATTAGTGACTAATGACCAGGTGGACCCTTCTGTGCCCCTTCTGTTTGAAGGTGGGTCCTGCACGAAGAGAGACCAAGGGAGAGGTTTCTCACCACTGACGAGCCCATTGGCATTGACCCCAGGAAGAGCAAGCCCAGAGCTCTGCTCCTGCCTCCTGGTGCTGTTTGTACACTTTGTACCATGAAGCACAACCAGAGAAGACCCTGAAGCAAGCACCAGAGTGCCCAGCCATCCCTCCTCATTCACCACTCCAGGAATGCCCAAACTATGTGCTGCAGTCATGGTCTCTTTTGCTTGTCTTCTCCTGCAGTCTCCTCTCCCTTCTGCATGACAGTCAGGCTGCAGCTAGGGATGCGGAGTGCCAGGAACATTTCCTCCTCTCACTCAGCTCTAGAAAACTTGCGAGGATGCACACAAGGAAAGGGAAGCAGGGGCTTTGAAATCTCTCAGGCCTTGCAGTTAAGGGCAAGTGCTTTAACTGGTAGCCTTTAATACAAGAAACAGGAATTATCTGTTCCAATCATGTTCTCAAAGAAAAAAAAAAAGCTGACTGGTAATCTCTGCCTAAGGGGAGGGATTATGGTTATGGATGGGAGAGCTTTGCAAATCCCAGATCTGGATGACTGCCCCAGCCATTTCCTCACTGTACGCCTGGGAGACACCATGGTGTTTGGTAACCTTCTGCTCCCCTCCATTCTCTGGCTTCCAAGAAGAGACATGGTGCATAGCCTGGAAGCTGTGACACATCCCAGCCAGGGCTTTGCCTTGGCTGGTTGGAGAACTGTAAGGTGAATCATGGATTATCAGTTTTCTGCAGCCAAGACGTAGCTGAATGATCCAAGGTTCAGGCTCTCACTTGGTGTTGCAGGTAACTTTCTAAGTCTAGGAGGAAGGTGGGATTTCAAACAGTGGCTTCTTTTCAAATTTCAGCCTGTCTTAGCACAGAGCTCAGCACCCTCAGCATCGTGGCCATCCTGAGGTGCTGCCTCTTCTCATGTGGCACCGTTTTCCAGAGCTTCTTGAGCTGTACTTTACCCCTGTTGTTTTCATGCTATTCTCATGATGTTATTCTCATGGCCTTGAAGTAGCAAACCCCAATCTGCTGTTATGCCAGATTCTTGCAGGAAGCCATTGCCACTGGAGCAATTGCTGCAGGAAGCATCCCTGCTTTCCCCCTGCTCCTTTGCTTCCCTTTGATTGCAGTTCTCAATTAGAGGACCCGTGATACATACACAAAGCCTAACAACTGAGCAGCAAGCAACATCCCACCCAACAGCACTGTAAGCAGAAATAACCAGTAGAGAATTTGGACATGTTCTGATGAAAAACGTACGTTATTATGAAAAAAAGTATACTGGAAGCAGCCTGATACGCTGGAGAGGACACCCATCTGGGGGCTCCTAGTGCTTCTCTACTGGCTGGCTGCTTGGAGGAATTTTCTTCTGCCTCTACTGCAACACTCTTGCCTGTTCTCACTGATGGACTTGTAACAGCGAGTGTTGTTTGATAAGGTGACTACAAGCATGATATCCTAAGGCAGGATGTGGTTATGACAAAAAAAAACTCACTTGGCTAAGAATTATCTTCATATTTCATCATTCTTCAAACGGTCTGATTCAGAAATGTACCAAACATGATGAACTATCCTGGAAAGGAAGTCATGGGATGTTCAGTCCAACTTAAGAATTGTCCTTAAAAGAAAATATCTCTTCATACTTATTATAAAAAGACAAAAGCCCAGCTAGTTCTACAGTGATGACTTGTGTTATTAAGATCTCATGATATTACCGGAGTGTGGACCTCCTTCTTTGATACAGGCAAAGATGTCATGTCAGGCGAAGAGTTTATGATTGATGAGGTTTTTTTTAAATCACGTTTATCTGTAGTCCCACCCAGTAATTAAGACTCAGAAAGGGACTGTATGAATATGTTTGCATGCAGAAAATGATGCTCTGTGTGGAGTATCTGATTATATTAGCAGCTTCAATTTTGGCTAAAGACTTCATAAGTCCTGCCAAAACTCAGGAGTTAATCCAGCTAAGACAGATATGGTTTTTTTCTGTGTCTTCCAACTGCTGTTGGCAAGATCATTTCAAACCCAGGGAAAGCAATGGGAAAACACAGAGATAAAGAAGGCTCAAACTCAAGAGCATGCAACAGCCCAGCATCCTGGAGGACAGCTGCAAGACATTTATTAGCAGCAATGATGCATGCAATAGATGACTAACAAGCCTTTCACTTGAAGTTGTGGCTGAGCATCTCACAACTGGTAACGCTCGACTGCCTTTGGGCAAAATCTTCCATCAGTCCCAGGAGCAGACAGGGCATTGGATGAGTAAACGAAGCTGGGGCAGTGATTTCTCAGATTGCTTGCTATTGCTGATTTCCAGCCCTGGTGCTTTGAGCTCTCCTATTCCGCCAGCAATGCCCTTGCTCCAGAGTCACTATTGGCTCAACTGCTTCTAACATAACTCACCCATTACACATTGTCTAGGGTTTGGTTGTCACAGCTATAAACAGTGAAATAAGGAGAGATAAGAGATTAGCCAGATTACTGGCAGCAAAGCTGTAGAGCAGCCTTGGCAAGGCTGCTTGTGCTATCTGGCAGAAAGCTGAGCAGAGAGGAAAAACAAAGCTCTGCCTACTTCGGGACACGGTCTTGGATTTGCTCCTAGGAGAGCTCGACATAGGCTGCCATTGCCCCATATTTTTGACGAGCTGCCCTTTCAGCTCTGCATGGGCTTAGGGCATCTCCCACGTGCAACGTGCTGCCACATCAGGGACCTGCCAAAGATTCAGGCCCACAAGGGAGCTACTGAAGCCAAGGAGGGCACCGCTTGCCACCTGAGACACTCTGCTGCTTCATCTGCTTCTCCTGAGCTAGCCGCAAAATTCATTAAAATGCCAGTGAAAAAAAGGCTTGTGCTAACACACTGCAGCTTCTGTTTGCGGCAGGCTGGAGCTCATTAGACGATGCTGAATTGGAGCCCTGTGGGAGCTCAGGCAAGTGGGTGATGTCCTCGTGCTGGCTGAGCTGTGGTAACCGTTCACGTACGCGCGCTCGCCCCTTTGCCGAGAGCACGGAAAGCACATTCATCCAGCCGCTTCCATGGAGGCTCGACGCAGTGTGCTTCACCTCGCGGCCGCCCTAGGCGAGGGGATGAATCAGGCAGCTCTTGCGGTGCGGCTGACGTGTAAGGACTCAGCCATGTGTCCCAGCCCTCTGGGCTAACTATTGTCACACTGTCCTCCCTGCTGCATTTGTCTGGGCTTGTTTATGACCCTGGGCTGCTGGGTTGCATCAAATTTACTTTGCGCCTTCCTTTAGCAGGAGCCACATTCCTGTGTCATTTTGGTGATGAGATTTTCATGTTCCTGGGCTGCTATGTTTTAAAATCTTCTCCCTCCGTACAGGGGGCTTCACTGAGCTTCAGAAGTCGGTTTTATGGTTTTACTTAAATCCCATACCCTTTACCAAGACTTTCTACTCACACTCAGTCATGTGCATTGATTGGTCTTCCTGCAAGAAAAAAATCTCTCCTCCCTAGGTAAGCAAGCAAAAAATCAGTTTAGCACCAAAAGCTGTTTGAAACAGATAAAGTTTAAAGCAGGACATAAACAAGTATGACATTTTTGCAATCTCCATTGTACTTGGAGGACCATTTTATCATCATAATATTGGTCTATTGCAATAAAAGGCTGACATAAATTGACCTTTTGTTGCAAATTCTGCCATTCATGCATAAAGCAGGAAGAAAGGCTACATCAGCTGGGTGAAAAGTAGGTCACTGTACGTACACTGTTACCATGGCTGTCTTGGATGCTTTGTACTAACTAGGTTTCCTGGTTTGAGCAGGGATATGTGCACAAGGGAGGTTCAGAGTTCGCTGCACAACTTGGTACAGCATGAAAAGACCCAAGTGGATCACGGGGTGTAAAAAGCCTTGTTCTGAGCTCGGGGAGGCATGCTGATTGCTGTGGAACATTTATAACTCTGGTTTCAGAAAAAAGAGACAGGCTGGTGGCAGGGATGGTACCTCTGTGAACAGCTTGAGAGCTGGCGCTGCTTTCCCTGCGTGCAAGGACTGGGGAAATGACATGGGATCTTGTAGAGCTCTAGATTATCAGCAGTAGTCCAGGTCCGTGCTCTGTGGCCTTGTAGAACCTCTCTCCCCACACTCTGCTCCTGCCCAGGGCTGGGACGGTGGTCGCTGAGGGCATTTCCTACCACAGCAGCGGTCCTCTTCCCCCAGCCCATGGGGGTTTCTCTTTGCTCTGCTACGCTCTGGCAGGAACAGCGAAGTGGTCCGGAACAGAAGAGGTGAAGAAATGACCTGCACTAGGGATCTCATCTCTTCCAGTCTTGTCTTTTCTCTTCAGTCTCCGCCACGGCATAAAGACACCCAGTCCTCTGCAATATCAGCTTGCTGTAAGAGGAAGAAACTTTTGCCTCCTCCGTAACTGTCCGAACTGACATTGATTCTTGAAAAGGTTCCAAGGGTCTCTGAAGCTCCAGGGCAGTTCAAGCAAAAATAACAGAGGTGGCTGAGCTAACTCTCACCCCAGCATTCTTTCTGTGATGCCCATTAAAAGATCCCTGATTTTTTTTTTCTGCACTGTTGATATTACTAAGGAAAAAGCTGAGTCCAGGCCTCCAAGGGTCAATAGGTTCTATGTTGAATAACTCAGTGGGCTGACTACTGACCTTACTTAAGAAAAGCATCACTCTCCAGGAAAATGCTTAAGCATAAGGGGCTTTTTAATACCTTTCTGAATACAAGAGAAATTCAGCAAATGGTCAAATATTTTTTCACTCTCTAACCAGTATAGAAGAGCTAAGGAAAACCAAGTGCTCCTTAGGAAAACAACTGTAACATCCACGTTCCCTGTGTCTGTCCAAGCTGATCTGACTCAACTGCACTAACAGCTCCAAAACAAGACTGGATTCTAGATCCAAGCCCCTCGTGTTGATGCACGGCAAAGTCTTGAAGGTGATGGAGAGCAAGTGCACTTCCCCACAATGGAATGCAGGGCCAGCTCTTCCCCATCCTTAGCTCAAAAGTTTCCTGATAAAGTTTTTATTCAGCCAACAGGAAAGGACCCTTCATACAATTTCATTTATCCCTGACATAAAATGGTATAATGGACCTAAGGAGGAATTGTTCCCCTTTGTGTTGCTGTTATAGACTTACACAGCAAAATAATACTCAACCTTTGATCTTGTTCTTGTGTTTTGCATTATCTTTGCAAACAACTAAAAACTAGAATACAGGATTAGTAGATTAAAAGAAAGATTTGAAGTAACAGAGTAACTAGATTTTATGTCGCGTGCGCGTTCGTTGTTCGTTTCACGCGAGCTAAAACTGAGACTCGAGACTGCTTGTCGCACTGCGCTCAGAAATCACTCGCTCGCTGCAGCGGTGAATCCGCCTGGCCGCTGTTTTTCTCTGAGTCTCAAGGTTGCTGGCTGCTGTTCTTCTCCAAGTCGTCCAAGTCTGGAAACCTGCCGAGCTGCTGTTCTTCTGAGCCGTGCTGTTATCTTCGAGTCTCAGGGTCGACCCGTCGGCCGGGGGGAGGGTGTGGGGAAGAAATGCGTCTGACCCAATATGGGTAATAAGGCAAGACTTCATTTATTGCTGCTGCGTACAAGCATTATATACTTTTACAATTGCTGCTAAAGCCACACGTCCTTATACTATTGGTTAACTATTCGTACCCCACTATACCATTGGTTAGCTAATTATGTCCCACTACTTATTCCCTGTATCACACCTGGTGTTTGCACATCCCCAGAATTGCTTTCCCACCTAATCTTGGATTGTGCTGCAATTTCTCATGGGACTGCTTCCCTACCTAATCTTGGATTGTGCTGCAGTTTCTCATGGGACAAAAACCCGAGGGCCTAACTTGTGCTAAGAGCCTAAGTTACTTATGCTAAGGGCCTAAAATCCAAGGCCTTGGTTGTTCACACAGAATCCATGTCCCCGATCCTTGCACCATTCTGCAACAATTTTATGGTTTGTACTGAATTATTTATTGTTCAATAAATGGCTTACTCCTTTTAGTATAAAATCCACCCACCTACCCATCCCCTTACGTGGGCTTCAGTTCAAAACAGACCCAGCACTATCAAAGGAAGCAAGAAAAAATGGAGGCACATAAAATTCTTGTGTTAACAGAATTAAAAACAAAAGGTGGAAGTTCTTTTTAGTTATGGCATTGGATAAATATTAAGTAGGAAGACTCTTTATTGCATTTCTATACAGAATTTATGAGACGCCCCAAATGGAAATAATTTTTAATGCACTGAAGAAACACATCATAAAAGACTACCCAGGCAGGGCTGGACCAAGATCACACAGACGGAGAACTACTCCACAGCGTAAGTTGGTGAAACATATTGTAAGGCCCTCAAAATCTGTTCTAATTTGCTTTTATGACATACACAGTGCTTCATTTCTAGTAGTTATGAAGGACTCGCACCAAAATCGATGTGAAGACTTCTGGGTGTCACATGCTAAATGATCTATGGCATCTATTGCACAGAAGACCTGACTACAAACATGGTCTAAAAAAAGCTCTACATAAGAGCTCCAAATGTTTTAACTCCCCAAAGACCAGGATCATGGTGTTTGAGTTATCTCTGTAGTGTTTGAGTTATCTCTGTAAACATTATTTTCTGAAAGGAAGAGCTGACACAGTGAAACCACTTGTAAGTTCACATAAGCCTATGTGTAGATGTGTCCATCTCACAGAAACATGGAGTTGAGGCTGGAAGGAACTTCTGTATATCACCTAGTTCAAACTCACTGNCAGTGAAACCACTTGTAAGTTCACATAAGCCTATGTGTAGATGTGTCCATCTCACAGAAACATGGACTAGTTGAGGCTGGAAAGAACTTCTGTATATCACCTAGTTCGAACTCACTGCTCAGCCCAGGGTCAGCTAGAACAGGCTGCTCAGGGTCACATACAGCTACTGTTAGGCCACCTTTACCATGACGGCACATTGCTGTCAAGTCAACTTGCTGTCCACCAGTACCCCCAGGGTCTTCTCTGCAAAGCTGGCTTCCATCTGGTTGGCCTGTCCTGGTGCATGAGATTATCTGTCCTCAGGTGCAGGGCATTTCCCTTTGCTGAACTTCATGAGGATATTACCCACTTCTACAGCTTGTCAAGTTCCTTCTGAACAGCAATGCAACGACTGGGTTTATCAACCACTCTTGCCAGCTTTGTATCATCTGTAAACTTGCTGAGGACACATTTGGTCAAGTCATCCAAGGCCTTATTGAAGATGTTAAACAATATTGTCCCCCAATTGACCCCAACCACTAGTGACTGGCTTCCAGCTCAAGCTCATGCTGCTGATCACAGCCCTTTGATCCTGACAGTTCAGTGAGTTTTCAGTCCACCTCATCATCCAGTGATCTTGTCCACACTTCATCACTTTGCCTACGAGGATGGTGCAGAGTGTTGTGCCTTACTGAAGTCAAGATAAATAACATCCCCTGCTCTCCCCTCATTCATAAAGACAGTGATCTTACTGCAGAAGACAGGATGGCCAAGAATGATTTCTCCTTTGTAAATGCATGTTGATTGCTCCTCAAAATCTTCTTGTCTTTGATATGCTTGGAAAATTGTTTCCAAGGTTATTTCTTTTCTCCATCATCTTCATAGGGATTGTGGTGAGAGCAGCCTGTAGTTCCCCAGATCTTTTTTCTTGCCCCTCTTGAAGAAACAAGTAACATTTGCCTTCTCCCAGTCCTTAGGAACCTCACCCAGTTGCCTATGGACTATCAGGGCCAATGCCATTGTGTACATTCAGGTTGTTTAAATGTTCCCTACCCTGATGCTCCTCTACCAAGGGCAAGACTCCCTTATTCCAGACATTACCTCTGGTCTCAGGGCCTTGGGATTCCTGAGGGCTGCCCTTACCACCAAAGACTGAGGCAAAGAAGGCAAAGGATACCTCAGCTTTTTCCATGTATTTTGTCACCAGGGTGATGGTGACATTGAATAGTAGATCTACATTTTCCCTAGTCTTCCTCTTGCTACTTAGGTACTTACAGAAGCTGTTTTTGTTGCCTTTCACATCCTTTGCCAGTTTCAACCTGAGTTGGACTTTAGCTCTTTCAAGCCCATTGCCGCATGCTTGGACAGTGTCTCGATATTCCACCCAGCGCACGTGTCCCTGCTTCAACCTCTTAAATGCTTCCTTTTTATGTTTAAGTCTAGTCAGGAGCTCCTTGTTTATCCATGCAGGCCTCCTGCTACCTTTGTTTCACTTCCTCCATCTAGGGATGGACCATTCCTGAACTTGGAGGAGGTGATCCTGAAAAATCAGCCAGCTCTTTGGAAGTCCTTTTCTCTTCAGAGTCTCTTCAAAGCAGATGCCTCAAGCAAAACCTGTGCTACTGAAGTTCAGTCTTGATGCTGATGTGTGTCTTCCTCTGTTTTTGCAAGATCTTGAACTGCACCATCTCACGGTCACTGCAGGCACTGTCCCTAGCATTCACAACTTGACCAGTTCTTTTTTGTTTGTGTCACCTCCATGGGAGTGCCTCCTCTTACGGACTTTTTGATCATCTATACCAGGAACTTGTGTATTCAGTCCAGAACTCCTGGACTGCTCTGTTGTGTTGTCCCTCTGGCAGATATCAGCATATCTGTCCCTCTGGCAGATGTCAGGATGGTTCATGTCCTCCATGAAGACCAGGGCCTGTGAACATGAGGTTTCTTCCAGTTGCCTGGAAGAGGCCTGATCTTCCACCTTTTCCTGATCAAGTGGTCTGTAGAAGACCAAATTATTACTATGTACTTGGTATTTACTGAAGTCCAGTAACATTCTTAAAAAGAGCCTTCTACCAAGCTTATAGCCAAGAATAAAAGAAAAAAGCACTACAGCTCCAAAAGACACAACTCCAACTATGTTTCAGAGATCTTACGTCTCAGATTTCCATAAGAAGATGATGGAGTGAATCCAGCAAGTGCATGTAGTTACATACTGCCCTTCATATGCTGAAGAATTATTTGTATGGCTGTTGTTGGCAACATGTTTATTAGTCTCCTGGTGTGAACAGCCATATGTTCTGTGGAAAACAAAATAAAACAAAACAAAAACAAACAAACAAAAACCCTACTGGATTTGAAATCAGAGTTCCTGGAGTTTGTTTGCAAATATGAATTTCTTGTAATTGTTTTAAAGGCTATTATTATTTGCCTGCTTTTTAAACAGGTAGGAATGAGGAACAAAAACACCCGTTGTCACCTCGGGCAGGTATCTCCTGCTGCAGGGTTACTCGAGCGCTGGAGACAGCCCTCGGTTCAGGATTGCTGCAGGTCAGGCAAGGGAAGAGCACACAGAGCATGGCGCAACACAGCAAAAACAGCAGCTCTGACCCTGGATGGATAAAACAGTTGGGCCAGTTGAAGCACATTCAGTCACACCACACCACTCCCCGGAATTAACATTAGGTCCTTGTTACATTTTTTTTTTTTTTTTTGACCAGATTGGTGCTCTGCTATTTTTGAAAAGCACACCCCAAATCTATAGCTATTAGCCTTGCTGTCCCAAAACCCAACCACTCTAGAGAAAGATCTGCTATCAGTTAATCATCTTGTTACCAACATATGTAGCACCTGGATGCCTCTATGAGACCAGAACTGCACTTTTGCTGGAAATGTAAACAAAATAATGCCACACAGGGGCTGTTCTGCATAACCACGTAGTCTCTCCCCTTTCCCTTGCTATGTGACCAGAATTCCAGGCAGAAATAATAGAGTGACAGATGGAGGGAGAAAAGAACTCTTCTAGGCTCTTGCAAATTTGTCTCATAAAAGTAAGTCAGTGTCCAGAAAGGCTTTTTCATTATTACCTGCAAGGAGACCACAGTAATGTCAGTGACAGAAGATTTCTAGCACTGAGAAGGCTCCTTGAAGGATGTTCTCCAGATCTCCATCATTTCCAATGACCTGCAGCACCCAGGTGACAGGACAGTTTAAGCACAACTGTCTTTCCCATTCTTACTGCCAACATTTGGGACAGTCAGTTTGACATGTCTGTAAAAGTGCAGCAAAGGTTTTCTCCCAGGTACAAACAAGTATTTCAAGTGTTATTGTATTGTACATATTGTATTTTGTATTATTTTCATGTACAACTTGCCTCCAGGAGGATGTTGCTTTTTGTCCAGCAAAGAGTTTTTCAAACACAAAACCCTGCAGTCATCAAAGAGCAGTCAGTGAAGCTTTTTACTTAGTGGTAAATACAAATGACAGGTAGAATTTAAAAAAATAGAGAAAAGAAGACTCCACCACTGAGCCGGTGCTTTCCTTTACTCACATCTGCCCACATCGTTTCCATATGAAAATGGCAAGTCTGTAGAATTAAATTCAAAAGCAATGTAAACGAAATCTCAGTTGAGTTGAACCACTTATATTAGAGTTGAAAAGTGGCATTTGCTGAGTTTTTGCTACATCGAAGGTGCTATTCTTCGTGTTGCTGTGACCCTGGTCCAGCAGAAGCTCACGAAGGCTGCACCCTACCCTGCCAAGGCAAAGCACTGGAGATCACTTGGTGGGGATGCATCAGCCTCACACCACTGCACACCACATGGCTTGCTTGTACAGATGTCAGGTGAGAATTTCACAGTTACGATAAAAATCAGGACAAACCCTGGCCAGCGTACCAGGAAACCTCTGCAGGCTTATGCAATCCTGTTCCTTCCAGTTAGGTCAAACAAAATTGCCCTGTCTCGGAAAAACAAAGCAACTACAAATAATTATTTTCAAATAACAATTCCCCTAAAATGTTATTAAAAAAATTCTGAACTCTGTTCTATTCTCATGTAAAAAACATTCCGTACATATCAGGGATCAGCCAGAATTCCCCTTCCTCTGCCTTGCCTTCATGTAAAATTTACTTTTAATATCACCCAGTTTCCTGAACCACAAAGTTACCTCAACTGTTTTTCACCTAGGCAAAATAAATTGCTAGGGTAAGAAGGGAATGCAGGTGTGTTTCCCCTGGCCCGGAGCAAAAGGAATTTGGGCAGGGGATGGGCTGGAAACAAGCAGGGAGTCGATGGCATCCTCTCAGCCTTTGCTTGGGAGGAATGCGGTGGGATGGCTCCTACGTAGGATCCCAAAGGGACACGGCCCAGAACGACCCCTCCATCTGCACCTCTTAAACCCACGCACTGCCTCCCGTGCTGGCCAGTTCTGGAACTATGATCAGCCTCTTCCTACTATGGGAAGCCCCTAACTTGCATGAGTTCCCATGGGAGGCAGCTCCCATGCTGCAATTTCCCTCTGCTTCCCATCCTGCTTCCCTTGTAATTTGTAACGTCATTATAAGCAAGGCGTAAGCACCAGGGAGAGGGCTCGATGCCTTTCATCCCTGCGGTGTCTCAGAACTAGAAGCTTGGAAATAACATAGTCCAGCTGTTACAGGGCATATCCCGAAAAAGACTCCCTCTTTAGGGCTCTTTTGATTGGGCTGGATATTGTCTTGGCGCTGCAAATGAAAATGTCCATAGAAAAGCAGAATGGAGCCTTGTGGAGGTGACTGGTCAGGTTTTAAGAAACATTTGCCTTGCTACAGAAATAGACTGATCTTGGAGAGAGATTTTCAATGGAGTTTAAAGCCTGTGGATTTTCATGGCAATTAGATGTTAGTCACCTTTCAAAAATCCCATTAGGCACCACTCCTTCAGAGCTGGCCTTCTGTTAGCAATGGACAGTGCCTATAATACCAAGTTTTGTGCCTGTGTGGGAAGAGGGTAAAAGCAATTAATTCTTCTGAGAAAGCACAACAAAAAGTGAAGCTTCAGAATCCAAAGGAGAAAAAATTGCCCTTTGGACGTATGCCATAGATTTTTATATAAAAGCACCCAAAAATGCTGATAATATCTTGCTCAGATAAAGCAACTAGATTTTTTTTTTACTGTATTTTATAGGATTTGCTATAAAGCTTATCCTGTTCAGCTTGATCTAACCCCTAACTGCAGTATTTCCCAAGGCTCTTCTTGGTGTATGATGGTGAACATAGATATGCTTGGCATATAGATAGTGTCCCTATGACCAGGACACTGTGACCATATTGACTACAGACCCATGTGACATTATGCCTCCAGGAGAGGGCCGTGGCAGAGGAGGACAGGAGAGAGAGAGGAGATGCTTTTATGATCATTATTCAGTTAGGTAAAGAGTGATTATCACTCCTACCCTGGAAGGAGAAAAAGTAGGTGTGGAACCTACTTCATATCTGCTCTCCACAACACTGAGTAACCAGTGTGAATTACCCCCTGCAAAGACAACTTTTCTAAGTTAAGCACACATCTACATAATCCAGCGTGTGCAAACAAATCATGCATGCAAATCTGGTATCTTCTTAGGTATTTATGTGTGTGACCATGCAGAGCATTCATGCTAATCCCTGATTAAAAATATAGCCTTAAATTATGCACAAAATACTGTGAAGGAATGCTTGCATCGTAGTAGACAAATAATAAGTTTAAAGTCGCATGAGATGTTGGTCTTCAGCTACAAGTATGGTCCAAGTGTTTAATAGTGCACTTCAAGCCTATGTATAGACTGAGCCTTTTTGAAACTATTTAAACATAAATATTGGCATTTCTAACTATATTTTTAATGCTTAGACCCCTCACCAGACAAAAAAAAAGTTTAATTTACTAATTACATATTTGCTTGTCATTTGTTTTCATTTACTAGTTACATATTTGTTTGTCAGGAGTAGCCACAGAAGGTTTTCTGCACATGTTTCAGAATACTGCAGCACCAAAAGCAACACTCTGCTAAAGCAAGCTCCTGAAAACCATCACTCTGTATAAATGGGGATAGCTAGGACACTCTGCAAGAGATCTGGGCTAAAACCCTCTTAGGTTGCCCTTAAGTTAAAAGTAGGAATTCACCTCTTCCCTAAACCATGCTGCTGCTCAGGTACATTAGAGATCGATTTGAGTGTCACCTTCAATATCTCTGGGGATGAATGAATGGGAGCACTTGTCTGGACTCCCAGGCAGCTAATGTCTCCCTTTTCAACCAAATTTGATTTTAAGGTTCACTTACCTCCTGGGGGGCACATAAGAACTTGAATAAGGCCTCTAAGAAAGTGGCCTCAAGGCCTCAAGTCTTGAGTAGGTGGAATTTAAGCAAAGTCTGGCTCTGTATACCTCACAGGAACAGCCCAAATGTTGAATAGTAAATGCTTGTAACAAGTTTTTTCTCAAACGTCAGGGAGTGTATTTGTAGAAAAAAATTAATCAAAATATACACACACACACACACACACACAAAAATCCCACAACCCAAAGAACAAAGCATAGAAAAAATGTGATCTGCTAATGAACAACCTAGAAGTAGTAAAGTTATTCTGCAAAAACAGTGACGGGACCCACAGCTCCACCTGCACCACAGACACCCTCAAACGTCCCATTTCTATCCCAGCTACAGAAAAACACCTCCTGGTTCTTCAATAGCCCTTCTAGCTTTGCGGATAAGGAGGGGGCTGCTCTGCAGATAGAAGTGAATCTTGCTGCCTTGAAAACCTGCAGGCCACGGGAGCAGGCAGGGCAGGTCCGAGGTTCTCCTGCTGCTGTCAGCCTGCAGGCCGACGGGCCCAAAGGGACACGCGCCGGGCACTGACCTTGATCCTGAGGGGAAAGTGGAGGAGAAGTGGAGGAGGAAAGGCAGATTTGCTGCCATTTGTCTCTGGGGCAGTTTTTGTTGGGGGCAAGTGTCAGCTTGGTATGGAGGNAGGCAGATTTGCTGCCATTTGTCTCTGGCAGAGACAATTTTTGTTGGGGGCAAGTGTCAGCTCAGTATGGAGAGCCTGGTTACCTGTCCCCCTTGCAAGGCAAGGAAGCTTTGGAGAACATGTTCCTCTCTCCAGGCATTTTCATTATAGACATTGAAAAAGCACCCTAAAGAACCATAACTTCTATTCAGCTGTATGAAACCACAGAGAGGGAAATTTATCATTCTTCTATTTGAACAAAGCTCGTCTGTGACTGGAAATATTAACTACAACTGTTCAAATGTCGTTGGCTCTTCAAACAACACATCTCCAGCCACTAAACCAGCCAGCTAGTCCATGGGCCAAAACCCCAACGGCATTAATAGAGAAACAGGCAAACTTCTCGGGAGTGGTCTTGGCTCTCAGAAGCTGCTTTGCTAAATTGCACCTCCTAAAAGAGGGGAGCTGAACAGAACTGCAGCCGCCCAGGCGCCGCCGCCTCCGTGGGCCCTCTCTGGCCTGCGCTGCCTGCAGCCTCCAAATGGACCAAATGGACCTGTTTTGTGCTCCCTCGTAGCAGGCCCGTGCCACCACGCTGCATTCCCTGTTCGGTGACAGTCAGACAGCCCTGGATGGGTCCTTGGCACCTCCTGTTGATGTCCTCCCACTGCCCCATCCCACTGTGTCCTGCACTGAGCCCCTAAAAGCCCCCCAGGGCTCTTGGCTTTGGCTGTTGTCAGCCAGAGAAGCAGGAAGATGACAGAGTTTTGCTTGGGCCTGCAATTTTTTTCTCTATTTCCTGCATTTTCAGCAGTTTGAGGAATTAAAATATCCTCAGTTGCTTAACCAGGGACATCATCTGGAACAAAATCAAGATTAGGAAATCTGTGTTTTGCACCTTTCTGAGCAATGTGCCTTTAGGTGGTGCCTTTAGGTGTCTCGAGATAACACACCAATTTTCAGCACTCCGTAAGCTACAATTCACCCCCCCCCCCCCTTTTTTTTTTAAATATGAAATACATTTAAACAGATTGCAAGCCCTTCCAAAGCTAACAAGGAAAGGATTTCATTCTCAGGCTGAAGTTAGTGAGGTTGAGATGAAGCACTGCATGCCAAGACCTGTCCGATGCCCGGAACAAGCAAGGATGAAGATGAGAGGAGTCATTGTAAGACTCCGGGCGACGGGGCAGGGCCCATCTCTCCGCAGCCCCACGTACACCTGAGCATTTCAACAGCAGGCAAACAGTGCGACCAGATTGCTTACAAGAGTGGGGAAGTACATCTTGACAGCATTTTGTTTCTGCTGTAGTTAGTGATGACAGAAGAGGTGATTATGAAAAGCAGTTGAAACATTTTTCCTCCCCCCCAGACTGAATGATTCATAACTCCTCGTTGATGCTGTTGTCTCAAAACCAAAGGAGGCTGAGGGAAGGAAGAAGGAAGAAAAGAAAAGGCAGGGAGAACGGGTAGTGAGCTGCGTGCAGCAGCATTTTGCAATCCTGAGCCCCTCTGCGCGTGTTCTTTAACTTGTGCATACAAATATCCCCCTACGCAGCATCAGTCCAACACACGGTGGGAACAGGAGAAAAACAAAGTACAAAACCAACGCCTGCGTGGAAGGCAGAAGAAAAAAGGCAAACAAAAGTCTAGACACTGGCTCATGCATTTAAGGATTGTTCATTATTTCTCACATTAAACTAACATCTATACCCCAAAATAATTTGTATACCCCAAAATGAGTATCTGGGGATAAAGGTCAAAAACCCCTTTTCTCAGGACACTGGGTCCCAGAAAGGTGATCTTCAAAACCTGCCTGGATGTCACCCTGTGCCCCGTGCTCTGTGTGTCCCTGCTGGAGCAGGAGGGTTGGACTAGATGATCTCTAGAGGTCCCTTCCAACCTCAACCATTCTGTGATTCTGTGTGTAACATGAGCTAGATCCTCACCCATGTTAGTCAGAATAACCAGAACAAAGCCAAGGCAGCTGCGCCCGTTTACACCCGCGTCAGCTGTGACCTGTTTAAACATTTTTGGAAGGAGTCCAGCGATAGAGTCTAGACATTGTTATTCAGAAATAGCTTGATCTTCATCTTTTCTTCCTCTACAGAAAGAAAAAGGAAATGCATGTCACGAAACTTTTCACCCAGAACAGCAGGGAAAAACTGGACAGTAACCCAATTAAAGGCAGATGAGAAACACTTCAAAGGCACATATAAAGAAACATCAGCTATCTTGGTCCTCCTTGTGCTTGTGACTGCATGAAAAGAGATTGCATGGAGCCTGGAATTGGGTGATCTGCTGTGTAAAATCTTCTTTGCCTTAGAGAACAAAATTCAAGGGGCCATTTCATCAGCTTTGCCTCTTGGGGCATTGCAGCAACCTCCTGCTTTTATCTTCCTCAGGCCCTGATCTGGCAGACCCAGTGCCCAAGAAAATAAGTCTTATTAGCGTCTGGTATCTCATGTTTGCCAGGAAAAACCTAAGGTACTTGTAAGATCTTCTATGATTTGGGGCTATTTCGAACAGCACTGTCGTCTTGCCCCTGGCTTGCTTACTAAAAATGTTGTCTAAGTGAAATAACTTCTCTAACTCTAATATTTTGCCTCTTTCTGGCTTATATTGCTGCTAGGTCTCCTGGTCACAGAATTTTATTTTTAGCTTACTTCTCTTATTTAACTTCCATGGAAGATTTCAGCATGCTCCTTCCACACGAATATCTGCACCAAGAGGTAGGGAGATGAGGGATCCTTTGAAAGGAACATCTGTGAAGTCTTTGTGCTGCAGTATCCCGAAGGCCTTGACATTATGTCTCTTCCTTTGCTTCTGCATCAGCTTCTTGTCTCTTCATATGTAGCTTTTAAGTATATTTTTAGATAGTTGAACAATTCAAACAGTGTGCCTGGAGCCAGCATTTAAACTTGGGCCTACATTTTCAGAAAAAGAAAGGTTTAAAGTTAGACTGGTTATTTAGAAGTTTCAAGAAGGCTGATCTTTCACTGACATTTTTACATGTCTTATTTTTGTAGCTGCTTATATTTCAGATGAAGAAAGTGCATATTATAGAGAAAAGAGGTTTCATGAGAAGGTGAATCCTAGATTAGTTAAGTCTATCAAAGAGGGCATTTTATTTATCAGGCTGAGCTCAACCAGGCTGCTTTCGTACAACTCAGTCTATGATGAGATGCTAAAGCTGGTGTCGGAGGTGTCAGGACTGTATCACAAACGATGTGTACTAATCATGCAGAGCACAAATACAGCACAAAATTCAGTTTGATAGTTCCTCATTCATTAAAACATTTTCAAAGATTTACATTATAGGGATAAGCAATATGCTATAATATATATTGTTTCTTCTCCTGTAGCTGGGAAAAAACAATATAAACCTCCTCCTGGGAGTCTGCAGCTGAACACAAGCAAATTCATGTATCCACACATGGTCTGGGTCCAGTGGGGCACACTTATGAGTGTGGAACCGCAGGCTTAGAAGACATGTAGGATGACAGCAGGAAGACGAAAGCCAAATGACCTCAGCAGCAAACAAAAGGATAGAGTATGTGGATATTCAGACAGACAGACAGACAGAGATCCTCATCTCATGGGAGAATCCCATTTCTAACATTAGGATTCCTTGGGAAATGAAGGTGTAGCCTGACACACCTAAAATGGGCAGGTACTTCTCTCAGAGAACTCCACTATCGCTGCTACTGACTGTTCTCCCATCCTAGGGCACCCAGTCTTTACCTGTTGAGAAATTATGTCCATCACCAAAAAAAGACACTACAGTGACATGCAAGATAGGGAGCTGCAAGGTGTTTTACCTAGAGGAAGGAACATTGGTTGTGTGAGGACCTCACCACCTCCTTGCACACACGTCCTGGCACACATGTAGGATCTGGATGACCTGACCCTGCTGCACAGTGCAGCAGCTGCACTGACTTGCTTCTCCCCACAGATGAGAACATGACCAGCAGCGAGGCTGGGCTGGCCCTAGTCACTGTGCATGGCAGGAGTTAACACAGACCCTGCTGGAAAGTCACGTGTAGCTCATGGGTTCCAGCAGAGTCACTGCTGAGATCACTACTGCAATCTCCTGCCCACCTGCTCCTATTTCTGTTCTTTCGTAAGATTGTGAGTACTGGCACACGGCAAACACACTGTAGTTCTGCTCTCTTCCTGCTCTACTCCTGGTCCCACTCATTCACCAATCACCTCTTTATTTTACACTTGCTATTTCTGTTGGTGCTTCGTGTCCCTCTTTTTCCTCCCCTCTGAACGATACCAACCACCATCCAAACATCAGTATCTGCAGTGACTACTACAGCTGCAGTCCTGATAGTGGGATACTTCCCTCCTCCACACTGGCAGCAGCACCCTGTTCCCTGGCACCTGCTTCTGATGTTGAATCACGGGAACCTGAGCAGAAGGCAGACCAAGAATCCAGTGGGATGACTTGACCCTGATAGTCAACGAAAACGGGATTTAAGTCATTATCACAGTAGATGGAAGAGTTAAGTCAGAGTGGGACTAGAAAAGTATGAAATTGAAAAGAACAGGACAATAAAATAAAAGAATTTTGTTGGGGTCATACTGAAAGAAAAATGTACTTCATTTCAGGTGGCTCCCAGTTTCTATCCAGGGAAATGTGTTCTTTGCCACAGCAAAATGTGAAGTAACCCAAAGCAACTTAGCTTTTTCTCATCACCTCATAATGGAAATCCAGAGCAACTGGATATCTTCAAAATCGGTTTAACTGGGTTTCAGATCCTGCTTAGTAAAGGAGGGACTCACACACATATCCAGAAAAGCAATGCAATAATATTAGTGATAGCTCTGAAAGCCATAGGAGAGTCCATGAGGAAACTGATGCTTCTGACTTCAGTGTAGCATTAAACAGGACATTCTGCAATGAGGTCCAAAGCTGCACAGTGAAGCTGTTACTAGCTGATCACTCAGCAAACATTGTGCATTTTTTCCCTGAACAAAGCAGTGATCCTACGGAAAATAAAGCATGTGATTATACAACAAAAACCTGCACTGTAGTACATACAAATGGTACAAAACTAACCCTGCAGGGCAAAAATTAATTCTAATTCTTACCTTCAGAGTTACTGTCTTCGTAACTTAACGTTCTTCTAATACAGCTTTTGGGATGAAAATCGGTATATGCCAGCAAAAAAAGAAATCCAAACTGGACAGCTGGATGTCATTTTTCCCCTCCAAGGAATGTCACGTTTGGAATGGCCCAGTGGGCAAGGCGAATGCATAATGGTTATTCAGAAAGCAATTAGATTCTGACCGCAGGGAAATGTTTTCTGAATGGACTGAGCTTTAATAGAATAGATCCAATAGTCTTTTTTGTTCCTCTCTTTTTTATATAAGGAGTCTTTTTTTTTCTTAGAGTTAGGATCTGGGTTAACGATGAACACATTATTATACTCTTCATACAGTTCTTCACTATGAACCCAGACATATATCTTAATAGCTACAAGAGCTCCATTCAAAGAGACTATAAATAAAAAGTGTCTAAAGATATTTTGAGGTAATGACACTATACATACCCTTAGCCAGAAGCACAGTTAATGCTACTGATTTTTTTGCTTTTTCATTTACAGAAACATCAAATCAGAGGAGCAGTCAGTGTTTGAGCCTGATACAAATAATAAAACCAAGCAGCAACCCAAGCCAAAACTATAAAGGAATTTATTTGCCTTTGAGCTATTCTATTCTTTTTTACTAGATCTCACATCTTCTTGTGCTGTTCCTTTCAGCTCTAAGACATTAGAAGCTACAGTTTATTTAAAGAGCTAATAACTAACAAGCCTCAATGTTCTCTTACCAAGGACAAATCTTAGAGAGCAAATGCAAAAGGGTTCAGTTAGGTTAGACAAGCTGACACTGCTAGAAGATTTTAATCGAAGGATAAGCAATAGAAAACAACATGACTTCTAGAAATCAGTGTTTGATAATATGTTTAAATCCTTTAAAATAACTTTATAATGACAAACTGTAGATATCTCCATTACAGGAATCACAATCACTTGTCAAGATTATTTAGTAACACAGCACATGTAGTCCAAACACTGAGAAGAACAGAAATAAAAAGTATATTTTCTTTATTCTTTTATGGATGTTTCACTCAAGGAGCAGGCTGTTTCACCCAACCTACAAGACAGAGTGCTGCATTATCCAGGATTGCTATTAAGGTATCTACACTTTTCTTACAACCCACCGAAACCCAGAAGTCCCCTACAGCAGCTCACTACTATAGAGCTCAGAAGGCACCAACATTTCATCTACTCTTTTTACTCAGGGTGTTGTCAGTTCTCAGTTGTGTCAATTATGCATGCAAGGCTTGCTTCCTGCAGACTCAAACCTACCAGCTGTTGCTTGTCTTCACACAGAATCAATCTCAAGTGTCTCTAATTAGCCAGTGAGATCAGGTGCTCTCATAAAAGACTGCAGGGTTGGCTTAGCTTCTTGGTGCATCAGAGCCAGGCTTTTGTATCTGGGAGCAATCAACAGTTAGTAGAAAAGGCTCAAGCTTATGTCAGCTCCTCTTTTTGATGTTGTGTATAACACAAGGTGGGTCAACTTCTTTTCTTCCTGCTTTGTTGTAGTAGTTTTTTCTCCTTTGTCAGTAGGTAAATGCCTTCATACAATGTGCTTCTATATATGGACTGATTAAAACAAACAAAACCAAAAATATTTGATTGAGTACTGATATTCATGATGTTATTTACTGTATGGTGATCAGCCTCCTGTTGTTAACACACAAGTCCATCCTTCTTAGTGACATGCAAATACTGAACAAATTCTAATGATGAAGACTGCTTGTAAGAAAGCTAACCACCTGCTTGGGCAGGTACTGGAGTTAAACACCTGGATTACATCAGTAGTGATCAAATGATAATACCTTGCTCTTGTGAAGAGTTTGCACTAGTATGCTGAGATCTCAAGGCGCATTACAGCAAGAAATGGGTACTCTGGGAAAGCAATGGGGAAGCTAGTGTGTAGATGAGTGAAAAGACATACTCTGCCAGCCAAGAGTCAACGGCAGGGAGGGGATTGAGGCCTGTCTCAATTCCCAGACCAGTTTTCTATCACACTGCTGCAAAACTAGTACTAGTTAATGCTTTTTAACACTACAACATTATAGAGACAATTGACAAAAGAAAAAATAATCCTACTTGCCTTGCTTTCAAACTCCTGCAATATTATAACAGGAGTGTGTCTACTAAGATCCAATATCTACTCTGTGACCAGTTCAGATTTTCAGTGACACATGAGTGAATGTTAGCTGTGTAAGGTAGTTAAATAAGTCTGGAACAACACATACACAGGTGGGGAATAGAGAACTGAAAGGGAAATTCATGGTCTAAGTCCACCTGATATCTGTTTTCCAGTATGTGCGGAAAATCTTCCTTGGGATAAGTGAACTTGACCCTTTCAGAACTTGCAATCAAAATTACATGGAGAAGAAATTATTGGTTGCTCTTGTCTAGAGTGATTGATAGCCACTAATTTAGAATATTTTTTTTATGTGTAATTGCCAGTATACTTCTATTTACAGAGGAATTACATAAAAGGCAGCTCTATTGTAGCGATCAGGTTAGAACAGTATTTTCTTCAACAAGGCTGTTCTTTGTGTAGCTTGGAGTCACATAACTACATGCTCAAGTGACTGAAGGAGGCATTATAGCTTTGCGCTCATATTTAACCTGCAGAGCTACCCCATCTGAAAGGGGAATGGCTAACTCTGCTCTGACTCATACATCAAAGGAATTGTTTCATTTTAAAAAACAAAACAGAACTTCATTTACACCTGAAATTGTGCCAGTGTAACTGAGAACAGATTTAAAATGAAATATTTGTACTATGAGTGATTATGGCTGATCATTAGAATTATTAACCAAGTAAAAACACTTATTTACTTGTGAGGCAAACTCGTGCAGTATAGAAGCTGGAGGACATGAATGGATATAGAAATTCCATATGGCATTTTTCAACCACTTTTCAGTATAGAACTACCTACAGAAAGAATTGGCAGGATTAGTCTGGTGTTTTTGAGAAGTGTAAAATATATGCTGTCTTTTATGCCCCTCACTTCTAAAAATGTTGGAAGAACATGGCAACTGTGTTTTCATTTATTTTCTGTCTCTCTCTGAATGTAATTATTTACTGTCTCTTCATCCCTTCTCTGTAAGTGACAGCCTAACAGATGAAAATCTTAAAAGACCACAGAAATGTAATCAGCCTCCTACTCCCTGCAAGCAGGCCACCATAAAATCAGTTGAAGAGCTGTGAGTGCAGCTGATCTAGAAATGGAAAGGTCAGCCTCTTGTCAAGCATTTTTGAAGCTGTATGACACACAGATGCCTACTTGGTTTATGGTCTCTCCTTTATAAACCACTCTGCTTGAGCCTGTAGAGTTAGATCCACAAAGGGACACACATGCCTGAACTTAGACATTGATGTTTAGTGCTAATGTTAAAATATGCCATTTCCAAGATTTTTGCTTAGCCCTACAGACACTGAAGCTTGGAGACATCTAAGTTTTGCCCTGTAAGTTCTCCCAGAAACATAAAGTTCTACTTGACTTCAGAAGACATCTTAAGAAGATGGGGCCAAACTCTTCTCCGTGGTGGCCAGTGACAGGACAAGGGGTAATGGGTACAAGTTGAACCACAGGAAGTTCCACCTCCATGTGAGGAGGAACTTTCCTGTGAGGGTGACAGAGCCCTGGAACAGGCTGCCCAGAGAGGCTGTGGAGTCTCCTTCTCTGGAGATCTTCCAAACCTGCCTGGATGCCACCCTGTGCCTCATGCTCCAGGTGTCCCTGCTGGAGCAGGGGGTTGGACTAGATGAGGTCCCCTCTAACTAGAGGTCCCTTCTAACCTCAACCATTTTGTGACTGACTTCACATAGTCAAGCTCTATGACCAGCTCACCTGCTGTCTACATCTCCTGATCTAATTAGTGTGTTTATTTAATGAACACCTACAGCATTTTTCTTCCTCTAATAGTAACTGCCACTTTTGTTTGGAAGCATGACTATAGGAATCCTTCCCAGAACTAGTACAACCTGCCCTGTAGTTCAAATAGTTTTAGGAAAGGCAAGTAGGGGTGACAATGAGTTGCCTATTTGGGCATTTTGGGATTTATTTTTGGAAACAGCGGAGAAATATTTCTAGTTTTTTTTTTTCCATTTTTCTTGGACATCCCAGGGTATATCAGTGGTATTACAAAATCTATACAGAGTGTTTCTGAGGTGTTCTCAGTGATTGCCCAAGCTTCACAGAGCTTCTTATTAAGCAGTGAGAAGAGCAGACAGGACCATCTTATACCATTCATAGGACATGACTATGCAGCATAATTTTCTTGAGAGGCACTTGGATGCTACAAACACAGACAAATTTTAAATGTTTAAAGTTTTTAAAAAATTTAAGAAGTACAAGAGGCTCCTAAGCAACTGTTGTCTTGTCATTCATTCTCCACCAGCAGGCTTGGTTGTCCTTGGATGGCCCCAGGTTATGAGTCAACAAGGACATTTACATCATGTCTATGGTTTAGCTGTCAAAGGAGGGGGTAGAACTGCATTAACCAGCACATCTATTACCTCATGGTATGTATGTGCATTAGCTGACTAACTACACTATCATCCCTAGTACAAACCTTCCTTACTTTTCCTGATGCTGCTTTCCCAATTTTTCCTGATTTTTATTGTATCTTGCTGTTAGGCCAAAGCTGAAATTTAATGGGATTTTTTTAGTGTACTCACATGTACAATGGTGTCCAAATTCAAAGTAACATTTGTAAATATGAAGGATCTTTGTGGTTTATAAGGTGTCTTTCACACTTTTAGGCATGCTAAAATATTAAATTAATTAAAAGAATATGTTGTGATAAGAATTAGTGTGGAAATAATGGATCAGCAGCCACAGGTCACAAAAAGCCCACAGAGAACATTAGATGGCTAATATCTTCTGTGTTAATCCTGAAAATGATCTACATGAAATTTTAATGCACTTAAGTCCATTTTGAGCAGCAATTTGTCATGTATCATTAAATCACACGGCCAAACAAGTTCTGATATTAATAATTTGTATTACTTCATTGCAGCCAAACATTTAGAAAACTCCAGCGATATTTCTTTTCTTCATCTCTACCTGGAAGCATCTGGCTGCTGCATATATGGTACTTGGTGCCTAATTCTTTTCATACTTTGAATTTGTTAGTCTGTACTTACTCAAAAATACTGCAATATAAAATATGCAATTATAATATTTATTCTTTAGAGTTCTGTGTGGTATTTGACTCCCACAGAGATTTTTCCCAGCTCTGGGAATTGGTGAGTCAATGTTTTCTCAGCTACAGACCAGCAGCTATAACTAATGTTTTCAAAGCTGCCAGAACCTGCACTGCTAAATCCAACTAAATCTATTATTATGGATTTAGGACATTATAGATTTATTTATATAATAGTGATATGATTTTTAGAAATATTAAAAATCTTGACTGAAATAAATGAAGAAATTATTAACATTCATAATTGGCAAATAGAAACAATAGTCTATACTTATCCTTGTGTAATTGTGTCTGGTCATATCTCCTTCATCAGGACCAGTCTGGCCTGGATGCTCCCATTACACAGCCAACCGCATCAGAAAAACAGTTCTTAAGCTTGGGTTTAATATTACAGTGGTGGCCAAAGGGACACCACAGTCCGGGTCATACCTAAAACAAGTTGCAACTAATAACTCACAAAATAGATGACTAATAGTGAGAAATGAATGTGGCTTGGATAAAATTGCCGAGCTGTAATATGGTGCTAAAAATTTTCTTTAAATTTCAGAATATTGAGAATAAATTGAGAATATTTTTAGAGTCAACCCAACAGCCTTGTAAAGGCTGATTACTACATTCCAGAGAAAGAAGTGAGAGATGCTGTTGCCACAGAGCTTTCCCTTAGAAAACTGCCCAGTGGACGTGGTTGGAGAGGTGAAGGCTTCTCCCCATCACAGGATGGCTCTTGTCACGCAGCTGAGAGGTGAAGGTTTCTTCCTTTTGCTGCAGCGACTCCTCGGCCCTTTCTGCCTTGCTCATCCTCTTGGGGACGCTGAGATGAAGGCTGCAAGTGCCAGCCCTGCAGTGAGCAGCCCTCGGCCGCTGCCGATGTTGCAACAGGAAGGGAGGAGGAGGAAAGCACCACAAAGCCGGTGGGTGGCAGCAAGGGGAAGAGCCCATCTCCTTCACCCTGTACCCGAGAGTCACCTTCATCCTACGCTCATATTAGCTCTCTGTTTTAGGTTTCCCCACCTGTTCAAGCTGACTGGATTTATATTCCCTTTGCAGCAGTAATGCAGCCTGTCCAGCCCAGCTGACATGGCAAGTCTGCAGTGGCGGGTGGAGGGTCTCCTAGCATACAGCAAAATGCTGTACCCTTATATCAAGCTGAAAAAAACAAACTCAGTTCATGCACAGGTCAAAGTTTTGGACTCATCTCTGCTTGAGAAGCTTTGTTATTTATTAATTATACTTAAAATTTTATAACAGCTTAAAAGGAATGTGAGCCAGAGGCAACACTTCCAGTCAAGCCTCCCTTGTGCAATGCTTGTGTAATGGGCTTATTTTAGTGCTGCTTCGTGCAGCCTGGAAAGGCTCCAGCCTGTTCCCTTCTCTGAAGTCTCTGCTGGTGCTCGCGATTTCCTCATCCTGTGATGGGGCAACCTTCGGACATGCAGATCCCCCCAAAAGCCCTGCTCTGTTGTGAAAGCCCATGCGTGGGAGTCCAACACACTCAGCGCTGAGGGAGGCAGGGAAAAGGCTTCTTGCCCAGGCACTTTCTCAGGAAAATCCATGATTGCTGCCTCCTGATACCCACTGGTGAGACTGGAGAGTCTTCACTTCTGCTTTGCAAGCTGCTTCCCTGCTTGAAATCCCCACTCACAGTCACATGCAAGGCACCTGCAGGGTGGCAGGAGCAGGATCCATGTTTCTGGATCAAGAAGTTCAGAAGCCGTGCTCCAAGGTGCTGTAATGAATGAGCTCGGGTGTGTTTCAAAGAGCTGGTATGCAGTGATTTGTGTCAGGAAAGGCTCTAGTCCTTCATGAACATTGGAGGTACAACTTGTCACTGCCTCTTGGTGCAAAGCAACTGTTTACTTGGTAGTACACATTCTGAGAGAGAAAATCCCTGCTGGAGTGGTTTGCATCCATTTGACCAGAGTTTCAAACACCTCGTGGGGTGGAAATGGGGGAAATGAATTCTGGCTGAGCCTCTTTGGGACAAGGATGGGATAGTTGGGTCATGGAAACTAAGGACCAGACTCCAACATATGATGGCCTGTGCGCGCAGCTCAGTCACCTCAGCGAAGCCCTGCAGGTCTCTTCTGGCTGGCTGGACCAAGCTGGAGCCTGCCCCGTTTCGGGGCAGCTCCGGCGCCAGCTCCTGGCAGCTACAGCCACCTACTGGTTCCTTCGTGCATCTCTCGGGTTCCTCCTCCGAGTTGCGCCAGTTCTCGCATGGCAAAAACAGAAGATTGAGGCTCAACCTGCTATGCGCACACTCGGTTTATAAACAAGCTTCATCTGTTTGACGTGGAGACAAGTTCTCATTCTTATCAGGATCTTTCTTGGCTTTCCTTTCCATCAGTTTTCAAGTGATGGATTTTTTCAGTCATACTTTTTGAGTATTTCCTAAAGGGTTACTTATAAACATTTAATGTATTAGTCAGGAAAACACTGCAGTTGTGTCAAGTAGATTGGTAGACTTTTGCCTGTTTTGCATGAAGGTGGTGAGGGAGTACTGAGACACAAGTCAGAAGGGTTCAAGACATCCCCTGTAGCATGATTGGTGTGGGGGCACACCAGGCAATTCCTTACTGCAGCACCCACTGCTCGATGATGTCTCTTGAGACTGGCCCCAAAGGAAGAAGCTGTGAGCATGCAGTGCACTGCATCCCGTCACGAAAGGCATGAGAAATCTCTAGAAACCATTTCCACGTTTGTCATTCCCTGCTTGCTTTGGCTTTGACAAATGCAAACAGGAAAAAGGTTGTCCCAAGGTCATCCCAAGAAGATAGACCTGAGGAGGTGGTCCCAGGAAAAAGGTCATCCAAAGAAGAAGATAGACCCAAACAGAAGGCAGACCAAGGAAGTCATCCCAAGAAAAAGGCAGACCCAAGAAGAAGATAGGCCTGATATACGTGCAGTGCAGTGTAAGTGGTCTCTAGGTTGTAACTAATACTGGCAAAGCCAGTATTAGTTATATCTTAAGCGTTTTACCACACCTGATAATTAGGAAGTGCTTAGAAAATCATATGCAAAGTAAATAAAATAAGGCAGAAGGTACACTTAAGGAAGTGGCTCTTGAGAGGTTTTTCCAGGGTGATGTCTGTGGATAATGTGCCACCCAGCTTCTGCCAGACCATATTAAGATGAGCCATTTAGTGAATGCTTTGATTTTAGCAATAAAAGATATTATCAGTGCCCCTTGATTTCTTTTAAATTAGCATACAACCTTCAAGAATAATGTTACAGGTCTCATAAACAAACCTAGCAAAAGAAACAAATGCTAATTGGGCTGCTGATCTCTACTGCAATACTCAGTAGCTTTTGATTCTTCCCTTCCTCTGTTGCTGACTGTAATTCCTCCCTGCTTCCCTCTCTTCATTCCTTTGTCTGGTGCATTAACCTTTTGGTTCCTCTGTTCATGTAATTTTTCCTAGAAAAATCGTCCTCCTTTCCTGCACCTCTCTGTCCCCTCACGTTTGTGGCTGTGGGTGCTGTTCAAAAGAATTCAAAAGGGCATGTCTGGTCCTAGGGCTCTCACTAGCAACAAAAAAGAAGTAAATTCACAAACTCTCTGTGGTACCGATAGGAAATAAAAAAGATAATCAAGTTTCAAGGTCCATATTACATCTTCATCCTCTCCTCCTTGTCTCCTGTCCTTGACTCTACTATTAATGGTCTTTTGATGTTTTATAACATTGGAGTTCATGACTTTTCCAGACTAACTCTTTTTCATTCATTTTTCATTTTTCTTCTTAAAGCTTTTCCTCCCCTCTCCAAGAGGAGCTCCTCCAAGCTTCCTGGTATCTCTTCCCCTTCCCTCCCTGCTCCTTCACCCCGGGAGACCTCTTCCGCTGATGTGGATGTACGTACCACCTCTACAGCAACTACCTTTAAAATACATCATCTACCGCTGACTGTGCTGCCTATCAGTTTGGCATCTTCCTGCCTCTCCAGCACGACACCCTGACTGGCAGCTTGCTGCCACGCTCACTGAGATCCAAAAGGAGCTCATTAAAAACCAAACACAGCAACCCAGCTTTCCCTACTTGTCTGGCTGGCAGCCAGTGTGTTTGTCAATTTTAATCTCTTTGATATTTAAATTTAGCTCTTTTATTGCTGATACCATTTGGCAGAAGGTGTACTTACAATATTGCTCCCAAAGCTATTCGCCAGGCATCTCTTTGCTGCATTCAAACCCTTCCCAGGAATTCACTTCTGCTTATAAAAAAATGTAGGGATGAACAAACTGTCCTAATTAGTTAAAGGGATAATTTTATTGTTATCACTCTTCTTTCTACTGAGGGTTTGCATAATGCCATATCGAAGCTTCCCTTCTAGTCAGGGACTGTCTTTAATTGTTTGTGGCACATTTTAAACACTTCATATGTCCTGGTAAATTAATAAGTGTGTTTGTGTGGTTTTTTTCATAGAATCACAAGGGAGAGGAAAGTATCCCAGTAATAGTGCAGTGTGGTTATAAAACCACAACATTGGCATAGGGGAGGCAGATGAAGTATCTGCCCGAGAATGTTGTACTCCTGTGTCCTAGATTTGACACTGGTGGTGCAAGGTGCTGTTGATTGCACTAAAACTTTTCTTGTGCTGAATGTGTGGAAGAGGAAAAAAAACAAGGAAGTTGCTTTAAAATTAGTTTTGACAAGACTCTTTCAACTTGTGCAAGTGTTTCCTTCATGAAGGTCTTAACCTACCTATTATTGTTCTCTGAGGCTCCTAACTTCTCTTTTTGGAAGGATCTGAAAATTTATTTGTGGTTTACTAGGACTCAATTCTGCAAAATTTTAAGATATGCATATTGTCAAACAACACAAATTTGGGTGATTTTATGTTATTATAGATGATTATGATCAAAATATAGGTGCCCTTGTAAAACAAATTGGCTGTTTTGCCAAAACCTAAGCGTGTCTGCAGCACCCTGGCACCAATGCCTATGTCATGACAGCACCCAAATACTTTGAATATAATTTTCACAGAAACCTCACTGAGATACATAGGGCAGATTTTCCTCCTCCTATTTCACCTGCAGAATTTAATATGATATATATGCTGACACATAATTCCATACAACCATGGCTGAAAGAGCTTCTTTTCTGTAATAATGCACAAGTGAGGCATTAACCTAGATTTAAATTCTTTTCCAGCATTTATCCCAGCACATATAAAATGTCTGTGTGAGTGCTATAATGACCCAGACTGTTCAGGACAGATTTTCTAAATTCTCTATTTTCCCTAATGTAATTAAATACCAATAGGAGTAGGGCCAAACATCCACATCTTGAATGTTCCTATGATTGCACTGTGCTATCACACTCCTTTCCTTTCTTTGTGCCACTGAATATTCAAGTATGCCATATAAAGCAGAGGAACTTTGACAGGGGACCAAAACATCCTGCAGCAGGCGTGACAAACACAGCAGCAAACATGGCAAAGAAGAGGGAGCTCTGGATTTAAATCTTTTCCAGAAGGAAAGGAAACTGGATGCTGGTGTCCTGCATCCTTACCTAAGCTGATTATCCTGGGCAATTAGGTAAATGACCGATTTCGTGCTTCCTTTGAAAGGGCTGTTAATCTTCATTCTTTGGAAGACAGAAGCAAGTTCCTAATCCACCAGAGAGCAGATACTTCAAATGTCAGAGAGATGAGTTCTGCTAAGCTCAGCACTGCAGCTTCCTTTGTGAATCTATTGCAAAGGAACTCTTTCCATAAGGAACATTACACCTCAGTATTTACAGAATCACAGCCTCAAGTGCAAAAGATTAGAAAATGGGATGTGCTGTGAAGTTTGCAGACAAAAAGAGTCATTCAGCTGGGAATTAATCTTTTATGAATGGCTGCAGAAAAAGCTCTCTTTTTCATGGCCCCCAGCCCCTTTCTGTTCATGAAAGCCCCACTGTGAGCTTTAGAAGAGACTTTCTGCTTTTTAGCTCCTTAGAAACACCCAGCAGAAACTTTAACAGGGGATACTTAAACATGCAAATTAAATTAACTTTTTTTGTAGTAAATTTGGCGTATGTCAAAATGTATGTTTACATCTCCGTGCAACAGGTCAAGAATTGTCTTTAGCTGCAAAGTTCTCTATGATCTGTTCTGATGCCATGTGCAACTGCATCACTTTCTTACACATCTGGCATTCATGACAGACATCCAAAGCCAGCTGAAGTGCTGCTTATCCTGTTGCTCATCTGGATGAGGCTTTAAAAGCTCTGCAGATACAAAAACAGGGGAGATAGTTTCAGCATGAGAAGGCTGATTGACATTAAATAATTAATTGAATGCATGTTAATATTCCTAAGGGACCCAATTATGCGGAGAAGCCATAGTGACCTTGTTTGCTAGTTAGAAAAGAAAATAGTGGCATGTTATTTTTGTGAAGTTTGAGTTGTTAGCTAAAACTTGGGTCAACAGCCAAGTGCAAGGTTAAGAGGGTAATCACACTAATGAGATAATAACTGCTGAAGTAAGAATGATAGGAACGTAATTGAGTTAATTTTCAGCAAATAGGAATCGTGGAATCATAACTGAGTCTAGAGGGACCCCTGGAGGTCGGCTAGTCCAGCTCCCCACTCAAAGTTGGGCCAAATTTAGTGCTATTTTGCTCTGCAGGAGACACTGAAGTGTTAACAAAACATGAACCAGGAAATGCTTGAGAAAATGAAGTAGATATAATTAGGCATTACAGGCATGCCTAAAGGTGGTTCTTTCAATTTCTCATCTGCAGAAAATATTTTATAGACATCAAGCTGTCCCATCACTGCCTGGGAACTTTAAAAAATCATTTGTATTAATTCTCCCACTATGAGAATGCTGCTATTTTAACATTTCTGTGCAGCAGTGGTGAGACACACCTGAAGTGCTGTGCCCAGTGCTGGGTGCCCCACTGCTGGAAGGCCATGGACCTGCTGGAGCAAGTTCCGTGAAGGGCCCCAATGATGGTTAAGATGTTGGAGCATCAGTCAGGAAGAAGAGGTGGAGAGAGCTGGGATGGTTCAGTCTGGAGAAGGAATTTCTTACATAAGAGATGGAGATTCTTATAAATGTAAGTACCTGAGAAAAAAAAAAGGTTCTTGCAGTGCCTTGTAATTTGGCTCTCCATTGGAGCTAAAAGGGTAGCACTATTAAATAACATCTCAAGTGAGAAACTCTTCTCAACTTGAAATAATTTGAAGGGTTGACTTTTAGTCAGCCTTTTGCTTTTTGACAGTCACGAGCAAACCACATCTCTGTTTTTTTTCTCAAATACTGAAGAACAATCTGTGTAATTGTGTACTTATAATAATAGATTGAAAGGAAAATTGCCCAAACTGTGATCTTCAAAGCAGGAAATGAATTAATTTTGTGCAAACTTGGACACAGACAAGCGAAGCAATTGAGAAGTTCAGGAAAGAAACAAGTGAGAATC
The DNA here is from genome assembly GCA_013389825.1 of Crypturellus undulatus. Lineage (NCBI taxonomy): Eukaryota > Metazoa > Chordata > Aves > Tinamiformes > Tinamidae > Crypturellus > Crypturellus undulatus. The sequence continues at coordinate 196,823 of VWPW01021589.1, read as the reverse complement.
ATCAGGAACTTTGAAAGTAGACTAGAAATCTCAAATATGTTTGGTACTGCTAGAGCAAAGTCAGGACTTCACATCATGGTAATTTCTACAAAATTAATTGAAACTGCAAAAAAAAATAGGAAAACTTGCAGGTTGTCGCATACAAATCTTTTTTCAAAGGTAAAAATATACTTTTGTGTGCATCTGTGTGTATTCTTTTTTTGGGGAGATAGCTGATTTCAAAAGACAAGAAGCTAATAAAATAAAACATTCAATTACTTCAGAAAGAAAAGGAATGATATGAAGTTTTCATAAAATCAGATTAAAACAGGATTTCCTTGTACCCACACATTCAGCTTTAGGTCTCTGACACATGGACAGTTGCAGATTAAAACTATTTGGCTGAAATAGTTCTGCCACTGGCTGTTTGCCAAACCTCTAGAACAGAGTTAATGCCAGTGTTTAAAATCTGAAAGTGAACTAACCCTAAACACAATTTGTCTTACCACACTGGTCTGAAAACTGCAGTAATCCAAAAGCTGCTTCATTTGCCATTTATTTATCCCATGGCAGGGTAAGGCAAAGGGGAGCTTTGAATGAAGCATCAATTTTAATCTGCCACCGCATTGTGTTCAAATATTAGGTAAAATTCTGTTGCTGCCAGAGAATAAGAAACTTTAGCCAAGAAATGTCCCTGGACAAGACAAGCTTGAGAAAAAATGTTTAGCCTCACCTGTGAGGAAAAGCACTCTGAAAATAGAAACTAGAGAAGCTGGAGTTGGTGGGTGAAATCGGTTCTCAAAAAGGGGCTGTTGTATCTTTAAATATTTAGTCCCTCAGGTGCATCTGCAAACAGATATTCTGATGTAAAAGAAACAAGAAATGCCCTTGGTCACAAACCTGGCTCTTTTCTGTAACACGGTAGCATGAACGTGGCCAAACCCATTTAGATCTTAAATCCCTTCACACTGGAACTACCCACCAGTTTGGACGCTCACGCTATAGTCTGCTTGTCATTAAAATTCTTTTATGGTTTTGAATATGAAGGCAGGGACTTCTCCTAAATTCCCTGGTTGGCTCTGACTCAAGAAAAGAAGAGTGCCTGTCAATGTCCTAGGCAGCAGAAATCCAGGCGGGGTGGGGCGCAGACTCAATGCCACACTTAGCTGATACTAATTATCATGTTTTGTCTTTGCCACTTGTTGGCAGAGGCCTCACACTGTTTCTCAGACAGCTCTCCAAGGCTTATGGGCCTTGCCGCTCTGCTGGGTAACTACAGACCAGGAATCCTCAGACGCCAGAATCCAGTCTGTGCTTCGTGTGAGTGACTCAGCTCGCTGAGTCCAGTAAAGGGGAACTGCTGTAGGCAATAAAATGGACAAATCCCCTTTCTCTGGGTTCTTCTGAGTCCCTTTGACACATTTGCTTCCTACTTGCCCTATATTTTCTTGTCTTTTGCAGTTCCTCTGTGTTTGAGAGTTCTCTTTGCAGGTTCAGTTTAACTACTTGTTCATAGGGGAAACAGTCCCTTCTTCAGCCGTTTCTATTTGTAGAGTCATAATCATCTTTATTTCATCCATGTCAGCTCTCAGGAAGGAAGCAACTCATCTTTCTCTCTGAGCAGACAACCTGGCTTTTGCTTTGGCATTCCCAGCCAGCCTTTCCAAAGAGGACCTCATAATACTCACCTGCTGCTTCCCTTCCATCAGGAAATCTGGCTTTTACAGGTGTTGCTGCTACAGTCAAGTGCTTTGCTTTCATATTTGGGACTTTTCCCCCCAAATTCCATTTAATCAGTACACCATTGGCGTTTTAGAGATGGTCACAGTATCTCAGGAACAGAAGGACTTGTTCCTTCCTTAACTCTTGTTCCTTCCTTTCCTCCCACAGCAGCTGGTTTTGGATCCAAGAGAGAATGCAAATTCCCACAATTAAGTTCCAGGAAGGTGGGTGGACACAGTCGTAACACAGGCCATTTGGTGTCATTCAGCTACCCCTGTATTTGATCCAGTTATTTAAGCTGAAGGAAAGCATAGCTTGTCATGGACCAAAATACGTATAATGCCACATCTCATTTAAAGGCATAAAAAGATGATTCTACCATCTCTCCTCAAAATCCATGTCAGGCATTAAGCACCTGAATGTTAAACATTTGGGTCTCATCTCTCATGTGAAATAGCCTGTGCCAGTCTGCCTTTGAGCCAATCTTGGTTGATTAAATAACCCTTTGGCATACAGTACTTTCCTTTCCTTCAAGTTGTTGCCATGCTGTAATCCAGTGAATATGGGGCATATTCACCCCATAGACTTAGCACACTGAAATTCTTCCCTACCCCTTCTCCCAGTCTGCAAAGCAGGTCAGTGCTCTTTGCTCACCTTTTTTTCTCCATATTTAAAGTTGAATTTTTATCTTTGAGAACGCAAACCTCCATGGGGCATTCTGGTATCACTGTCAGCAGTGCAATGCACCACAAGAAAATCACTTTGCTTTTCCTACTCACTGTATCCATAGTATTCCCTGTTTGATATTGACTGAAGGGTCAAAAGAGCTTTGAAGACCTGTGACCCTAAAACTAAGCAAGAAATCAGCTTTAAATACCTATTATTTTTACAAAAATGTTGTACTGAGAAGCTAATAGAAAACTAAAAAGCAGAAAAAAGCTAGAGGTAAAAAAAAAAAAAAGGACAGTAGTGGTTAAATTAAAAATTAAATTAAATTAAAAATACTTCCAATCCTATTCCTCTACCGGAATTCCTTGTTCTTGAGGTTTGGCTTGTGTGTACGGGCAAACAGTGGATACAGGCAGCAGCAAAGCTGTGTATCAGAGCCTGATTTAAACCAGAGCCAGCTCCTCTTGGCGTGCACTCCTGCACGGTGCCACAAGAGGGAGGTACTGGCCAGAAGCGGGGCTTGTTCTGCAAACGCAACCCCCCGCTGTAGAGCGTTTTGCTGTGCATCTTACACGGCAGTGCTTATGTGGCTTTTTTCAGGTGCAAATTTAGAGCCAGAGTTTGCTGCTTTTACAGCTCTGGCTTAGCTATATTCAGCTTCTAAAGTAGCTGCAATACATTCTGTAGAAATCATCAAAAATCCTTTGTATATGAGTGAAGTGTGTAACAAGAAATAATTGTGTATCAGTCACCTTTTAGATAGCAAGAAACATTCTGAATCAAGAAAGAAAAACAGCTGCACCCGACAGCAGGATTTGGCATCATTCCTTTATAAAAAAGGAGAAAACAGATATCCCTTTCTACAGTGACTGCTACTGAGTGAAAACTGCAGATCTAATTTAAGCCAGCACTGTTCACATATGACTGCATCCTAGAGAGCAATATTCATACCCTATTTAACCTCTTTTCTTACCTTTTGGCTTTAGGTACTCTTTTCAAAATGAAGGCTTTGATGCAAGAATCTCTCAAGCTTGAGAAATCTGAGTTTTGTATCTTAATTCTCAAAACAACCCCTTTTTTTTCACTGTGGAATGCTCAGACAGGAGCACTTTGGTAGTTATGCATCTGTGGAAGAAAAAAAAATAACCTCAGGTTCCTGTTTGCTAATTTACAGTCACACAAAAATGTATAAGTTGCTCGAGCACTGATGGAAGCTGAATGTAACCAGCAATCTTGAAAGCGAGCAGGTTTTTTCTTAGGTGAACAACCTTGAGATTATATATGAAAGAATTTTGAAGGGGGGGGTTAAATCTAGTGTGTTTGTTTCCTTACATACATGTTTTCCTTGCAATACATTTGTACTCATTCTATACTCCTTTTTCCCCTTGAAGGCTGGGTGGTTGCTGAAAATGTTTGTTGTTGTCCTGGAGCCAACTGAGCCAAACTGCAGCTGTTGGAGCTGCAACTTGTTAGGAGATTTCAATGGGAAATGCAAGAGGCTGTAACTCTGTAATCTGGAGGAAAAGGGGTGTCTAAGCTTCTTAATCTGCTAAAGGTAGTTTAAAAAGCAAGTTCAGGAGACTACAAATGCTGTGTAAGGGTTTCCTCCAAGGTTTGGGGCAGGATTATCTATGTTTTATGGCAGGACATCTAGAGAACGTCCACGGACTGGGGGGCTCTTGGAGCTCTCTGGATCCCAGCACCATGCACCTGTGAGCACCGCGTCTGCTCCTCATCCTGCAAGACAGTGAGGCCACAAACCAGAGATGGAAGATGGAGCAGCCACAACGTTCAAGTCCTGCTGCCAGCCCCCAGTGGCAGAGGCTACTGGCTAACGCAGCCCAAACACAGAAGGCAGCTCTATAAAGAGAGGGGGATGCTTGAAAACCAGCCTGCTCTCATATTCGTGGAACAAATCTGCGTTGTGGATAGCTGCGTGCTGCTATCAAGGAGAGAATATTCAGTGTATTGGACAGTATCCTAGAGCTCCAGGAGCTGGAATCAAAGATCACAAGTTTCCCCAACCTGAACTGAGAATTTCAGAGGAAAATTCTCAGATCCAAAAGGGTATTTTGTCTTGAAGTACTTTTGCAGTGCTCAAAGATCAAGAAATAACTGTACTTGTTGATGAAAACTGAGAGTAGACGCAGAAAAGAGTAAAAGAAACAAGGAAGATGGACGGTAGGGAAACAGCTGGGTGAAAAAACTCATCTATACCTTGACAGATATTCAGAAGTTTTTATCACATACGCCTAAAGTCTGAGGAGACGTTCATTAGCTTATTAAAAAAACACACACACACACAAAGCCCAAAAAGTGAAACCAAAGCCCAGTGTGCTATACGGGAATGCTCCGATGATTGGATTCCCTCTACCAAGTTTTGCAGGTCATGCATCTTCCTGGAGCGGGCCTCTCCAGACAGGATGATTATATGCTGTCTCCATTTTTATTGACATGCCCCACCCATAATTTTCAGTCATAAACTTATTGCAGGCTTGAAATTCACAGATGTTTGATCAATTATATTTAAAACATTTTTCTTTGCAAGCAACTTTCTTTTTTCCTAGAGAATCCCATGGAATTTAGTACTTAATAATAAAGCCACTTAGGCTGTACATTTGCTCAGCTGCAGGACAAGCTCACTCACAGCACAAATCTCATAAGAATTTACTCCTATTTGCTAAGCTCTCTGATGCCGTGTCGTGTTGTTTGGGTTGTCCTTTCTATTTGCCCTGTAGAGTTCAGCTGTTGTGATGTTATAATGGATGGATGGATGGATGGATGGATGATTGGTAGTTGTTATTTGCAATTCCAGCTTGTGGGAATTCATAAATATAAGCTGCTTTCCATCGTTTGAGCTACTACTGCACCTTTTGCTTCAGTGCTGTTCCAGACTGAACCCCAGGACATGGAAGTTTTTCTGGGTGAATCCGAGTTGCAGCAATGCAGAAACAAGCTCCTGTGAAGCATGTGAAGGAGAGAAACAGCCTCTGGGATCCCAGCTAACTCTGCTGTAAACAGAAGGAAGTGTATGGATTGCATGAGGACACAGGAAACAGAGAGGCTGCATTTCCATTAAATGTTGTGTAACTGCCAAAGGGGAAAGGTACTTTATATTATACANCCAGCTTGTGGGAATTCATAAATATAAGCTGCTTTCCATCGTTTGAGCTACTACTGCACCTTTTGCTTCAGTGCTGTTCCAGACTGAACCCCAGGACATGGAAGTTTTTCTGGGTGAATCCGAGTTGCAGCAATGCAGAAACAAGCTCCTGTGAAGCATGTGAAGGAGAGAAACAGCCTCTGGGATCCCAGCTAACTTTGCTGTAAACAGAAGGGAGTGTATAGATTGCATGAGGACACAGAAAACAGGCTGCATTTCCATTAAATGTTGTATAACTGCCAAAGGGGAAAGATACTTTTTATTATACAAATATGAGGACTATGAAGACACTGCTGTGTAGCTCTACTCTGTCTGCCCTCTGGTTCTTTAACCTCTTTTTTACATCCTCAGTACCCGCAGCTTGTTATCTAGTAACCCCTTTCCTAAATCATCACCTTCACCCAGCAAACCTGTATATGCCTGGAATAGTCTGTGAAAACACTTTGCTGTCTTCAACAAGGCAAGACTAGGGAAGAGTCAATGGAGGAGAATTTCAAAATCACACACACACACACACAAAAGAAAAAAACACTTTTTGTCACTAATAGTGTGAAAATTGCAATTTTGAAAATATGAGATATTCTATCCTTTCCCTTTCTTTCCTTCCCAGCCTGCTGACTTGTGATTGTGGATAACTCACCCATTCTATAGAGTAAAAAAAAGGCTCTTTTAACACATAAAGATAAAAAAGATAAAAACTACAATGTAAGATATGAAAGGATGGAAAAAAATAGAAAGGCCTAAAAACAGAGAAGGAGAGAAGTGATTAGAGATGTTGGTGAAGAATAAGAGAAAACAAAATGGTTACGTTACCAATACGTACAATAGCCTAAGTGTTGCCTGTGTTCCTCAGGCCCCAGGAACTTTAAATTATAACCTGAATCCCCCAGGCACTACAGCTCTGCTCCAGAATAGGCTCCTTCTTAGATATTGTGTACCACAAGGCTGCAAAGAGCCCTGTGATGATGACTGCGGGATTCAATTCCCTTGCATGAATATGAGGCAAATTGTTTTATAGTCTTCCTGCTGGGAGAGAGAGCAACACTGTTCAGCATCCACTTGTTTGTGACTTTAGAAATAGTGTCATCAACATAGGCTTCCATAACACACTTCATAATACTTAAAGCTTTCTAGTGGTTTCACGTTTACATTACATATATTTGACAATATATTTGTTATTGCTTGAACATCTAAAGTGCTTTTTTTTAATATTAGAACTTACTGAAAACATCTGCAGTCACAGTTCATTATTATCAGTTCCTGAAAGCATCCACACATTATTTAAAAATACAATATATTGTTAAATATAAACTATTTAAAAATGGAAACACACAACTTTTCTGTATAAAGTAAACCTGGCAACAATCATGTTGTCACACATCCTTTAACATATAAGCAATAATAATGATTATAGCTTTTTAGCTTTACAGATTTTTAACTGCTTCAAGCATTCCTAATTTTGAATAATTGCAGGTGCATATAAATACTCTTTCCCTTTTTTCAGGAACTTTGACACCTTATTCTTCCAAACGTTTACAAAGCCTCTCTTGATCTGAGAATGAATCCCAAAATGCTGTCAATAGATATTTCTTTGGCCTTTTACTGTACACATCAGGGTTTTCCTATCTACCAGTGTAAGGAGAGTATTAATTACACGCATAATGGGACTAAACTCTACGTCATGGCAGTGAGTCCATGTGAAGCAGGGTGCAGGCTCACACAGAACATGCTGGTCACTTGTGCAGTTGTGCATAATCAACAGGTCTGATACTCTAGGTATGGGTCCTAGTGCAGGTACTGGCACAGCACTTGCGACAACTCTCCAAACTAAAGGCCTGTCTTCTATTTTATAGGTCTGTGTCTGCTCAATCCAGCTATTATTTCATGGTTGGGAAATTGTTAGGTAAGTTTACAAATTCTTGTTTCAACCTGTTTGTATTTATGGTTGTGAGATTAAAAATGTGAAATTGTGTTTCATATTAGACATTTAGTGCTTCAGAAATGAGGCAAGAAAACTGTTTCTGGCTTTAAAAACAACATTCTTTAAAAAAATCAAGAAAGCACACACACAAAAATCCATTTTGTAAAACTAGAATAAGAGGTCATATAAAAAAAAAGAGTAGCTGTACCTAACTGCCTATAGAAATACTTTTCACTTATAACAACAGTGTATGCAACAGTGGATAGGTCTCAGAATTACTCTCAGGAATCCCAAACCCTGGAAACAAGAGACGAGGTCTGGAGAAAGGAAGCCTTTCCCTGGGTTGAGGAGGATCTGGTTAGAAATCGTTTAGGAAAACCTGACATCCACAAGTCCATCAGCCCTGGTGGGCTGCACACATGGGTGCTGGGGAAGCTGGTGGACATCATCGCTAGGCTACTCTCAATCACCTCTGGGAGGACATGGAGAACCAGAGAGGTCGCTGAGGACTGGAAAAAAGCTAATGTCACGCCAGGCTTGCCAAAGTGCAAGAAAGAGCATAGGAGGAGCATGTGAAGAAGATCAGGAGTAGTCAACAAGAATTCATCAAGGGGAAGTCATGCGAAACAAGCCCGGGAATCTTCTACGGCGGGATGTCTAGCTGGGTAGACAAGGGGAGAGCAGTGGCTGCTGTCTGCCCTGACTTCAGCAAGGTTTTTGACACTGTCGCCCAGTGAGAATAACCCCGTGCAGCAGTAAGGGCTGGGAGTTGACCTGCAAAAAACAGCTCTGCAGAGAAGGACCTGGCGGTCCTGGTGCACAAGTTGGTCAAGAACCAGCCATGTGCCCTGGTGGCCAAGAAAGCCAATGGTACCATGGGGTGCACTAGGGAGAGCGTTGCCAGCAGGTCAAGGGAGCTGATCCTTCCCTGCTGCTCAGCTCTGGCGAGGCCACATCTGGAGAGCTGTGCCCAGCGCCAGGCTCCCCAGTACAAGGCAGAGTTACTAACACAATTAGAGCAAGATAATTAGGGTACTGGAGCATCTCTCTTATGAGGGAAGGCTGAGAGAGCTGGGCCAGTTCAGCCTGAAGAACAGATGACTGAGACAGGGTCTTATCAATGTGTATCTAAAGTATCTTAAGAGAGGGTGTAGAGAGGATGGAACCAGACTCTTTTTAGTGGTGCCCAGTCAGAGGATGAGAAGCAATAGGCACAAAGCGAACACAAGGAATTCCATGTGAACAGCAGAAAAAAAAAATCTTTACTGACTAAGCACTGGGGCAGGTTGTCCAGAGAGGCTGTTGGGTCTCCTCTGGAGATATTCAAAACCCACCTGAACAAGATCCTGGGCCATGTGCTCTAGGTGATTCTGCTTGAGCAGGGGCTTGGACTATATGGTCTCCAGAGGTCCCTTCCGATCTCAATTTGTGTGTTATTCTGTGAATAATAAAAGAAATGTAAATGTGTCAAGTTCTGACAACAGTCAGTTCAGTGAAGGTAAATTAAGACAGAGTGGGGACCCTCCCATCTTACACTGGAAATACGGTAGTGCTCTGGTAATATTAGAGCCTCTGAGAGATGCAGCTGCACAAAAAAAAAGTGCAGGCTGATGTGTGTAGGGCACCTTTCAGCATTCAGGATAACACATATGGACAAGCATTCAGAAAAGAAATTTGTGATTGTTGCAGTACCAAGTGATAACCATTTGGGATATCAAAAAGTATCCAATAAAAATTAAGTCACGAATTGCATAACCCTGAAATGTGCTTTTAATGAGCATCTTGTTAACAGAGGATGATTTCTTGGGTGGAAGGAGAGCAAACTTGTAGTTTTATTGTTCACCTAATAGGATTTAATCGCAGCCTGCAACAGAAGAGACACCCACGCTCACTCTTTCCCATCCTGGTCACGTATTACTGCCCTCTCCTTTATCTCAGATCCATGGGCCTACCCTGTGACTTGGCCTGTCAGAAAGTTACTTGTTGTAGTGGATTTCCCTTGCAGTTCATCAGTGAGCCCACCAAGAAAGCTTGCAGCTGCATGACTCAGATCCATGCAATGTGAAAAGGGTTTTGGGGGAGTATGCAGTAGAGTGGAACACGACACTTTGATCATATATCATACAACCTTCGTTCACATGACTGTGCTTTTGTCTGTTCTCTTGAACACCATCTTTCTTTGGGCGCCTCAAGCTTTTACGGGTCCACAGTCCACTTCTGACTATGTGCTTGCATTACCCTACTCGTGTTTTAAGTAGTATTTGGCTCATGTTTGTCAACTGATTTATCTCACTGTTGAGAAGGTTTATTTTGTTCCATTGTGTGTTCTAATTCACGAATTGCTCTTCTGATACTGTTTGGTCCCTACTATGAAACACCCAGAAAGGTTTTACACAGTTTACTCTGTTCTTACAAAGCCCTGAGTGATCTCAGAACCTGTAATGCTCAATTCAGACAACCACGCAATTTCTGCAGGTTATAGGGCTGTTTAGTAAATTGAACATAGAAAAATAAGTGCAGATGTAGCTAAGAGGAAGCATCTCAAGGGGTTTAAAGGTGCTACTTGCTGACAGCTGTAATAATCCCAGTTCAAGCAGGAGAAAAGTGGTTCCTGCTGTGAACAGAGCTTTTACAGGTAGATTCCAGTGACTACAGGTGCCTCTGCTCCACCAGAGTTAGTACACAAAGTAAGTTCACTGTCGAGGGAATAACCCCCACATTGGACACAATTAGTATCCCTACCCTGGATAACTGGACACACTCAGTGTCCTTACAAACTTGTGCTTCAGCTCTTTACCTGAATGGACCAAAAAGCCTTTTACTGGCTCCGTTTTGGCTTGTATTTATCCAAGCTTGCTTTTGGCCTATTTATGCATGAGCACTTAATAAATCCTCTTTTTTTCTCCCCAAAAGCCCTTCAAGACCAACCCCTGCAGTGACATCCCGCCCCTACCGAGCTCTCTGCTCCACCTTTCTTGACTCAGGGACCGGTTGGTGCATCCATGTGTCATTGCTTTCGCTCATTCTCTTGCAAACACCCTCTGAGGTGGCCTCCTGTCACATTTAATACCCTAATCACTTTTAAGTACTATTTCACCATGATAATGGGCGTAACATTGACGTGCTGCAAAACAGTACCGCCACAGGAAGGCGTGTGGTCCCCCACATGGATGGAGGTCACCTCAGTGGTGACCCACAGAAGCTCACGGCTGAATCAGCTTTGGGCTCATGACTTTTTGGGACTGATATCGGTTTTGCTGCCCAAACGCCTCGCGTTTCTGGCCTCGCAGTTTTGCCCCTCTTGTAAAGCCATCTTGAAGCTCCCCTCGTGGCACCACGAGGCTTCCCTCGGGGCCGAGGGTGAACGCGGCGGCGCCACCGCCTCCTTCCCCCCTGCCGGGGCCGCTCCGCCTCAGCCCGGACCCCGTCGCGCAGCCCCGCGGCCGCCCCTCCGCGCTCCCGC